>CM053989.1:8835839-9348339 GCA_028641955.1 Protonibea diacanthus | reverse complement strand
ATTTCCCAATGATTTGATTCTTTATGTACAATCTAATTTTGCTCTAATGTGTCTCCAAGTATCTCCAAATGAAATAAAAGTATTCCAAGGACATTCTGTGTAGAAGTTGTGTCATTTTCCAGGAAATTGAGTCTCAGCGCTTTGAGCAAAGCACCTTGACTCTGTCATTGGTACGGCACCACACTGTAGGTGTTTATGAACTGGAAGAGGGGAGAACCATGTTTCGTCATTGGCTTCACGTCTGCCTCCAGGGCTCTGGAGCCTCCCATCCGGAACAGTGGAATTCCAAGCTAATCGAACTCAGGAGACACGCAGCGCCTGTGAAAGGGGCCTTTGTCACACTGCTCCAAACCAGAGATGACATTGTAATAAGAGAGGAGACTTCTGAACACTGCCTGGGACCAGAGTCCACATATAGCCTGCAAAGGTGACTGACATCTCTGTGGCATTTAAACAGAGCCTGCTGGGATGAGAAGAGAACAGAGGAAGGACATGTGCCGCGGGTCTCAGACAGGCCCGCTGCATAAATACATACTGTTGTGGCAGACTTTTTGGTGAGCGGGTTGCTCTGGAGTAAATACTGACAGTGATTCAAATCCCAAACAAAATGCTAGGTTAAACTTTCAACAGAGGTTGAATTTTAGTCTAGTTCATTCTCCTCCAGTGCTAAAATGATGGAACGACTGCCATGTACTGCAAGGTTCTTACATTTAGCAAGTAACATATGTACTAAATGCTATTATCCACTGACTTTACTGATGCCAGGAAGGCTATTTTTTAAGAGTAATCCACATGGGAGAACTGCTCCTCTCCTGCCATGTAGGCTAGTTCCAGATGATGAGCAAAGACTGACAGGCAGTTTTATACGAGGAGAAAGGTTCCTGTCAGTCAGCCGCTCTCACTCTTTGAGGCATCATGTGTCTGTATGTCACATTGCTATCTCCACATAATGTGGACTATGTGCTCTGAGCCCCCCTCGACTGGCTTTCCACTGGCCTTGACTGACTCAGATGCCCCGAGGGTGGCACTGATATGTCTGGCTTAGAAAGGAGAACACTAGCTGAGCTTACAGGGATAATTGTGTATATTGAAGAAGGGCCACTGATTGTTAAGTGTTAAGTCATTAGTCATTTCACTGGCACTCATATTATCTGAACATCTAGCCTCACGGACATCTCTTTCCAGCCGTGGCTCTGTGTTCCAGGATTGTGAGTGTAGCGTCAATACAAAGAATATTCACAATTAAAGTCTACAATATTGTATGTGGGCCTTGAAATTGGCAGCAGGGGGTCATTCAAAATCACAGAATTCGTCAGTAACAAGTGAACGACAGAAAATAAGGGTGATTTTCAGGGTGTACATTTTACTAAAAGAGAAAATGAAGATACACAGATACGCCGAGACACTGTGGGATTTTAAGGACATAACACAATCAACTCAGGCATAGCGCTGTAATTTTTCCTTTTCTTTGCAGTTTGAAGCCTCAGTGGAGATGTGGAGCGAACCGAGGCCTGCGCAGAGACATCTGTGACTTTTTTGCCTGCAGCGTACACACACTAAAAAAGATTAGACTAAACCAGGTAGCCTGTGCAAAACACAGATGGGGCCATGGTGATGACAGTTTGTCTATGTGTGTGTGTGTCTAGACACAGAGATAGAGAGAGAACGAAGAGACAATCTCAGCCCAGGGGTACTGCGAAATGAGGGTTGACTCACCATTTTGATTTTTAAATGCAATATTCAAACAAAAATGAAATCAAGTGCTTTTATTTCATTTCAGCGTTACAACTTTCAAACACACGGCTTTATTTCAAATCTGGTTTCAGTGTTTTTGAAAAGAAACTTTTAGTGGGAACTTGGGGTTCACAGGGTTAAAAGCTTAACATTTTTTGAAATGTCAACTTGTAATCCCATCAGCGTACATGCATAGATTTCATTCTACACAACTCATCATGGTATTTCACACTACATTTTCCAGCAAATTACATCCAAAGCAGTGCCATAGTCAAAGAAGGTATAACTGCCAAGGGAAGTGCCCTTTTCAAAGCTTTTTTTTGTTGTTCTTGTTTCTTACTTGATTGTTTCCCTGAGGCTGAACCCATCACGTCTTCGAAAGAGTGAGTTAGGGGAGAAGTCGATCATCTTAATCCACTGTGGTCTGACAAGATGCACGTTAGGGAGCAGTTGAGACCGAGCGGGAAGGACACGAGGGACTGAAACAAGAAGGTATCAGTCAAAATCATTAACTGTATAATATGTTTGCCAATTATTTATAAAACATGTGAATTAATATGTTTTAATATGAAGCCTTATCCAGTGATACACCTCTACAACGATTGGATGTTATGATCGGTGCTCAGTTCATACAATTAATTAACATTTTCACATAACATAGGCCTACGTACAATAGGAAACATACAAACAGAACAGAAGATGAAGAGGAAAATGAAGAACAAATGTTCATGAATAACTTACTAAAACAGTACTAGCACTAAAACAAAGTTTATCTTCCAGGAAAGTTATAATGTTTTGTTCCCTCTCTTCAATCCATTATTTGCTAAAATGATTATGTCTCTTGGATAAATGCAGCATCCACACAATGTCAGAATTTTCACTTTCTATATATAAATAAACTTCCATAAATAAATATTTGCATTGTATATACAGTGTACACATTACAATTGTAATTTCTGTCCTCTTCCACGGAGTCCACCATGTTGAACTGCCGTTTCTGTACAGATGAATCAAACGCTGATCTAGATCTTTAGTTTTTTATGAAAATCTGAGTTTTTCCTGCATGCTTGGGAGGAGAGGGTGAGACACAGGAGAGTATTCATCTGGTTGCAATCTTCAACTTCACTGCTAGGTGCCACTAAATCCTACACGCTGCACCTTTAATACTCATCAGTGTGCATTTACTCTTGGGCTTTTTGATATGAAATAACTACTAACTGTCTTCGTGTTAGGTGAGTAAATGGGTGAAAAGGTGTTAAAATCCCAAAATTGGATTTGGCACAGTAGCTAATTGGATACATGGATATGTCCGGCTTTAGGACCCAGCAGAGTCTGAGGCGCACATGGCAAAGTGTGGCTGCTCCGGTACGAGAGAGGAGCTGGTAAGTCTGCTCCACTACTCTCCCAACATCCTCTCATTCTGTCTTTTCTACCGCTCCTTGCCATACCCCTGTCACATGAGGAACACCTCCACACACAGAAACACTGAGCTAACACGTGTGTTTGTGCGTTTCTTTCCTCTGAGCGTTCACCCAGCAGACGTCTAGTGCTGGAAGGAAAAGTTTTTGACAGCTTCTTTCTTGAAATGACAGCTCGCCGCATCTCATTGGACTCTTGGTGGTGAAGCTTCTTCTTCTTCTCCTTCTTCTTTTTTTTTTTCTCTCCCCTCTCCCTGTCTTTTCCCCCCACTGTGAACTGCTTTGACCTGTATCTCCATCCTGCACGGGTCGTGCTGCATTCATAACACAGGCTGACCGGTGTGCTCCCCCCCCCCCCGGCTTCACTTCACTGAGCCCGGGCATCATGAGAACCTGGAGGCGGCGGAAGAACTTTGCCTTTCTGATCTTCGTCCTCCGCGTCTGGTGCCTTTCCACGGCAACAGAACATGCTGACAGCACGGTTCACAATACACAGGAAGGTGAGTAGGCAATATGAATAACAACATGTGTGTCACAAGTCACTTGTGAGCCACAGACTGGTCGACTGGACATGGATTTTGAATTGAATTGAGTGCTTGGAGTGAACTTTATTCATATTTCATCAGGGCACATACAGTAGAAGTGGCTCTGTGTTTATAATAGGGTTGTTGCAGTTTTACAGAAATAACAATATTTAAAAATGACAAATCTGGGAGTTCATTTACTTTCTCTTCTCTCGCAGCCCCCTTTTCATTGTCTTGCTGTGCATGTCACATTTGGGAAATGCAGAGAGGTGGGGGGACAGACTTTGTTGTTTTTAGATCCATCTTTCTGCTCAGATGGAACAATAAAGGGAAGTGTGGACAGATGAGTGTAACACGCAGGAAGAGACTATCTATTGACCTATCAGCCTATCTTTAGGTTGTAAACATAAACCAAACAGGATGTTATTATTATGCGGCTAAACTTAATCTGCTAAATGAATAAGACGGTGATAACCGGGTATTGTGTGGATGGGATAGAGCACGTGCCTGGATACTAATGCTGTGTGTGTATGTGTGTGTGTGTGTGTGTGTGTGTGGCTGTGCATGTAGTACCAAGACAAAAAAACAAACATCCTTTATAGCATTAATATTTGGTTAAAATGTGTTAAACTGTTTTCTATGACTGGCAAATCAGTATCGAGCATGCTGCAATTATAGATAAGACTTGAAAAAACTAAAGTCCTGAGAAGAGAAGATTAAAAGTTTGGGTCATGTCATCAAACATTTAAATGCATATTATCCAGCTGGATTAAAATACAATGGCAGGACCAGAATTCTTCTTAAAAAATGCTAAATCTTTGCTGATTTTGCTGCTAACAAACATGAAGCCTGAGGCTGCATCATTAATAGCGCCTCACTAATAAGCTTCACCTATGTTTACTGCACACATCATATTGACGTGGGGCCCTCGGAGCTCTTACTCAGTGGGTTAGCTGATATATGAATGCAGGGAGTAGAGACAGTTTTTAAGGTGTAGTGTGAGTATTGAAATAGGGCAGCAAGTACCACCTCTTTAATGTCAGCAGGATATTGACTTCAGCTTCTCTCTGTGAAATGTTTGTCACGGCCTCCCACCACCTCTGGTGGAGGCTGAGCTACAATGTCTTTATCATGCTGCAGTTTGTGAGCCAGAATGAAGCCAGGGAGGTTTTTCCTCGAGGCAGACTCTCCCTCAGTTCTCCTACAACACTGTTCGGATTGGTTTATCTAATTGGAAATAGAATAAACAAAGCGTTTTTTTTCGCTTGAGAAATTCAACAGATATTTTTGTTTAATGGTGGCAATGTGGGGATAAGAGGGGCTGTAGCTGGAAAATGAAGTTCCAGGAATATTATGCTGGATTTATGGGCTGGCTTGCATTCTAAATGTATATATACAGTATACAGGCATATATAGGTGGATTGGTGTAACATTCAAAGTCATTCAAATAAAAAGTGTAGTTGAGTATGATAATGAATGTTAACGAAATTAAGAAATACACATTAGCGGAACAGAATATCTGGTATTTATCAGCAGGGAAAACATGATACCTTGGACTGAAAGGCAGGTCAGGATATATGTTTAGTGTAAAGTGATTTGTATATATACAAAGTACATTTAGCAAAAATGGCTTGGCGCAACAGTGGCCTCAATCCGGCACAACTGATTGCCCGACTTAAACCAGATTTGTGATAAGCTCTGCCAGAATCGGCCAATCTTGGACCAACGCCATGGGTTGACACTTGGCCCAAAGCTAGCCTGAATGCTGCGAACTGAAACAGATTCTCAGCCTAAATCAGCCAAAGTCTGCAACCCCCCCCCCCCAAAAAAAAAAAAAAAATCGGCCAAACATGGCAACCATATATGGACCAGAGCCGACTGACACTCAGTCCTCCAGTACCAGGACTCTGCTGAGTGCGCCAACACTCAGCTGCAGTCGGATACCTGGATAGAGTTCAAAAAATGAGTTGCGTTGCGCAGGTCCTGAATTAAGTGATGCATCAGATACTAAGGACTTTCTCTGCAGGGATTTTGACATGTCATGTTGAGTATTATATCCTGATCTTGAAGCCGGTCATATTGCAACTACTGAGTTTTTTTTTTTTTACAAGAAAAGGTGGAGGCGCTGTGAAAGTAACAGGTAGATTTTAATGAGAAATCCCAAATAAAATCCTCATCATATACTATTAAACACATTAAATAATACAGTTTACCAAATGTATGCCAATTCAAAGGTGCTTTGCAATACTTTGTACTGTACTATTGTCCATCTGCGGTTGCCTAAAGCTTGAAAGAAAAAGGTTGCTTTTTTCCTGACACCTGTTATTTTAACATCAGAAAGAATACTTGATGAAACGTCTGATTGATGGCTCCTTGAGTGGATCTCAGAATAGTACATTTCTTGTTAAAAGTAGACTAAAAAAGAACTGCCTCTGTATAAAGGTTGGTGTGATTACACAGGAAAAAAAAAAACAATCCATAAAAGACAAGTTGAAATCAGGTGATCAGTAGTTGACTTGGCAGCCTGCTCATTAGCTTTCAGAAAAGCTAAAAGCAGAACTAAAAGAAGTCCCATAAGGGCAGGAATCAAGCAGGCTGTGTTTACAAATCTTTGATGAATCGCTCGCTCTGTGGCTTTCTGTCTCTGTCTGTCTCTCTTTGTCTGTCCTCTGCATATCAACTGGTTTTCTCAAGTCTGGTCTTTTTTTTTTTTTTTCTGGCCAGAGGAAACTCAATAAATAATAAGAGACAGAACCAAATGACCTGGATTAGATTTGAGGATATTATCTGTCCAAACCGCAGCATCGGACAGAATTAATTAGAAAGATTAGGACGTCTGTGTTGTCTAAACAGGCTGGCAGAGAGGAGAATAAACCTGCTGAAGCTCTCTGAAACACTTTACTCACACTCCCATCAGCCTCTCAAGTGTATATCCCACCTCTCACCGCCGTTTCCTGGGATGTAACTCACACCCATCCTTCAGTCTGTGGTGGAGCGCTGACGTACAGCCATCCGGGTTAAAACAACCTCTTTCTGTTAAAGCCATTTAGGACGTAACCTTGCCCTGCTCTGTCTTTCTTTTGGGGTGGCTGTCGCTTGACATTTTGAGGGCAGGCTGGCATTGATTTGTTGGCCACGAGAGAACGACAGACACAGTTAGAAACGTCTCCCTCTGTTAGGCATCATTGGTCATTATAGCCATCAGTGTGATTTAGCCTCCTCCTGCCTACCACGTGCCGCTCTGCCAGAGCATGACAGGATCGCAGATGTAATAGATAATCCAATGTTGTGACAGCAACGTGCAACACACAACATGCAAAACGGCGGCATGCACAGCTTAGAGATGCTTACTGCTGCGTAACAATGTGGGAAACTAACATGTTATGCACACATAATAGAATAATGCCGTGAGCAATCCAGGATTTTAATAAGTGAGAAAGAGACGATGAGAGAGAGAAAAGAAAGATGTGAGAGGTGTTTTGTGAAAGTGTGAGAAATCTGGGTGTTAGACAACAACAGAGCTGCAGACCAGCAACCTGACAGACAGCACTCAGTCATGGGTATGATAGATGAAGGTGCTTTTTTTTTACCCCCTCCGGTGCTGCATCACTCCTTCAAAAGAACCAAAAGAAACGGGGAGACAGGTGCAGGTGACAGGTCTGTCACCCATTTACCTCAGTGATTGAATGTGGCATACTTCCTGTGAAGCTCAGATATTTTTTGTGGGATAGATAATCTTTGGGAGGATGTAAGGAAAAAAATGAATATATGTGGAGCAGGAGCGGGAACATGGTATCACTGCTTTTACAGCATATCTGTGAACGGGCAAGCTGTTGATATTTCTGCTAGGACGCCAAATGAAGGCAGACATTGGATTTGCGAGGGGTGCACACGCGCAATCGTCAGTGCTCACATTTAAAATGAATGACAGGCTGGAGTTGTAGAAGAAGAAATATAATAATAAAGTAGTACACAAAAGAGCCGGTGACTATATGAACTATATGAGTTGCTTGTTTGTGTCTTTTTCCTTTGACAGAGCGCCCGTCTCAAGAAATATTAAGTTTCGCTTGGATGATAGTAAGGACAGAACAAGACAGTCGACTGAAGCAACAATATAATTCTCAGCTGCACACCGGGCTGAACCACCAGGTCGCCCCACATCAATAATTTCGCAGCCGAAAGGTCATCACACCTCTGCGACTGTGAGGCGCTCTTGATTGGAGTCCAACCATGCTCTTAAACCATCAGCCTTTATATCGCGGAAGTTTTTGATGGAGGCAATAGAAGCTGCTGAGAGAGTATTATATGAAGTGAACACCTTTGTAAAGAAAGACCTACGAGGCAGAGGTTGGCTGTGCTTTAGCCCACAGCAATTTGGCACCTCTTGATCCTTTTATGTGTGTGTGCGTGTGTGTGTTATGGGGGTGTACATACTATACATATTATGCAAAAACACAAAGTGTTTTGATGTTTTGTAGTATACAGTATTTTCAAAATGGTGCTTCGGAAGCCGATGGGTGACTTCACTCATGTGCTGTCTATTCTTTTTTACTGTCATGGATTGTAACAGGTTTACAATGACAACGCAACATTTTGTTGTTTAGATATAATGATATAATGTTTAGCATGATGTATATAGGCAAACATCATAGCCTATGCAAGTGACCTACGCCGTTGTCAGCATTTAAACTTGTGTGCTAGTTGTCGGGGAGCTTTCTATGCTTCTGTTTTGAGTTTCTTCACGTTCTTGACCGAAACTCTCCCTCATCCCTCTCCTCAGTCTTTTTTTCCGTTGTTTTGCCTGTTTCCTTTTCCCCTGCTGCCTGTGAAATGAAAGAACGAGGGAATATAAGGGGACAGACAAGAACATGTCATGCAGCGAGGCGAGGGAGTCCCACGTGCGCTTATTTGTCTGTGTGTGGGTGTGAAGACACTTGTGTGTCTGAGGATAATATGTGTGTGTTTGAAGAGGGATTCTCAAACAGCATTATCAACTCATTTGGGTTTTGCAAGAGTCACCTCCCGTTGTCTGACCATACATGCGTAAACCAAGCAGACCAATCAGAGCTGCTGTGGTCTGCATTTGCCCTGCACATTTCCAGCGAGGTGCTTGGCGAAGGCTAAAGTGTAGGGTATGCTGTACCTACACACACTAAACACAAAGTAAATCTGAAACTAATGGGAACGCTGTTAATTTTATGTTTGGTCATACCCAAAAGTATTGGTAAAAATGTAATTTTGACCTAATGATGGTGCTCAGTGAGAAGTCAGTGGGTCGCCAAAGTTATTACAGTTCAGCCTGACAGAGGTATGAATGCCAACAGCAAATTACTTGCTAATTCATCCAATAGTTTAGACATTTAACTCAAAACTGCAAATGTCAGTCTCATTGCGGTATTGCCAAAGACAGTGGGGTTCATCCTCTGGGGACCACGGATATCTGTACAGGATTCCATGGCAATCCATCTACGGGTTGTTTGGATAACACTAAGGTGGTTGACTGACCAAACTGACTGACTGAATAGCAAAATCCAACCCTGTTTCCTGCCACACATGGCTGCTAGGTGACCCAGCATGTGTGATAAGTTCCTGTTAATCCTCAAATCCTCCCAGATGAAATCCCCGTAGATCTGAAACATAATGCTCAAATCTGTGCAAAACAAAATGGGAATTGGCTTTTCCACTGCTGCTCCCACAGGATGGGAACGGGACGCACAAGTAAAATTTCACTTGCCCACCCTGAGAAGTCTCGTGTTACTCTTACTTCACTGTGAGCAGCTGACCTCGTGGCTTACTCTATCAGGCCAATAATGGGCTATTCTGTTTGGAATGGCTCTGGGGGGGTCCCACATCCAGGATTAACACCTTCTCAACTTCGGCACTAATTACTCCAGTGTGTCATCATCGCTGGAAAGTGGGAAAGTGAGTGATGAGGGAGTTAATGAAGAGAGGGATTGTTGAAATGAGGCAATGAAGAAACTCTCCTAATTTGAAAAAGGCTTTAGGACTTTAGGACACTTTCTCTGTTTTTCTCTGTCTCTCAGCGCTTTTTCTCTGTTTCTCAGCCTGGTCAATAAGAAGTTCTTAATGTTTTGTCTTAATGTTCGGTCCCTCTGATTGTGGTGGAGTTTTAGGGTGGCTGTGATGGATTGCCTTTTTTTTTTTAGTTAGTTAGTTAGTTGGTCCATGACTTTGGTCGAAATTTAATATGTCAGCACCTATTGGAGGTATATGGCCATGCAATTTTATCCAATACTTTGGTTTATGACTAAATACTTAATGAGAAACCTAGTGTATCCAGTGTGTTGAGAAACCTCTTCTACCACTACTGCTGAAATATATCCACATGTTAAAGCATCTTCTGGTAAAATATATCAAATATATCAAAATGTACAGTAAAATGCTAAACAAACCTCTCCTTTCATAGTTTTGCTCCTTCCACTGATCTCTAAATAAATCTATTAGAAACATAAAAACATGTTCAGCTTGGACTTTCAGTTTATGTTTGAACATCGCAACTGCCTGGAAAATGCAGCTCTGACCAGTGTCTTTTTGAATGTACTGTAATTTCCATCTTATTGCTGGAGAGCATGGACAAACATAGTGCACGTCAGCCAGTTATTACGTCGCTCCAGATGAAACAAAGAGATGAAAAATGCATCCGTACACTTATTGTCTGTAGTCTACAGAGGGGAAAAGAAGGCCATACATACTGCATGCTTCACTGGATGACTTATTGTATTAGTTTAAAGCCTTTTCTTTTAAGTTGCTTTTAGCAACATACATAAATCCATTGCAGCAAAATAAGTAGCACTTTGGAGAGCTACATCTATACCACTTTTTCTTTTTTAAACAGTGCATATACTTTTGCATGTCTTTTATAGGTCTCGGAACATCACACTGAAGATGAGCTGTGTCAGCAGCAGGGCTTTTTTACTGTTTATAAAAAGGATTAATCAGGAGCCTTTTAACAGCAGGAATTGTAAAATGCTCTCTTTGATGTGCTGGGAAGAAGAGGGTTTGTTATGAAAGGAAACCCAGGCTTTATTTTAATGCTGAGTTTCACACTGTGACAAGACTCAGTGTAACAACCTGTAATATGGTAGACAGTCTTCAGATTATGTCCGTGTCTTTCTATTTCTCTGAGTGACTTGCTGCTAATTAAATCAATGTCAGAACAACCTCACAGGTATCAAGGTCTCTAATTTATGTATGCACGAGTAGGTATGCCATTTTTACTTCCAGGAATGATTTTATTAAGATAGTCATGAGCTGTGCTGTGTTTCAAAGCAGACTCATTCGCCATTCTCTTTGTTAAGGGCTCTTTATTTCCGAGGGCACACTGTACTGTAGGTGTAGCATCCGTTGCTGTATTTAGGTCAGTGGTGTTTTCATACGGAATCGGTAATTGGATGTATACAGAGTGCTCCGCTAATGTGTTTGTAGAACTCCTTTGTTCCACTTTGACCTAAAAGATGAAACGTTTTAGCATTTTTAATCTTCAAATTTCTTGTGCGAGAGGATGTAGAACTTGGAGAGTTTCAGACAGAAGTAAGAAAGCACCATTCTTGGACTTCCTTTTCTTGTTACTGTATGTCTTTGTCTATGTTCTCCAGTCATAAATGCACCATTGGGTTTGTTGTTATTGGTATAGCGTACCTACTACGGACCCTTTTTGTCAATTATTCATCGCTGTAATTTCATTTAGAAAGCCTGAATCAGAGAAATATTTAGTCAAAATATTTAATATACTTAAAATGAATGGTGTCATTTTAATTTACTTGAAGGAATAGTGCGACAATTTGGATGAAAGTTTATTTAAATGGTAAATGGCTGCATTTATATGATGCTTTACAATTTGCTTGTCATTCACCCATTTCCACACGCACTCACTCACGCACCGATGGTTGCAAGCTACTGACCTGACCATTATGAGCAATTTTGGGTTCAGTGTCTTCACCATATTTCAGCATGTGGACAGGATGAGCTGGGGATCAAACCACCGACCCTGCGATTAGTACCACAACCGCTGCAGCTTATCTGCTTTCTCGTCGAAAAATCAATACCACTTTCATAACTTAATCTGGAAATGTACAAGAATACAAGATGTCTTGGCGCTTGTGAAAACTTATAATAATAACAATAAAACCACAAACTGTCATTTTGGTTTAGCCTCTACAGTTTTTGTTCAGATTAAACAAAGTAGATATGACGTGTGAATTCGTGAACTTTAGAGGTGATGGTAGGTGGATTTTGCAACCTTAAGTCAGGCCAGTTGTTTCCTCCTGTTTCCAGCCCTAATTCCATGCTAAGCTACGCTAATTGGCTGCTGTCTATCGCTTCACGTTTAATGGACAGACAGGAGAGCGATATCGTCAAGCAAATGAGTACGTTTCTTGCATTCTGATTTCGTGCATTTGTCAGTAAATGAGAAGAAAAAAATACAAGGAAGAACAAACCTGTCCACACTGATAATAACACCTATCTCACGTCCATGCATTGTTTTCAGCTCGGTTCATTGTGTTGCCATTTTATGATCGATATGTGTGATCAATACAGTAGGCACTCGCAGAAGATTAGACGGTTAGAGCCAGACTTCCATCCAATCTAATTGCAACAGTTGAACTCACCTCTGTTGTGTGTGTTGCTCGTCAGCGTTTTGGGCACAAAATCTTCGACTCAGAGACACCTGCCCTTGTATTTAATGCTGGAAACTTTGTCTCCATTTTCTTTGCTTAAAGATCTGCTGGCTCTTCCAGTGAGTCACGTTTGGCAGAGATTCCCCATTTCGGTTCATTCAAAGATGCATCACAGGGGTTTGATTGGAAGCTTAGAGGGGCTGTTTTGCAGCTGCTGTGCAGATATTGAACATAAAATCTTCACCATTACCAAATCCATAATCAGTCTTCTTATCCTCTGATATGCTGTTGTTAAAGGTCTGTTCTCTGTGTCGGGAGGTAACTGAAAAGTCGGGTCTCTGGGAGCTATGTTGTGTTTCCTCGCCTTTATATTTCACCTCAGCTGAAAGCTGTTGAGATAAGGCCTGTGTGTGCTTAAGAGCGACTCAGACAGGTAGGTGCAACATAAAAGATCGAAATAACGATTTTGACAGTGTTAAGTAAAAGTACTTTTGTAGTTGTGGTTCAGGAAGCATCAACACTTCGAAACAACCTTGACCACTCTTCCTGTCGTCTCCTGCATCTCTCTGCTCTTAAATTCAGTGTTTTCCTCCTCTCCAGTCCGTCCATTTTCAGGAGTGTCAGCAGTAAAGATGAAATACTTTGGGTGAAAATAATATAACTTAATAAAAAGAATATTGTACAGTGCAGCAATTATAGCAGTTATGACATGGCTAAACAGTTGTGTTTGCCCGGCTTCTTCTTCTTCTTTTATTATTTTATAATGATTAAACAAGTCAGTTAAATGAGCACTTAAAGGATCCTTCATCCATGGTGGCTTAAAAATTGGGCGTAAAAGTTCATTCTTCACTCACCGAGTCCATTTAGTAGATATTCTACTAACCTATTCTAGGATTTTTAAGGTCAAATCAAATGTTTTTATACTTAAGCTTAAAACTAAAAACCTGCTGGATGTAATATTTCATCTTTTCAATGGAATACAAAATATACTGTGAATGTTATTTTAGGCCAATCAGACTGGAGGAGGTCCCACTGTGATGTTCACGGTCTTGTTCTCCCTCAACACCTTGCCTATAGATTAACACACGTCCTTCGTTCTCCTGTTTTGACCTCCCTCCTTACAGTGTTTATTGTTCCTGTCAAGACAGGGACTCCATGTTAACACCGCTGAGAGACGCTGTATCAGCTGTGAATGAAAAGCAGTGTGTTCTGCCTCTACTATAGACACGAATAATGCTGCACGTATGAATTTTTCTGCATATTATGTATGCATGTATAGCTGCCTCGCTTTAATCGCCTCCGTAATATATGCACCCGTCAAGATAAATAAATAAACAAACGAATAAATGTGAAAGGCCTCAGGAAATGTCTCTGGTGCAGCAGGTAACATACTAAGTGTGTGTAATGAGTTTGATTTTTCTATAGTCCAGCAGCGCCCTCCGTTTGACTGAAGTAATTAAGGTTCATTTTGTTTGTTTATATTGTTGGCCGTGTCACTTCCCTGCTGAGTATTGTGGACATCAGGCCCTGTTTGAATTCACATTACCTACCAGTTAATTGGTAATACACTCATGCCCGGCGTGGAGTGCTAAAACGGCAGCAACGAACGCTCCCTGTTAGCTGGTGAAAATGGAGCTCACTTTAAAAGAGATCTGTTTTTGAGGCTATTTAAAGAGAGAGTGAGGGAAACATGTTTTTGGCTGCCAAACAGTGTTTTTAAGATGTATGACCCACAGCTGATTTTCCCTTGTGTCCAACATGAGGATACAACTGTGGTTGCCTTAGCAATCAAGATACTCTCCAGAAGACATATGGGATTAACCCAGTTTAACTTTGAGTTTCAAAGGTTCCCAAAGAGGATAAGGCTCATGAGAATGATCATGAATTTCTGCGCTGTTTGAAGGGAATGCCTCTTTTTTGGGAATCAATGCCAGATGTTGTGATATAAACTTTTATTTTCCATCCAGCTTGTATTGACGCCTGGTGCCCGAGAAAACCTTGACGAACTCACATACAGCTGAGCTCTCGCGCGTTAATTCACACCAACATTAAAGGGGACAGCACGCTTCAGACGAAGTACTCCTTCCATCACGTGCAACAGCATGAAGGCCTTTGAGGAAAAAGACCAAAAGCGGTCTCCTCTTGTGTTTCCTCTCTGCATTAGTATTCGATTAAGACAAACTCACTCCGTGTCTGAGAGATCGAAATGAATTGTGTGGGACACCGGTGGAAGCGTTGGAAGTCTTTTATTAACAAGACGTCTGCTTGACTTTCCTTTAATAGCTCTTTTTTAATGGCACTCCAGTCCCAGCCTGTGGTCTCAGTCATGCTGCTCCGTCTGTTTAACGTGGTTTTCATGCGCCACTAAAACCAACAAACTACCATCGGCACATGTTCAAATGCTCCATTAAATATAGGAGGTCCCTTTTATGCCCCTTGTTAGCTTATTATGCGCCGTGGATAAATGGAGAGTCTGGGCCACAGTGAGAGCGCAGGGGCGACCGCCGTCACAGATTGTTTGAAGTCGTAAGAAAAGCAGTTTGCGGTGGCGCAGGAAGCCGTCGCAACTTTCGCCTTCAAAGCAAAGAAACATCAGAAATGAAGACATCTCCAGCCGGGAGGAGAGAAGGGGGGATCAAGAGTAAACAAAATATGTCAGACTGTAGTACTGCTGCTGAGTGTACCACTGAACTCTTGTTGTACCCCGCATGACACTACTCATGAACACGCAGACAAACAGATGCCTTACTTGCGCATCTCAGGGGATTCGGGAAGAGGCTTAGACCTCAGATGTACAGCAAATAGAGACGCAGCATGCTCTCTTCGTCTTCCTTTGGTGATAGCAGGAGTGTGAAACCTCAAACAACCTCGCCTCTCCCCCCCCCTCTACTCCATTTCCACAGGTCCTCTCTGGGTTGTTGTAACATTCACTGGGCTTCACAGGAAGCCTGCTGGGCTGCGTACAACACAGACATGCTCAGTGAGGCCGTGGGAGCATTAGAGACAGCCTCAGTTGTCTGTGGGAGAAAAGGGAGGAGAGCTGGGAGAGAGACACTGAGAGAGAGCAGAGGGAATTGTGACTGTGATTCCCACATTCTGCTTGAAGCCACTGAACCGGTTCATTATATTTCATTCTATACTATATATATATATATATATATATATATATATATATATATATACATTCCTTTCTCTTTGGCTCCCAGATGAGCAGTCTTCAACTTCATTAGCATAATTGGCTTCTAACTTAGCTAATTTCACTTCAGTAAGAGTTTAAAAGAGGACTGAAATGATGTGCTAAAGAAATAAAGACTGCCGTGCCAGTTTCTGACACGCCATATGAAGTGAAAGGGGAAAAAGACCGAGACAAAACAAAGAAAAAGAAGTGGAAAGGACTATTTCATTCTGGCCTTTGTCATGTTTTTAAACTGCATTCCTGTCTGGAGGTCTTGTAAAGGTGGAGTTCCACATAAACTGCGTGGGAGCATCTATTATTGATGCTCTGTCTGTGGCTAAGGTCCTATTGCGGAGCCCCTTTGGGAGACAGCACGCCTCCTCAGGCGAACTCGTCTGTGTTGTAGCGTTTTCAGTGGGCTTGAACTATTGAGGATATTAAAGAGCAGCCCTGACCTGTATCACTGAGGCCTTTGTCTGCATGCCAGTTTAACAAAATCTATTGCACAGTATGAGCGTCCCCGATGTTTGAATTAATCTCAGCGTTCAAGTGTTTAATCTGTTCTGATGATTTATTTTTTTATTTTACAGGAAATAGTCCAGATGAGCCGAAACAGCGAGGGGAAGCAAGCAAACCAGAACGCTACGAGACCACCGTACCTCTGCTGCTGAAGGGCAACGAGCGCAGACCTCTCTGGCAGCTTGCGGCCAGGGTAAATACTCACAAGGCCACTTAGCGGCATTAGCCCATTGTTAATAAGCTGGCTTCCAATTGTGCTTCATTGAGCTCAGCCAAGTACAGATATCTGGCTTTTTGTGTGACATAAAAATATGATTCCCTCTCCTGTTGCCTGCTTTTCTATTCGCTCGATTCTCCTCAGCAGAAAGTCCCCTCCTCAGCTCTGTTTATCCTGTTGTGGTCTCTCTCCTCGCTAGCTCCCACTCCTTTGTTTTAAATCTGTCCTCTTTTGTTTGTTGAAGTTTCCCCCATAGGCGGTACATGCTGTGAAATTACTCCCAAAACTCGTCAGTCCTTCAACAGTTTTACAAGCCCAGCAGTACACAAACCTGACACCATGAGAAAGATTCAGGGGAGTAAAGCAGCCTTGTAACACCCCGTGTCCTTTTCTGCACCATAAGATATATGTTAGATTAAAAGATGCACACATGCATATGACAGTGAAATCAGCCGTCTCTCCGGGCTCTCTAGACTTGTGTTCTCAGGCAGGGAAAACCAGTCCAGTCCTTCCTACTGCAAGATGGAAAAGAAAATGTTAGAAATTCGGCGTCCCCCAATACAACTTAAGGAAACTTTTCCAGAGAAGGGAAATGCGTAGGTGTTGAGAAATCCCTGAGCAATCAAACATTTTTTCCTAGTGCAGGGAAAACACCATCTGAGAGAGAGAGAGAGAGAGAGAGGGAGAGAGAGATTTGTTTCTGGCATCATGCTCATCTCTCAAAGACAGTCAGTGACGTTTGTTACATGAATTCAACACAGCGTTTTCAAGCCACATCACGTTTAACCACCGTCGACTGCTGACACAAGACAGTTTTGTTGAGTCGTGCTTTTACAGTAGGCTATCTTCAAACTGACCCTTCCCAAATTAAACTGACCACCAGGGCAGCCGGTGATTGTCTTATTGCACCAAGACTTAAACCTCCCGGGATAACAGATTTATGTAGCTGCTCCCCGTGCCAATAGAAGGTTATCAAGCGGTCGTAAAGTATTGCAGAGTCATTACTTACGGCGACATCCACTCTCCACACACACACGCATTCTTTCAGCCACACTTACACACAAACATAGACGCGCTGACTCTCAAATAGAGCTGCCAACTGGCTGGCAAAGTATTGGCCTCAAGGCATCGGTCTGCAGACCTAAGAAATGTTACAGTACCTCTGAAATAGCAACCGATTACACATAAATTATCCAGTCTTTACTGACTGAAATGTCTTTGTCTGTTTCTTGTTAGTTTTTTCATGTTTAGGTAAGAATTGTCTGTCGGCACCACGGGCCTCATGCAAGAGTACATTTTGCTTCGGTCCTGCTGCAAGGACACTTTTTACTTTCACTCTGATAACAGCACTTTTCGAAGAGGCGTCAAGTAATCTTAGAGGTGTTTTTCTGGGAAATTGCCATTGTGAGATTTAATTTCGGATTAAATCTCACAATGACTTTTGACACTGTAAGCGAAATCTCCTGCATCACTTTTATTTCCCGGGTTCTTGCAGCCATAAATCAGCAACACATCGTATAGTCTCCACAGTTGTTCCCGTGCTGAATTACAGTTTTTTCTGTCAGAGAGAGTAGGATGCTCCATTTGCTTCTGTTAACATAACACAGCTGTGGAGCGGTGTAAAGAAAGTGAACAATAAACAGTGATGCCGTTATCAATACTAGTTTAGTGGGGAGGCAATTTGCTGAAATGGCTGACTCCGCCACTAACAATGAAAACTACAACAAGTGAACGGCTATCGCAGGACAAAAAAAAAATGATTTGATAAATTGTTAAAGAGACAGTTCTGATGGAAAACTTGCAAAGTTGGTTGGTTTAAGTTGCGAAACTAGTCCAGCGTACTTATTCTTGAGTCATGCACCAGACTTCACCAGTGTAGGATGCGGATGCTTTCTTCCTGTTCCCGTAATAGTGTTGTGCCTTGCCACATCCTGACTTGTATGAGTGTCAGGGCGAGTGTCAAAGTAAGGCAAAGCTTCACACACAAATGCTCATCTACAGGCAGGATGGGTGAGATCCGGGAAAAACCAACGTATCTTTTTGTGTTTCAGAGTCATCCTGCGTCACTCCAGCTGCTGGTACGTGCGGAAGGTGAACAGCTGATCCTGTTGCTGGAGAAAAATGAGTGAGTTTTCCTCCGATCCATTTGAGTTCTCTTTCCACGCTCACCGTGAAAAGGAAACTCGCTATTTATGATGTTAATCACCGCCAAAAAAATAAACCCACGCTGCCAGCTATGGCTGGCTGGAGTTATATATGCAAGAGGAGGAGAAGTTGTATGGGTCTGGGCTATGATATAGTGTATTCAAGGAGGGAGAAAATAATATGTCCCCTAGTCATTGGACTCTTTTATGGTTCAGTCTCTCTGATGGGCCAAGAGATGAAAGCTGATAAAGAATAAGGCAGAAGAGAGCTCTGAGGACATGCTTGTCCTCCCTTCGTTTGCTTTCCTCTCATCACTCCACTCCCTTCCAGGCTGCGGAAAATAACACAGTGAACTGTGAAACCGGTCGTGGAGTTTATAAATATGTAGATACACATGCACACTGCTCCTCTCATATAGAGAGGAACGCTTGTTGTAAAGCCAAGAAGAAGAAGTAGAAGAAGAAGAAGAAAAAAAAAAGCGTGTAAAGGCCAAGTTACATGTCTAGGGAAATTTACAATCTCACAAGAATGATGGCATCGCTGTCTCAGGTCTTGTTTCTGCCAATGTTTCTTATTCAGGGGGAGTGGAGACATAATATTTTACCCTGCTGCTCTGGGATACAGATATTGACACTGGAGTGATGGACTGGTCAGACCTCCTCGCTGGCAACTGTAGAACAAACACAAACCCACCGCTGAGATTTTCAGACTGCCCCCCCCCAATTTAAAACTGCAGCATCTCGAGGACGTTAAACCACTAATATTATTATTGTACATCTGACATTTAACGGCCAATAACTAAAACTGGAAACATTTAAAGAGGCAGTTTGAAGACACTGTCAAGTATGAGCGGATAAATAAATCAAACACCTGTCTTGTTCCCCCTCGCCCTTGCCTCAAGGTGCCCTGCAAATACAATTCTAATTACTTGCCAAAGAAGTTTAAAAAAAAAAATCCTACAGATATAATGTCCCTGTCCAGATATTAAACACTCTCTAGCAAGGCACTGTCCTGGCTGACCCTTCCATTCCCCGTTCTCCATCTGACCTCCAGTGACCTCAGCATCAGCTGTGAGTCATCCCTCACCAGCCCGAGGCCCGGGAGCGTGCTGCCATTCCCATCCGGCCTGTTCCCTGTCAGGCCAGATGTGTCCTCTGATATCGCTTCACCAGTTCAGCCAACTCTGAACAGGTGGTCTCTGACCTCTGTGTGGGTCTGTTTTGTCGGGGGCTCTAACCGCTCAGTCTGGGTCAGAAGGATGAATGAGTTCGCTTGACAGGAAAATGCCTCGGATGTGGGCATGCCTTGAAGTCTTTCTGAATAATTTACAGTAATCTTTCGTATCTGGCTCTGATGTATATATTTTCCTATAATAAACATACTGTATGTACACTTTTTTTTCAGCTTTTCGTGATCTACAGCAAAAACAAAACATGGAAGTTAAAAGGCAGTTACATAATAAAAACACTTCAGGGAGTGTTGTACGTACATTTTTTTTTTTTTTTTTTGGTTTGTTTGTTTCTTAACTCAAAGCTGCCCTGTTGGCTTCCCTTGCTGACGCATGCTGTCAGTGTGGATATCTTCATATTGCTCATAGCGGTGTCTTTATTTTTTTAGTGCCACTCTACAGTTCCCGTGTAATGCTGCAAGGTTTGCATTTTAATAGAGCTCTGCAGGAGGCAGAGCAGTCAGGTTTTACTGATTTTGATCCAATATAATAGTCTTGATTGGGTATTGAACTTGAGCTTCGATATGGGATGTTCCTACAGCAACGACAAAATCTCATCATATACGCTCTTGCACATAAAGTTGCGATCATTCTTCTCAGGAAAGGATTGTCGCGGTGTGATTTATTCTTGACAGATAAAGTGTATCTTCTCAAAACTCTATTGATCACAATCTCTTCCAAACATGTCACAGTGAAAATTAAACCACAGTTATCCTGATGTGCATAAATGGGAATAAAAAGAGGAATGTGCCAACTTTAAGGGCAACAGTGTGTGTGAATGCTGAATATTTTAATTAACCTGAAATCTCTTGAACAGCACACATTCTGTTAAGTCATTATACAGAGTCATTTTAGACAACCAAGCAGTGTTCAGACCCTTGAAACCTCATTTTTTTTATTCTAGTTCAAGTCATGACATAACAGGGAACATGCCTTAAAATTATGTCCAACAGCAACAATAGAATCTAATACTTGCTTGGAAGTATTTCTTTGAAGGAACATAGAAAAAAAATCATGTGGAATGCATTTGACTACTGTAGAGGACGTTGAAGGTTTAGAGGTGAAAGATTGCAGAATGAAGGGAAAAAGAATAAAACAACCATCTTTTCTTGGCGTTGTGGAGGCAAAAAGATCTGAATGCAGAGAACTCAAGAGCTTAGTAAGTGGTGCGTCTTTGTGCTGAGTTATGGCAGGTTTTCTGCAAAGGCTCATCCTTTTTTTTTTTTTTTTTTTTTTTTTTGCCTGAATCTGCTGAGCCCGTGCAGTTTGCTCATTTGGCGCCGATGCAGAGCGCACCTGTTCGGAGGCCACTGTGAAATGATCTCAGTCCTCACCAATATAAACACGCTACCACATCCAATTAATAAACTGCTGTTTGTTAGCCGCTGGGCCCAGTCCCAGGAAAAACTTGGCTAAAAGCAAGACAAGTACAGATCTACTGAGGAGAGAAATCAGTGGGGTCCACTCTGTGTGTGTGTGAGTGTTTTTTCAATAGGTGGCATGCGGCAAAACTTATTGTAGTTCCAGTGTGTGGGTTTTTTTTTTTTCAGTTTTGTGTTCATTGCATGGACTGGCTGGACTAGCCACTGCTTTTGTGTCCTTTGTTTTGTGGACACTGGGATGACGCTGTCTGAAAAAAAAATACAGAATTGGCAGTGAGTGGACCGCCAGTTTCTCACTTTTTGTTAGTTTTGAGTTTGTTTTCTGTCAGCAGCACATGACTTAGCCCGGCCTCTCTGCTTGATTTCAATTGTAACAGCCTTATATGCCATTTCATATTAACTTCTCTGCCCCACATGCCAGTTCGTTTAAAGAAAGAAGCTTAACATGGTTAAAAAGGAGAAAACGTTCTCCCAATTGACTGTCATGTTTCCTATTTCGTAAGTGCAATGGGAATGGCTCTGTCACATACAATATTTAAGGCTTGACGTGTTGTACAGTGCAAACAGAAGTGGACAGACATGCAGACTTGTGCCAGCAGCAGCTGCTTTGATGTATAGTATTGATCAATGGCACAGTTGGCTAGCTTCAAATGATTAATGGTGGTTGCATGGGACATTCCACATTAGTCTTGATTAAAGACTTCAATAACACTGTCTGGGGGATGATGTGTGTGTGTGCGTGTCCAAGTTTTGTATGAAGTTTTATATATTTGGTATTATACTTTCTGGTTTCTAAGGCCCATTATTGTTTATTTTATCTCATTTAAAGAAATATTATTTTAACCTTTAATGAACAGCTGCCACTATGTCAACAAGTAGCAATTATTAGATAATTGATTATTTGTTTGTCTGTTCTGTAGAAACACGGTGGTTCAACATGCTGGACTCATAAACACATAAACAGTTCTTAATGAAAACATAATTATGAATATTATATTGTATTTCTGTCATATTTTTAATTAGAGTCCTCTAAATCTCCACCCTAAAGCAACACTGTGTTTTGTTGATTGCTTTCTTTTTATTTGCTCGTAGTCTGAGTTTGTGCTCAGAATGCCTTTTGTGAGTTCAAGATGTATAGTGATTTTATGGTCACTTCACAATCCCGTTCGTATGCTGTCTTTATGAAAATATCTTTATTCATCTTTTCTCCTTGAAACACAATGAGCTAGATGTGTTCACAGCCTAACTAGCTCTCTGGGTAAGACCATGCGTTTCCCAATGAGAACATTTCCTTTCATTCTTCTGTGGCAGGAAAGAAAAGAGGAAAAGAACCCTTTTGGAACACATGGCCACAACTAAACAACATCATTATGTTTTTGACAACAAAAAAAAAATGAAAAAAAATCCCCATAGCAACATCCTCTGTGTGTTTTCTGTGGGAAGGATGATGCACTCTTTTTCAATAACACATCTGACAATGCCAAGATCTCTCTCAATGTATGGCACCACAGAGGAGGTATATCATTAAGTCGGGCCAGACAAAAGAGTGATCCCAGGTTGAACTGTGCGAGGCTCTGTCTTTCAGCAACACAATTTATGTGGAAAAGAACTGGCCGTTCGCTTGTTCAGCTGTCAACTCTGATGCCTAATCGGGGTTGTAAAAGGAGCTTTTATATGTGTAGCTAGTCAGTAATGATTGGTTTCCATGCAGTTTAAGTAAACCTATACTGACCCGATGACCTGCATGAGGTCAGAATATTGATGGATGCTGGATGTTGAGTAACAGCAAACTTCACGAGCAACACTTTGGCAGTGCACTCCCTCTACTTCTCCTGCCTCTCTCACGCCAACTCTTCCATCACTCCCACTTCCTCTGTTCCTGCACGTCTGTGATCATGTTGCCGTGATGCTTTCTTCCTGTCACGTCTTGCTGTTTTCTGTGTCTATATCCAGGTTTTTCAACCCTCCCTCCCCATCCCCCATCTCTCTTGCTGTCTCTTCCTATCCCTTCCTCCCACGCTCTCCACATGCGTGCTTCTGTTTGCACTGAGCAGCTCTTCTGTCACCATGCAACCTGAGACCCTGTCAAAGCCACCAGTGGGGAACGTTGGACCTCAGGCTGCTGTTTGGTGCCAACACATGTGTACTTGGACTTTAGTGCCAAGTCTCTGTGTGACTTTACTTTGGATGCCAAGGCATTTTGTTCTGCCTGTCACAATCAATTCGCACATTATTACAAGGTTAAATACAGTCACCTACGAGCGAGGGGGGGGTTCTATTAGCTGTTTTGCTGCGCTTTCCTTCATAGTGTGTGACAGTTACTCTCTCATTTCCTCTTACGATACAGTACAGCAGAGAAAACTGACGTCCAGTGTTCTTCGTATCTCTGCACACTGACTGCGGTACGACAGTACTCCATGAAAAAATGGAGCCACTTTTTCTGTTTAAAAGAAATTTTTTTTTTTTGCTTTTTTGAGAGAGTTGGGTGAGAAGATTTTAATGCCACTTTCATGTCTGTTCGTTAAATATACAACAGCAGCTAGTTAGCCAGCTAGCTGTTTCATGAGAGTTTGTGTGCTGGCCTATTTCTTGCCTGCAGCCAGTAACTTCCTGTAGTCTCCGCGGATTGCCTGGCAACTGATCAGAGCCAATAAATAGTCCAGCACATAACCTCTCGATTAAATGTCTTACTTTTTGTTCTTGTACACGGAAAAGCAAATGCGCTAAGCTAACGGGTCACTAGCTGTGGCCTTATAATCGATGCCCAGATATGATCTCATCTCATCAGAAAGAGAATAAGCGTATCAGTCAGAATGTCAAACAGCACGCCCGAACATCATCTGGCAATTGTTGGCATTGGCTGGTCAAATATTTACAAAGCAGACTCAACTGTTAGATTTTGTTTGTAGTTTGTTACATGAATGGCACATTTCCACAGTTGTCCTGACGATTGGCGTGACAGGATGAAGGGATTTCTAATTTTTCCTCCTAGTATTACAAACCGCTGCGCAGTGTTTCAGTGTCTGATAAGCCTTTAATCTTGCTGGTCTATCTTTCAAATCATGCTTCCATGATTTATTTATATTTTATTGTCTCACTGGTACCTGGAATATCAATCTTAAAAATCTTACAGGTTAATCTGGAGTCCTCTCAGTCATTCATGATTCAGGGTCACTGACAGGACTCCAGAGGGTTAACTGCAGGGGCTGTAAGTCCTTTATCTGCAGCTGGCTTTTTGTCAGGTTAAGAAACAAAATACTTTAACAGTCCAGATCTACTCCAATTCCCCTTTAACTCTGTGCTCGGTGTGGGACAGCCCAAAACACATATCTGTCTGGAAAGACGAGATGTGGCGCACACAGTTAGAATAGGAGCTTTCTGTTTGAGTATTGATCTGTATGTAAATTTCACCTCGTTTTCCCCTGATGACATTGTGCTTATAGTGTTTGTTAAGCTTCGAGCACATAGTAATCACATTTTTGCCTCCTGCCATCTTTAATTAGTTGGCTAAAGAGTTTGTGGATAATGCAGAGCGCCCTTGGGGAAAGCTGCCCGGTCTTGAAGGACAATAAGAAAAAAAAAAAAAAAAAAAAGAGCAAGCGGTCTTAGGTGTTGCTCGGGGAAAAGATTAGAGTGGTAGTTTTTTGACCGGTGGGATGAGAGCCAAGCATCAGAGCCAAGCTAACTCAAAGTCTCTCATAATTTTGAATTTTCTTCACTTTAAGTGTCTCTCTAGCTTAAGTTTCTCTCTTTGCCTCCCTCGTCCCCTGAAAGTGTGAATAATTTTCCAGACCCTGATCTCTGGGGAAGATCAGTGTTAAGCCATTTTTTTTTTTTTTTTTACTCTTTTCTTTTTTTTTTTTTTGACCAAACCATAGTTTAAGTTGAGCTGTAATAAGGTGCCTGCCTGCATTGCATATCCATGTGATTATATCACAATACAATTAACTCAACCTGTATTTTTAGTACAGCAGATAAAAATCAAGAATTTTGAGGAATCATTTTGCCAAAATCGTGCGCGCTCTAATTTTGCTTTTGATATAACCGTTAATGCTTTAATGCACTAATGCATTATGTCAGCGTATGGCATCATCTATTTGTGCACTGCTACGGACCTGTTATTTTTAGGGGCCTGCAGCGGTAGAGAGGATGGCAAGGGTGTTGTCATAGCACTTAGGCGGTATGCTTCGCGTTTAGTGTTTCTCTCACTCTCTCTCTCTCTCTGTTTATGTTCAGTTCTCATTCATGCGAGTGAGCACTGAGTGGAACATCTCCTAATTTTAACTGCTTTTAACCTTACATATAGCGTACAGAGAGTGGGTCACCTGTCAAGGGTGCTGCCTAGCAGAACAATTACAATCCTGTGAGCGTAAGCGTATTTCTGTTTCTTTTCTTCTTTTTTTTTTCTTTTTTTTCAGCACTTAACAGCGAGTAAGTGCCTTTAAATGAGAGCACAGAGGTGATGCATTTGCAGCCTTGGTAACAAACTCCTTAAAAGGGGTTGCGGCTCTTTTTTTTTTTGTTTTAAATTAGACTCTGATAGACTCAGTATGGTGTCAGTGAAGTGAACTATTGCCTTAGTGTAGGTGAGCAGAAAATCTATTGTCTGCGCTGGGAGTTTTTTGCTATGGCGGAGAGCGTCTACAGATGTTGACGATGCATAATATCATAGTATTTGTCGTGGGCATCATTTATCTGCATCAGCAGGAAACACACCCTGGAGAGCGCGGTGCATGAATGATGACATTACCTCGCGTGTGCGTGGATACATTTCTCAAGATAATAAAATGCATGAGCTAACTGTACATTATAATGAACATTCATGCATTTATCAATGACAGGATACAGCTATTAGTGTACGATCTGTCATCAAATTACATTTCCTGAGCCCGGAGAATCAGCCTGTAGTAGAGTGTATCATAATCACGTTTCACACACAACTTCCCAAAAACGTTTGCCGTAGAAGCTTGATATAAAAGCTTTAATGAGAAATCCTTTTTAACGTAGAAACTGCATTGTGTGTGATTCAAATCCTCTGTTATGTCTCGGCGTGGCACGGAGAATGGGTCATTTGTAGCGGACCCGTGAGAAATAAGGACTATTCTGCCTGTGTAGCTCAGCAGCTGTTGGTGTTTATCTGATATGGTTTATGCCAGCAATATCGCTCACCTTGCTATCAGCCTACACAGGTGATATAAGATACAGATTATTGCGGGATTATTGAGATTGCTCCTGAGCTAAAGCTATTGGTCTGCAGGATTTTTAGATCGGCGTTGCTGTGTATGTTCCAGATCCAGTCATATGAAAGTCTGCCTCTCTGAAATCACATACAGAAGAAGAAGAAACTGAAGAAACACACGCCAAGGTGCACATTGTACTCTATGCACAGCAGCTGTGGCAGGTCACATAGGTTACAGCAAAACTTATGGCAAACTGCTTTATCAGCGATCAGAAGGCTTTCATTCATCAGTTCAAAAGGTCAGGAGTTTGCATTCAGCACACACGCACACACACACAAAAGGTAGTTCTAGACACATGAACATACAAGGAAGTGTGTGTTCACAATAAATCCAGATGGGCCTTGGGAAACAAGGTAGAAAGGAAGTGCATCATCCAACATCACTGATGAGGGGAAGTTTTTGCCGTTACTGGGTCCACGTTGAACTTGACAACACGGGGCAGCAGGCAGCAGCACAATGAATCCGTGGGCTGTGTGTATAAACACAGACGCAGATGGGGATTTTTTTTTTTTTTTTTTTTCGTCTACAGATTAAAATACAGGAACATAATGCTGCTGATTTGTGAGAAACAAATTTGCAGCGGAGGAGATAAATGTAAAAGCTACTGAAAGTGATAAACGACAGCGCTACGCTAAGTTAGAGCGTGAAAAAAGCACGGGCAGGCAAATTGTCTGACAGCTGTAAACAAGCATCTAAATAATTTTAGTTGGAGATGAAACTGAAAGCAAGCTAAAAATGTAAAAAAAAAAAAAAAAAAAAATCCTGCACTGGAAAACTGTGAATGTACAACCAAGGGTGACTACTGGAGGTCAAAGATTAAGAATTCAATTTGTAAACTGTGATTGATGTTTACAGCAGTTACTTTGGCAGTTAATCTCCCTTATTCTTCATTTTTTCCTTCAATTTCTTCATTCGATGGTGAAACTGCTGACGTTTCTTCCATTCTTATTAGCATTTTCAGGATATAGCACGTACTTACTGAGCCTGAGCTCTTGAAGATCAGTGACATTTTTTTATAAACCCATATTGAGAGAGCACTGGCTTTATGACTTGTGTATCCTGTGGTCAGCGAGTGCCCCAGACTGCTCACAGTGACCCTAGCTCTCAGAGAAATGTCAAGTGTTTCACAGCTACCAACTCGAAATCAGAGCTCTGATTAATATAAAAGCAGTTTGTTGTTTTACCACCCATAGCCCGTCCAATAATTAACACCTCCTGCTCAATATCCAGCGGCCATGACAGCTCACGTTACACTGCATCAACATCTGTGACAGATCGCTCACCCCGATCCTTTTGTTAAAATGATACATCAGTGCCAAGTGGAAGTTTCCATCCCCACCATGTTTGCAAGGTAATGGGGTGGAGAATGACAGATCGTATGCTATTATCTTATTGGAGAATCAGCGCAACGTCCGTGAAAGTGTAAAGAGTGGGTTTAATGACGTGAGGCGTTTTTTAAGAGGGAGGGAAAGAAATGCTCCACGGGGTCTGGGGCTGGAGAGCTGATGGTCTGATGGGGTTACGTGCATTCAGTGGTGTGTTGTCTTACAGCTTGAAGTTTCAAAGTCTGTGCGCGTCAAACCGCTAGGATTTCAAAAAGGAACAAATGTGTGGAAGACGTGGCCTGGCATGACTGTGGGAGAGCAGGAGATTTGCATTGATACGCACCAGTTAGTTCATGTTTTTATTTTTTGCAGCAAGTAAGAAATGATAGAGTAAGACAAAAAATAAAATGCAAGTGAAAGAAGAAAAATGAAAGACAAAAAAAATCATCTTTAATATTTTTTTTTTCTGCACAGCTCTTAATTGCATATTTCCCCTGAAGACAAAAAAAAAGTATGGCTGAACAATGAGGCTGCCCAGGGGAGCCACCATAGATTAATTGGACAGATAGGAACCCTCTGACATTAACATTTATGCATTTGTTTACTCTTTTTCAATGAATAATAATAGGCCACCTCCCTTGAAGATCCCAAGTCACTCATTAGTTCCGGTGTGTAGCTTGTTATGGATGGGAATATTGAAGCAGCAAAAGCAAAAAAAACAAACAAAAAATAAAAACAGTTCATCTCACTGGGCAGGCATACAAAAACTATTTCCAGAGGTTATTTTGAATACTTCTTTCTCGCAAACTTTTAATGAAGATTTGCTGCTAGTACTGCCACTGCTATTGTTATCCGTGTATCAGCTACAGCATGCAGAGGAACATGAGAGGAGGTAAAATAGCCTTTTGTCTTCCGTTTGGCTAACATGCAAATGATTAAACTCAGTTTGCTGTATGGTATGTTTTCAGTAACTCGTCTGTAGTGAGTAGTCTCAGAAGATTTAGCAGCTGAATGTTTATTCAGGCTCGAGGTTTATTATTTACTTTGCGCCGTTTTAAATGGGTTAAATGGTGTTACTAAATACGCTTCTTCTCATATCATCCCACTGTTTGAAATATGATGCTTACATAGACTCTTTGAGGTGTATTTTTCAGGTTTTTCTGGCATTGTTGTGAAAAAAAGATTGATTAACTGGCTGTAAAACTTCCATTCAGGAGATGTTTTGCTGTCGCTTCTTGTTGTTGATGCCCCACATTAGAAAGAAAGACAAAGGATTACACAAGAGCAGAGTATTTATCAGAAACTACAATGGTGGTTTTACAGGAGAAGCAGCGGTTACAGGTTTGGATGTTATCATCTTATCAAGGTCAACCAGTTTCACTAAAGATACGGAGGTGCCCACGAGAAGGAGTAACAGAAAAATTTCAAACGGCTTACAGACCACGATCCCCGTAAAACCTTCTGGCATTTGTTAGCACGGTAAATTGATCAAGCATATATTCATCGCTCTGCTATCGAGAGCATCATTTTCTAACAGCTCACCGCAGAGAGTTTATGGTTCGCTGCTCGTTAGTCGTGGTGATCCTGCCTACGGGCGTTTTGAGCTCATACCATCATCATCTGGCGGCCAGAAATATTCTGCGCTGCTTTGTTAGAGTAATAAAGAATTCAAACACCCCTTCAGCCACACATTTCACATTCGCAAACAGCCTAGTGTTGGAGGTGCATTAAATACAACAAACAGCCTCAGTGGCACGATAAGAGGAGAGGATACGAATGCCAACAGCTAATTTTGCACAAGACGGACAGGTTGAGCCTGTGTTACAGCAGCTGGCCGTACCCAGAGAGAAGCAAGACGACTGGCCTGGATTCATGTCCAGGGTTCACTCATACCGTACTGTATTTGAGCGCATTTTCCCTCCCGCTGATTCGACAAACTATTCCCTTTAAAGGGCACAGGGGGAATATGACATCATGCTCTTTTGTACAGTTACAAGGAAAAATATGTTTAGTGTGGGAATCGTTTTATGGTGTTAAATATTCCGGACGTGTAGGCCAGCAGCTATGAAACAGTTCATTCTTTAACAGCTCTGCCGCACCTCACTGCTGTGGTTATTGCTTTAGTTCGTAACTGAGGGAAATAATCACGTCGATATGGCTTTAGCACGAATTCGCAATGTTTCACACTCACTCTGGCGTGTGCTTTCATTAGAAGTATAAGTTTTGGGGGCCTGACACTGCATCATTTTTAAACCTTGTTTTGCACCTGCAGCCTTGCATTTTTACCCAAATTCTGTTATCAATTCTGAAGACTTTTTAGGACCCGATGGTAGTAAAAAGAGCTGCCAGTAAAAAGTAATGGGTGGTAAAAAGAAGAAATATCTGGAAGCATAAAAGATAAGGTTACTATAGGCATTGCATGCTACAAGACAAAATAAAACCCTTTGGAGATGTAGAAAATATGTCAGAGGGAGAAGGCACATCCAGAGGAAAGAAATCTCCAATGACCTATGAGTTCTTGAGACTCTAACATGCTATAAAAATGTCTGACAATTGATGCAGTATGCCACGCTACGCATACCTACATTTATCTTATGGTATGTATCTTATACAGTAATACAGTCACCTTTTTACTGTGTGCTGTAAAGTAATCTGGAGAGTGGGTACCATCCACCTGTACCTGTAGTACATCAGCATTATCAACATGTCTCTTCGTCGTGCTGACCATCAGAAGTCTCCTATCCTTCCCCAAAGACATGGGGAAAAATCACATGACCTCACTGTCACTTGCCGTTATTTTTTCTTATTACTTCCTGTCAACACATATATATTACCTTTCGTTGGACTTACAGTCTTCATTGGTAACAAGTCAAGCGGTCCTGATGGAGATCATATGGTCAGTGATGTAGCTCAAACATGAAAGTTCATTTATATTTTCCAATGAATGCCCGTGATTTTGTTCATTTAAGAGAGCGTGTGAGAGACAGCCTCCCCCCCCAACTGCATCACTAGACCATGATTCATCATTCACGACTGCTTTCCAGTGCAGAGAGTCCTGTTTCTCCCTCTGTGGTTTGTCTTACTGATGTGATGACTTCACTTGCCTTGGGCACCACATCATACACATAGCTTTGAAGCCAGAGGTGAGGGTCACAGACAGAGAACATTGTTTGTATGAGTGTACCCACTTTGCGATTGAATGGCAAAAAGGCAGGTTTTCATTTGGTTCTGGACCGAGTGTCAACTATAAGCATTGTAGCTTGTAAGTCGTGGGCCTGACCACTCATAGACATCTCTGTGGCCAAATTTAATATCTAAAAACAAAGGAAGAAAAAGGAGAGGAAAACAGAAACATTTGGTTTTCTTTCTGTCACTTCCGTACGATGAGGCTCTTATTTTGTGAAAAGTGTCATCTTTTGGACCTTTTTGAACTCGCTGCAGAATAATTTAAAAGTGAACAAGCTGCTCCTTCTTTGACTTCTAACTGAGCAAAGAGGGATCTTGACTCATTAAGGAACCATCTTTGCTTTGGTCAGTCAATATTTAAATAGGCTCGGCTCATCAGCCTGCTTGTTTGATATTGGCCTGCTGCCTGCTGGAGCGTTTATATTGGAATATTTTAACCTGCTTTCTCATTAATGTGACTTTTTAGCCACAATAGCAGCAGGACTGAGATGGTCGGTCGGCCCACCGCTTTGGTCCAGACTGAATCTTGAGAACTATAGGGTGGATTGCAAATGACTTTGGGGGTTCACTGACTTTCTGAGGTTTGCATATTTAGCTTTGTTTCATCAGTTTGATTGGATCAATTGTCACGAAATGTTGTGCAGGTATTTAAAGTTCTCAGACATCATGTGTAGCTGCACCAGTGGACTTTCAGATTTTAAAGTGAAATATACTCCACACCTGCCTGATAGATCAACACAAAATTTGGCGCAGATATTCATTGTTCTCTGAGGATAAATCCACCTGACTTCGGTGTTACCCTGACACGAGTCTGTTCTTGGTTCAGTGTCAATTGTCTCCACACCAGTTGCACCAATTGCTTCAAATGTTGTATGTACATTCATGTTGCTTACTTAAATGGGATTCCCATCAGCCTCAGTTGTACTTTGTTTTTAGTCCATTGACACAGTTACGAGGAGCTAACATGCTAATCTGGTGGTACACACAAACATGGTAAACATTGTGTGCTAAACATTAGCATGTTAACACTATTATTGTACACGTTAGCATTGTGATGTTAGCATATAGCCGAACTACTTTTAACATTTGGCCTTAATACAGTCTGCTAGCCTGGACTTTCACTTGGGATCCCGCTACCAAACTGATATATAGAATTGTGACATTGTGATAAAGCTGACACAGATTACTGATGAGATGTTTTTTTTTTTTTTTACCAAGAAGAGCAGAAATGAACATGAGTAATCTTTTACAGAGCCAGAGAAGTAGAATGAAGGGAGGCAGTCTTCTAATTCTGTTCAGGGGATTTTTCTGTTTTGCTCTCTCCATTCCTCCCACCCTCATCTCTGTCTCTCCCTGGTTTTCTCTGGCTTTGCTGGCTTTGTACACTCCGGTGCACGCGCTACAGCCAAGCCTAAGCTGAAGGGACATTGAGCTGTATGTAAATCAATTTGGAATGCATCCGTATGTGGAAATAGAATTAGACTTGTCAACCACACCTTTTTAGTTCCCTCCTCTCCTCTTCATCTCTCTCTCTCTCCTTCTGTAGTCATCTGCTCTTTTTCAAGTTAGGCATACAGTACCATAAGTAGCAGCTATAGGAAGGCTTAGGGTTAGGCTCATGGGGTAGAGGGGATTAAAAGAAATAACTGAAGTTAGCAGTCTTCAAAGGAAGCAGAGAGACTGCAAGAGGAGCCACATTTCTCTCAAATGGTTTCATGCTCAAGGGGCTTTGTGTAATGGTGAATTATTACATGAGGCAAGGAGTCACATATATGTAAATGAGGCTCGGTGCTTTAAATTTGCACAGAACATTGTACTCTCTTGATGCCTGAGAAAAGGATGATATTAAAACCACTGATTCATGTAAACAACGTGTGACACATCCACTCCCGGCTTCATCAATTATGCCGTTTTTAGCGAGCCTGTGTGTGTGGTGTTCTGGCTTTGATTTGTTCTTAAAAAAAAAAAAAAAACCTCAGCAAAACTCAGTTTGCTTCAGCAACAACAACTATTCTATCTGCCATAAATTTCCGATATGACAGAAAGTCATATCTGGCTGTTTTTTCATGCAGCGGAAAAAGGAAGAGAGATTTTCTATGGTCCCCTGTAATGAGTTTTTCTGCTGTGTCCTTGTCTGTTTGGTCCTGGCATTGTGCTAGTCATATCTCTGGCAGCATTTCATTGATTGTTGTCGAGGATATATGTCAGCAATCCACTTATGTCAGAAGATGGGAAGGGAACAGGAACATATGTTCATCTGGTGCATCAGGGATCAGGGAGGTTGCGAGGACGACAAAGAATCGCAAAGATCTACTCGACGCCTTTTCCTAATAGTCAATCACACTCTTAATTATGTTCAAAGACTACAGACATGGACAACATACAAGGCTCTGAAGGAATGTGCGGAAAGTTATTCATCTGGCTTTTAGAAACAATCAATAATTCATGCAGTAAATTAATTTCTAGAGAAATTAAATTAATTCTGAAAAGCACTCTGTAAGATGCTGAAGAAAAGAGATGGGAGATTATTTTTTAAGACAAATAACAGCATTTTTCTGCCTCCCTGAGGTGCTATTAAAGAGCCCCTAATTCATCACAATTAACCTGGGCCACTATTAGTGAAACATTAATTAGACGTTAGACTGTGTCTAATGAATCGCATCACACACTTAGGAGCATCGAATCAATGGTTATTGACTCAAGCGGGGGAGATTTATATAACATTTCTGAAAAGAAAAATGTTTTTCTATCAGAAAAATAAATAATAATGAGCAGTGAAATAGCAAAGATGCTCACTATCAGGTCATGGGGCAACTCACAAAACAAGTGAAGGTGCACATCCATAAGAAGCTCTGTTTTTTTGTTCCATTCATATGTTTTAAGACGTCCCTGCTGAAAGCAGCACTTGGAGAATGCACGCAGGGTTTTTGGTGAGAGCTCAGGCGATTTTCAGACCAATTCTCATCCGCCGTTCTCCAACTAAATTGCATATGATTGGCTGCATGTTCCTCTTGACACAAATAGGGCTAGAGGTGGGTAGTTGTTGCTAAGAAAGGAGGTGTAATCACATGGTAGTACTGAGAGGAGAGAAACTCACTCGCCATTGATTTCGTTTTAGAGTTAAAACACGGCCGATGTATCTTAGGTGCAGTTAGGATGACATTCTCTATCGGCTCTCAATGAAAATGTCAAATTTAAGCTTTTTTTTTTTTAATGCACCCAGAGAAAGCAAAACCAATCGATATTTCTACAGGGTTGTAGTCAGTCCAATAGCTCGCGTTTAGTTCTCTGTACTGGGACATTAAAAAGGCAAAGAGAGATTAAAGCGGCAGAGTTATCGAGGGCATCTGATCATCAGCGGGGTCATTTTCAGCGGTAAAAGATTCACAGTCCAACCCGACAGCAGAGCTAAAAGGCGGCAAGAGGAGAGCAGAGGAGAGTCTCTTCAACACACAGTAAATATTCATGGCCTCATAAATTCTGTGTACTCTCGCCAAAGATTTGATTACAGGCAGATTCCACCATGTAAAACCCACAGATTTAATACAGCATGGGTCGTAGTAGCAAGGAGCCACGCTGCCCTAAGCTGCCTCTTCCAAACATGCCCCCGAAATACAGCACGGGAGCGTTTGTTTGGAATTACCATTCACATGACACAAATCCCATCTTTACTGCGAACACTATACTGTGAATTTGCCCTCCTTCCCACAAAAACATCACAGTGGTTGTTTATCAGCGTCACTGCTTTTGCAAGTTGAGCATAAAGATACAAATTTGGAGGTTTTCCATTAAGTATACGCTACCCTCTGATGTGTCATCCATTTTTAACGAGATACACCGGGCTCTTTAAAGTGATTACAGGCCGCTGGCTTTTTAGATTTGGTTTAGAGCTTGCTAATGGCATGATAAGGCACATTAAAGCGATAATAAGTATTTAATGAAGTTAAATGTGGTCAGGCCCGGACCGCACGAAGGATTGATATTTTTTTAAACAGGTCAGAAAAAAATGAACTTTAACCGCACAGATAAGATTTAAAAATGATCATGAAGTATGGAAAAAAAAAAAAAAGTCAATTATTGGCTTCGTTCACTCTAATCTAATTCTGGTTTGTGGTCCAGGCAAGCTGCGTGTGATGGCAGAGCTCTGTGGGATATGAACGATTCCCACTGTGATTTTGGACAAACACTGCATTCCGGTTTTTCAAATCCTCCTTCTGTCTTTGTGACACCCATTGTTTTTTTGCAGAAAAAAAGTCAGCCAGTTTTGTGATACGAAAACTTTTGTTACGACATGGCTGTTATGCTCTGAAAGTGACTATTTTGGTGTAGTGGGTTTTTTATACTTTGGACAGGATTCTTAAATTATGTCACATACGGAGCTGTAGGAAAGAATGTCATTTTCCTGCATCTTTCTCACATCTATCTCACACACTGAGATCATCCTGCCTGATGTCAGTGTGATTATGCAGCTGCAGAAGATGGGTGTATCTTGCTGCTACTTTGCCAATGCTTGGGGTGGGGCTCACTGTGTCCATCTGCTCATGGCCTTAGGTGGAAAACCCACACACCCACTGACACTCGGTTTAAAATATGTCCACAGACGCACACGCACGCGCTCACACGCATATGCACAGAAACACACGTGCACAAAATAATTACCTCAGCAGGGATTCTACTCAGTCATGAATGCCAGGGGGATTCAAGGACACGTACAAATCACCTAATAAATTCACAGAAAATCAAGTCCGTCCTTGCCTCCGAATGCTAAACGTTTCGTCTTCCAACGGCGAGTCTTCCAACGTCGTCTTTAAACACTGACTTTTTTTTTTTTTTAATCCATTCAGATTCACAGTGTTGAAAAAAAAATACCTGAGCGTTTGATGTGTCTTTTTCTCTTCTCTTCTCTTCTTAGGGGCCTTTTTGCAAGCCATTACACTGAGACACATTACCGAGAGGATGGAAGTGCAGTCACCGGTCCTCACAACTTCACGGTACGGTGGCACTCGAGTGCTTTTGACATTTATGGTTGAGTTGCCGCGCAGTGGTGCTCTGCAGTCGCGCAGTAAAAACTGACCCTCGGACAGATGTTTTTTCACTTGTAGAGGATCAGTGATCTACACTGTATCTTATGCATTCATTTATCAATTCTAGGGCTGAAATCAGGTAGTGTTAAATTATTTCGATTTTTTTTTTTTGTCACGACACTGTGACCTACTGTGTAGTTGAAAGCCTCTGGCAGTTGCTCAACGGGATGTCTAGCCTGTGGCCTACTTGATGATAAGCCGTGTTTTATGCTGGCTTGTTAAGCCAACATTGCCATCAGGATTTTATTATTGAATCCCTTTTAAGCAGCTGATCTATCGCTGATATTTGTTTTATGCTCCTATTCTCTTTTTGAATGCCCGCTACTCTTCTCAAAATGAAGAACAGATTTGTTGTTCCTCTCAGCTCCACTCACTGCGGCTCTTGACTTATTGAAAGCAGTTTTTTTTTTTTTTGCGGCTCACAAAGGAACATCCAGACATAATTGATTCTTCCTTTTATGATGTAGGTGTTTTTACTTCAAGCTGAAGAAAGACGGTTTTGCTTCATGACATCGGGCAGCCATTTTAGTGCGGGAATACCATTCTCTCTCTTTTTTTAACGTAGTTAACAGGCTCTCACCCTTTCGTGGCTAAGTTGGATTGAAATCACATTCTAATTGAACGGCGGTGAGCACGGTGTGACAGGTCACTTACAGCTCGGAGGAGAAATGTTTGGTAATTCAGCGATGACTGACAAGTCTATTTCCCGGAAACTTATGCAAACAGTGTTTTCCACTCTCACTCTCTCTCACCTTTAATTTTGAGTGGGAGGATGTTACAGGCATTGCATCAGGCTGTCAAATAGACATACTGTATTGTCTTAGATAAGCCTCACCACAGCTGCACACTTCCAGTACCTGCTGTCACTGAACTCAGGCAATCAGCCACGTGTTAATCAGGGATCAGTGGAAAGGCATGCACTATAAATAAAACGCTGACAGCCTGTGAATTTACTGACAAAAGAATCTGTTTAAATATATAATGATTTTGCTGCTGCTCCTCGAGCGCACAGCTCAACACCTATAAAACAAATCCAAGCAGGAACTGTAAATCAAGAGATAAATGAACTCCTTAACAAGTAGCAGCTTTAGAGTGTTTCAGCCATTACAAAGACATTTTTCAAACCCACAGAACTTTTATTTTTTATTTTTAAACTGGGCGTTCAGGGGTTAACCCAGATGTATTCCATCTGAGTTCTGCTTTTTGTAGCTTCGGGGAATCTTCTAAAAATGAGCATACGACTAAATATTTCCCTTTGAATGCATTGAGCTACTTTAATAACCGCAGACACGTTGAGGATAACGGAGGGAGACAATCACTATCACTGCCTGATGTTTTCTTGTATGAAAGGTGAAGTAATCTAGGTCAAGCATAGCCTAAGCACAGAGCCTTTGTAGCTGCGCTATTTTTACACTTAATGTAATGAATCTCCATTCCATCACCACCTGGCTCTGTAAATTGTACCGAACCCGTCAAACAGAAGCTGTATTTGTTTTTTTTTTTCTTAGTCCCAAATATTTCATCCCGCAGTTCAATATTGGGGATGAGAAATGGTCAGCGTAGTGACTAATGACGGTTGATTTAAGAGGACTGGAGTGCTGCTAGACAGTAAATGGAGGTCTGTATTCCCTCTTAATGTGAGTCACTTCCTCAGCTCTCCTTGTGCTCAGACAACAGTGTTTTCACTGTGTCTGAGGAGCCTTAAATGTCCTCTTTTCCTTCTCCAAGACCACTCGGCTGGAATAATGAAGGAAAAACAGTTACAGTATTATCTGTGTCAATTTTCCTGCTTCTTTCTTCGACTGCGTGCGATGCATTCATTTCAAAAGGGCTTGTTTGTACGAAGGAAAGAGGAGCTGCTGTTCTACAGAAACAACTTCAGCACAGCTCCACTGTATATTGTCCTCGTTTGCTCTTTTGATGAACTATGTAAATACTTTATTATTTCTTCCAGAATAACTGCTACTACCACGGGGAAGTGCAGGCACATCCGAACTCTGATGTCACCCTCAGCACCTGCTCAGGCCTTCGGTAAGAAACAACTGTCATTTTGTATTCAAGCAGCGTCTCAACGCTGCCCTTTAAGTGCTATTTGCCACCGCAATGTTTATATTTACTTAAGTCACTCTGCACGGCAGCCCATCGCTCTTAAGCCCCTTAAGCGCGCTGTCAGAAAGTTAGCGCGTGACTCACAGGAATAGGGGAAAATGTCACACCTCATTGTCTTCGTCCACAGAGGCATCCAGTAAATATCGCCGCTCATTTTGGAAGTAATGGCATCTTGCTGTTGCTAATGACTGACCGCAATTGAAAGATTTGGGCATCAGCAAAAAAAAAAAAAAAGCCTCGACATACATAATGTCATCTTCTGCTTAATTAAACAACAAGGAACGCAGATCATCAATGCTATAACAGCTAATGACAAAGAACATTAAAGGTTAATTTTGGGGATAATATTATTAATTTGACATGATGCATAATGATAGTGAATTTCATTTCATGAATTTAATCAAGCTGCTGTTTAGAAGCTCTGTGTGGCTTGGCACAGTCGCCGATATAATAATAAAAAAAAAGTTTCATAGTTTAATTTGGCTTCAGTGACAGTTGCCTTGTAGAAAAGAGGAGCTATATTCAATCACATTTTGCATTTGAGAGATTGGTTATGCTTTGAAGCTTTGTTTTCAGACTTGCGCTGCTGTCTCTGCAGAGGCTTCATCGCACTCGAAAACAAGACATTCATCATTGAGCCGATGTCTGGCCATGACAACGGTGCGCACTTCATCTACCGAGTGCAAGAACTCAGACTGACCCCAGGGGATTGCGGTCACGGCTTCAACATGTCCTCTGTTGCCCCTGAAAGCCTCATCAAGAACCCCTTCCAGTCCTTCCATACGCGGGTGAGATTATTATCATGTTGTTTGTTTTTCATAGAGCTCATATTAAAGCATTTCGATATCCCGATTCGGAGCTCTAGAGCTCAGCTCATGTGGGGTTTTTTTTTTGTCATGTGGGGTTAAGGTTAACATTCGCTGGATAAAAGATAAATGGGCGTTTGACCAAAGACCAGCAAACTGGCAAGCTCACCAGTTTGGATATGTTCCCAGAGGGTGTTGCCTTGGGCTTGACACATTTTATCTGCACTTAGAGCCCAAAGTCGAGGGCCCATGCAGGTTTGGCCAATGATTTACATAGAGCAGGTGCAGCATCCATCTGCCACTATTCCCAAACATTAAAAACTCCTCTGGACTCAAATGAGTCAGGAAGTGAAACTTAAAAAACATAGTATTTAATGACCCCTGAGTAATATCCGGGCTTTACATTTTTAGAGGAGCATCAGTTACATCGTAATTGGGAAAAAAAAAGATAGCTGAATATGTATGAGCCAGTATGCTTTTGACTTTCCTAAGCCGTACGATGCTGATTGATACCTCTCATATCTGTATGCTAAATAGGAAGCTGAAGCTGGCAGGCATTTAGCTTAGCTTAGCATAAAGAATGGAAGGAGGAAACAGCTTGCATGTCTATTTTCAAATTTTACTAACTTTATGGGCATAATGTGTTTAGTGGTGAGCTTTGGAGGTGTGTGAATTTTGTTTCCAGAGACAAGCTAGCTGTTTCCCCCCATTTCCAGTGTTTATACTGAGCTAAACTAACTACCTGTTAGCTTTAGCATCATACTCACTGGACAGACATGGAATCGGTATTATTTTTTTCTTAAGGCTTTTAAATTAGGCCCACAGGAAGCAGTAGTACATCAATTGTGTGTTTATGATATTTGCGAGTGCTTAAAATGTAAAGTAGCCTTAGATTTAGGAGCATAAAAATGCATAAAAGACCTTGACAAACATTTAGCAAATCTCAAAAACATACAACTGACATACAACATCTCTGTTTTCACTTCAGCATAAAAGGCACGCTCAGAAGACAACCAAGTACGTTGAGCTGATCATCGTTGCAGACAACAGAGAGGTAATGCGCCTACCTTGCTTCCATTCACAGAGACAGTGTTTGAACAATGGAGACAACACACAGAAAACACAGCAAGCATTCGTGGTAAAAGCAGCAAAAAAAAAAGCAGGGTAAGCTGTAGTAACAGTGGAGCACGTCCCAGTGGGGCTGCAGAATTAGGTCAGTGTGCAACAAGCAGTGTGGTCTTGTGGCAGAGGCTCCGTTTTGACAGGAAGTGCTGAACGAATCCCCAGCAGACAGGAAACCGGAAAAAGCCGCATGGATACAGAAGAGTCTCCAGCAAGCAGTGACGAGCTCATTGTGGGGTTTCCTCCTGGTGGCCCGACCTGAATGGGAAGAAAGGAAATGTTAAAAAAAAAAAAAAAAAAAAAAAAAGGGATCAAGTGTGTTGTTGGGCTCAGATTTGAAGTCCAGCACCAAACACAGGTGGATGCACAGTAGGTGAAATAGAGGGTCTGACTTTGTTGCAATTTGGATCCAAGGCTTTGCAGGCTGTCAGATCTGCCAATATACCTGCTCCCTGCGGCCGTGCCATTCGTCTCTCTAACACTAGGAGATTTTTTAGATCCAGATGGTCACAGCTTGACAAGCTGCCTAACACACAGTAAAACGTATTGCCCTCGCAGGTGTTCTGTGTTGTTCCGTGCTTTTTAGTTCTGAAAATGACTATAACTACAGTATCATTTATGTCTTTATGCAACATAATTCCTTGTGGGTTCTGTTCAAATGTTTCTACCTCTGATTCCATGTAATTTTCTTTCCAGTTTCAGAAACAGGGGAGGGACGTGGAGAAGGTGAAACAGAGACTGGCAGAGATAGCCAATTACGTGGACAAGGTAAAACATCCTCTCCCTTTTGCGCAGGAGGGATAAATCACTTTTTTAAAATAGAAATATTGCTGGCAGCAGAGATTAATGGGATGACTGTGTGATGTATTAATGTCCTACTAAAACAGCTGCTTTTAGTCTGTCTAAATCCTCTGCCAGGGCTGAGGAACTATAGCTAGCTGATACAGTAGGCAGATGGATTTACATAAGGAAAGCATGGATAGAGACATGGACAGCACATGCTCTGATCATGTTGAAAACGAGGATGAGATGTAATTTATTCAGTGGATTCATAAGGTAACAGGTAGGTCACACATCTGTTTGAAGGTCTTTTGATAATTTATTGATGTATTTTATGTTCTTTTTGCCTTTCTATCTACACCGAACCTCTCTGCTAATCATCATCCCCCCCTTCAGTTCTACAGAGCCCTGGACATCCGAGTGGCGCTGGTGGGTTTGGAGGTGTGGAGTGACTCTGATAAATGTCCCATCACCCAGGATCCCTTCTCCACCCTTCATGAGTTCCTAGACTGGAGGAAAGTCAAACTCCTGCCCCAGAAACCTCACGACAACGCTCAGCTCATAAGGTGGAAATTTAATCTAACAAAATAAATTGAGCCCAGAAATGAAAAAAAACAAATATTAGTACATATAAACAGATCCTCAAAGGGTTATTAGCTAAAGAAAAACAAATCTGATGCCATGGACTTTTGCACAGATTAATTTCCTTGTTGAAGGTAAATGTAAGTTGATTCTGACATTAGCTAAAATCTGTTGTACGTAAATGAGATTTTATTTATATAACACCTTTTAAAACAAAATTACAAAATGCAGATACAGAAATAAACAACATACATATACCGCTATACAGAGAAAAATAAAATGCAGCCTCTTTACAGGGAAGGCAAGTTGGTAGAAATAGGTTTTTGAGTTTTTGATGCTGATCTAGAGGAGGCAGACAGTTTAAGAGAGATGGGGCCCAACCAGCAAAAGCACAATCATCCTTAAATCTGTGAAGGGAGTGGGCTACAAATAAATAAGTTCAGAAATGTATGAAGGGTTAGCATCTAAAAATCTCTTCGATACTTTTCGGGAGCCAGTAAAGGAATGTGAGGATTGGTGTGATGTGGGATCTACAGCCCTGGTTAACTGTCTGGCTGCAGTGTTTTGCACAAGTTGCAAGTGGGACAGGGCTGCTTGGCTGAGGCAAGAGGAAAGAGCATTGTATTAGTCTAGATTTAAAAAAATAGGTCATGGATGAGTAATTCTACATCTGTATAGTGAGAAAAGAATGGGACCAAGGACTGAACCCTGAAGAACTCCACCGAGTATAATGGCTTTTGTCTGTGACAACATCAAACTTCCTGTCTGACAAATAGACATCTGAATGTTTATTTATTGTTCATTAGGATCCCCATTAGATGTTACCTTGGCAACAACTACTCCTCCTGGGGTCTATAATGAAACTGAGCAACAAATGTTTGCACTCATACCATGTACATTAAATTAAATAGTTGAACCATTAATCCAAAGAAACATTTTAAAATCTCAATTGAACATATATAATATATAATAATACATATAATAATACACCTAAATTTATAATGGAAAGATTATTTTGATTATTTATGTTTTAGGCATGCCTTCACTTTAGTTGACTATACCATTTAACCTGCTACCTGTTTTATATCAAGGTTAAATGTGGGTGCTTCCATTTTTTATTACAAGTAATATTGTAAAACTGTATGTCTAAAGTTAATACACTGCATCTGAATCTGCTGGAAAACCGCATCAATGCTTTGGAAGACCAGCTACAATAATGAATTAACACTTTGTGGGTAACAAGTTAAAAAAATGCTGGTTTAGTCCTGTAGATCTCAACACTTTTCTACCTTTGTCCTCTGTCCTTTGCAGTGGAGTTTACTTCCAGGGCACCACCATTGGCATGGCACCAATTATGAGCATGTGCACAGCTGAGCAGTCTGGAGGCATTGTCATGGCAAGTATAAAAACTTCTAGCTGCCTCCACCCTGTGCTTTCTCTGAGCAGCCAGATTGTATCGGTGTGGCATTGTTCAGACTCAGCCAGCTAACAAAATCCAGACGTGAGTTACTCTGAAAAGGTGTTCGCTGTTTGCTGGAAGTGCATTTATGGACAGGTTTGGCAGGAAGTCATGCTTTTAGACATAATGATATTTGTGCTGGCATTCCCTCAACATCCATGCCCTCACCATCACCACAAACACCCACATGCTCAAAGGAATATGTAAAAATAAACTCCCAGAGGGATTGGAGTGCAGACATGCACACCCTTGTAAGGTCATTCAGTCAGGCTTTCTTTTGACATCTTTAAAAGTATTTAAACAAAACCACATTTCATGAGCAATGCTGAATTGTTTTTGCCTCTAAAGGCTTTTTTTTTTTTTTTTTTAACACAGAACCACATCAACCTCCCCCAGGTACACCAAATTATTGCAGATAGTAAATTAGCTGCCTGTTGGGCTCTTCTGCCTGCTGTAGCACTTGACACCCATGCCAAATCACAAAGTGGTTATCAGCCCAGTGCTATTACGCCCCAGTCCAGATGTGCATCCTCCATTAATAGATATGTTTTCTTCTGGCCGGAGCTGTGGTGAGGTTTCTCCAGATGTTTGTCTTCCCTATTACTTACACATGGCAGATGGCTTGAACTGAGATTAAAGGGCCGCGTAACCAGTTAGAGGGCGGCCAGATGACATGAACCATTTCTCAAACCATGCACTACCACGTGTGTTAATCAGCCTCAGATTCTTTATTTGGTCCACATGTTCTTTGGATTTATGCATCGAAATATTCTGTTTATATGTAAGTGGTTCAAAGTGCAGATTCAAACTGTGACAGCAAACTATTTTCAGTTTTTTGTAAGGTATTCTTGTCTGGGAGTTATTTCCTCATATGGCTGGAAATGATATCAGAAAGACTATCAGAGCATTTCTTGTAAGCAACACTATTAAATTCTCACCATCACAACAATGGCTTGTAGCTGCTTCAAAGTAATGACTGTGGCTTCCAAGAGTTTCATCTATTCGTGCTGACTCTGATATTACACTTTTTTTTTTTTTTGTGAGGAAGCACCGAACTATGAATTTCACACACACATAGAATGACGTGCTGATAAACATGACAGAGGCAGAGGAAAGTTTTTTCCCATCTTTCTTGTCAAAAGGCGGGGTGCAACTCCCCACGACGCTGCTCTGTAATCAGCAAAGAAAATAGATTGGCTTGCCCTCAACTTTGACATATGACCCTGCCTTCAGAAGGAAGCATGTGATTTTCTCATTTTTATCATTCATTTCTCATCCGGGCGTGATATGTACATGACAGAGAACATTAAGATAAACAGTATCTATGTGGGTGATCTCTTTCTCAGATCTTTGCCAGATTTGTTTGAGTTTAAATACAAGCATCTTTGGGGGGTTTGTACGTAGTCAGTATGCTACCAATATATTAATATTCACATGTTTTCCTGTTTGGACTGAGGATTGCAGGAGATGAGATTTTTGAGGCGTGTGTGTGTGTGTGTGTGTGTGTGTGTGTAGTCTCCTCTGCGTCCCACAGTTGCCCATAACACTCTTTTCTGCATAAACCTGTGTTGATGTTAATGTATCTTAGGAGACACATTAGAGAAACATAATTCTAGCTTTTGTGAGACAGACACGCAGTGAATATCAAATTTAGACTCAAAGTTAGGGAAGGGCAAAATGTCTGAAATTAAAGGAATAGTTAGACATCTTATGAACTTTTCTTGTTCCCCTTCAGGTGGAGAGTTAGATGAGAATACTGACACCACTGTCATGACTGTACAGTAAATATGAAGCTACAGCTAGCAGCTGATAAAGCCCACTAGTTTTATCTTGTTTGCTGTTTTACGTCGGGTTATGTACTGCACTATTTCTTGGCTTGGATTCGTAATGTCCTGGATTCTTCGCTCGTTGCGTGGCAGCCAAGGATTAGTCACATAACCCTTCATAATGCACAGAATTGACGCTGGCTTAACAAACAAAACACGTCATGTCAGTGAGCTTTAGAGGTGCTGGTGCTGAGCCAGGCTAGCTGTTTCCTCTTTGTTTACATTCTTTATGCTAAGCTAAGCTAAGGAGCTGTTGGCAGTAGCTTCGTATGGACCTTCTGTCAAACTATTCCTTTAATTTCACAACATCAATGAGAAAACTTTTTCCAATGTCGATGTGAAAATTTTTTGCAAACTCAGGATATATATTGTGCCTTTAGTTACATTAATTCATCAACAGAGTGGTAGTTGAGTAGATAGGGTCATTGTATATTATACATCATCATTATTGTTATTCTGTTTGTCCCTTACTCAGCCTCACCTTGGCATACATACATACAGATGAACCACACTGACTTCTTTCCTCAGTCAACCTCCAAACTTCCCTCTGTCTTTGTCTGCCTCATCTTTCCAGTCTCCTTTTCAACCTGTCTGTCTGAAACTGAAACTTCCACCTTCTCTCTCTCTCTCTCTCTCTCTCTCTCTTTCTCTCTCTCTCGTCATTCTCCATCTCTGTCTGCCATGTGAAGGGCAGTTGTCTCGCTCATCAGTACAGCAGCGAGTCGTACAGCGGTAGGTTTATGGAGCTTACTGCGGGAGCTGTCTCCACTAGCAGCGGGTATGATTGGGTCTGCAGGGGTAATGGAATGGCAGATGAATTCAGGCCTCCATGAGGAGAATGAGTAATAGAGAGAGAGGAAGAGGGGGCAGATCGGACAGTTACTGAACTGTTTTGAGAAGCTGTAGCTTCAAAATTGTCTTGTTTGAACTTTGCATTTTTCTTTCTTCAGTCTTTTTTTTTTTTTTTCCTTTTTTGTGAGTGACAGCACACTTCAGAAAAACTTGTTTTTTACTTTAAACTCGCTGAAGTAAGCGATTGAATTTCACACATAGTCAAACATACCACACACATAATTAACATGTGTTTCTTGTGTTCTTGGGTGCTTTTTGTTCCCATGGCAGGATCACTCTGAGAACCCATTGGGTGCAGCCGTAACTTTGGCACACGAGCTGGGACACAATTTCGGCATGAACCACGACACCCCAGAGCGCGGCTGCGGCTGCAGGATGACTGTTGACCGCGGAGGCTGCATCATGACCCCCTCCACAGGGTGAGATTCTGCTGATCTTTTTCCTACAAAACTGTATTCATGAAGCCCACGCTTTATGAATCAAAGTTAATGACAAATGTGATAAATGTTTATGCCGGTTTAGGCGGCTTTTAAATTTAAAAATTAAATGTCCGCTGCACCACACTGTCATTACAATAATTATGTTGGTTGTGGGGGTTTTTTAGCACTTCATTTCTAGATGCAGTATGTATTTAAATTGTAGTTTCAGAATGGTTTGTTTATTGCTTTTCTTTCCTTTCAATTTTCAATCTGTGGTCTGTTCCAATAAAATATTTGCTGGGAACAAAGTTGGCAAAAGCGGCTTCAGGTTTAAAAAACATTAGCTCAGACAAAGGTTTAAAATTGGGTCTTTAGGCTGTTTCTCTCTGTTGTGGGCGCACTGGTTTGGAGCCATTAAACAGTTAACCTTTAAAAGTCTTGTTTCACACAGCTACGGGATTAAAATGTTTATCAGCTTAACTTTTCCGAATAAATTAGCAACTTCTTTTGCACCTCAGCAAACAAACAACAAAAGATTTAAGCTCCACGAGTTGCACAGTTTGGATCGTTTTCATCTATACATGATGCTCTATTGTTTATGTGTTGTTTCATGAGAGGGGGCTCAAACACACACACACACACACACACACACACACACACACACACACATATTAACGCACAGACGCACACACACACACACACACACACTTTGGCCTGAGACTAAAGCAGCTGCTCTAGCATTCTCCTCATGTTGCCTGGGTCTCTGAGATAACAGTGCTGCTGCAAGTGATGGAGTCTGTGACTGTTAGTAAACAGCGAGCAGATAAGGCGAACCCAGAGCGCAATACCAGATTTCACCCTTGGTCTGGTGCCAGTCTGGATGTCTGATGGTGAGTCCCGCAAGCCACAGATGAATGTTGTCAGGATAGATTTCACAACACTCTGAAGAAAATGGAGACAAAAGGCTGAAAGACGCTGTTATAATTGTAACAAAATGCAAACCAACAAAGAGACTTCTCACACGAACCACCACAACGCCGACTCTAGCCCGCATCTGCGCCACACATTAATAATATCAGCGTGGGTGAAATCATGCATGTTGATGGGGATTTGTCCAATTTTGTGAATATAGCAGAGAAGGTTGCCAGATCTTATAAAACTTTCTGGTTAAGCCAAGACCAGTACCTTTTAGCAGTTAGAGTGTGAGGTGTGCCATTACATCCTCCAGCCAGTGTTTATGAGATGGTGGTGGAGTCTTTTTCCATTTCTGGTTTCTTAAGAACTGGAGTCAAATTCCTTGTATGTGTACACATACTTAGCCAATAAAGCTGATTCTGATTCTGATTTGCAGAGCATCATTAGTCATGCAAACTTGGTAAAGAAGGCGAGAACTATAGCTTGGTTAGCAGTGATCCTTACTGCCAGATGGTTATGATCAAAAACTGCATAAAATCCTCTGAGACTGAGACCGGGAGGTCTTCGGGTCAAACCCAGGACTGGCAGGATAAATCTGGGTGGGGAAAGTGAAAGAAACTACACTTGCCTCTCCCTCATTACCACCACCGAGGTGCCGTTGGAGTTGCTCGGTGACCAGCAGATCTGACTGAGGTTGTGCTGTGCGGCTTCCGGGTGTGAATGTGTGCAATTAGTAATAGAGGCAAACATATGACTGTTTGTGGATGTCTTAGCAATTCTCATCTACTCCTCAAGACGTTTTGCCAGTTTGGTGCCGATCAGGTAGAGCCTGTGAAGTACTGTAGTAGCCTGACAAGATGCATATTTAGAAGGAATGAACTAGTTTGATGAGTCGGCAAGGTCAATATATTGGCCGATAATTGTTGCAGATACTGATTACTGTTACTGATATATGATATATGATATATCTCTTTCCCATTATACCTTAATGTGTTCTAAAGAAAGAGATACGGCTACATGAATAGAAGATAAAGTTACACAAGAGAGGAGACTTTTAATTAAATTGACGAACAGATGAGAGCACGCTTAATGGGCAGAAGGGCGGAAACAGGTACAGTTGTTTTGCAGTGCAGCAGCCTATTCAGAATTACATTACCAACGATGTGCAAAGATCTGAGAAGTTAAGTCTGAGTTTAGAGCAGCAGCAGGGACGTGAGTATCTTGAAAAGTCCCTGTGGATGTGTGATTTTAGTGGCACTAGCTGTGGCTCTTGTCATTAAATGCAAACATTAAAAGTAGATAAAAGCTTTAGATGTCCTCAGAAATCAGCAGAGACGCAGAAAAAGAAAAACCACTGGGAGCTTGTCCTTCGAAAAAGTAACACAGTTTACTGAAAAACACATAAATAATATAAGTTACTATGTACAAGAATTGTCCCAGAAAAACTTGAATGACCTTTTACTGTACACGCAGAGAAACAAGGAAGGGGGTGGAGGCTGTCAAAAACTGTGCGGTGAGCTCATCCTGCTGTTCTCATTCTGCATTAATTTCAGAGGAAAAAAATGTATAATGCGCACTGAGCAACGCTGATTTTATGCAGTTCTTTTTTAAATATGCCCTCAGCGTTCTGACCTGACGACTTCGCTTTAGCTAATCACCGGCCAAAGATATCCAATGATGTCATGCAGAGTTTTAGAAAACTGACTACATGATCTAAATGGGTTAGAATGAGTCACGGTGTTACTGAATTCTTTTTATGGCTTAATGAAGTCGCTCCTTTTCAGCTCTCTCTGCTACATAATTATGAGATTAGACACATTAAGAGTTGAGAGAGGTGATCAGTGACCTTTCATTCTGAAAATCGCTCCCCTGTTTGCTAAGTAAAGGGTGCGGGATAAATCCATGCACAGCGGTACGGTGACATTTTGCCTGGCAATTTTGTGTTGATGCACTGACTCCAAATATCAGTATTTCCCCATTAAATTATTATTATTTTAATCTGCATTAATCTGTATTATTGAATACAGATTTTAATGGAGCTCACTGATTTTTATGGTGTGTTGATAGTCAAACAGTTCTAGTTGCTGCAACAACAAAACACTCATAAATAATAAACATACTGAAAACTTTAGGCTATTCTAGTATGTCATTAATTGCATTTCTCTCATCAGGTAAGATCAGAGAAATCTTCAAACCTATATTTTGACTTGCAATGTTGGGCGGTAAATCTGTGGTCCCTTTTAGCATCTTTCAGCTCATTGTTTTGGTTTTAAGGTTCAAAACTTTACTGTTTTGGTTCAGTCTCGTCATTCAACCCCATTTTAACCCAGAAGATAACAACTAGCTGGTGAACAGAGTGGATAATGTAGCTGCCAATGAGCCTGGTGTTTCCCTCAGGAGTTGGTGGAGACCAAGAACAGCTAAAAGAAGAGATCATCTAGCCCCGTGTCTGCTCGATGTTAAAACAGGCAATTTTGGGCTAACACTTTCATAATCATGGATGTTGTGTTTACAGCTTACTCCACCATGTCCACATGACCAAATGAATACTGCTACATGCGCTTCCTTTGTCTTCATGTTTGACAGCGAGGCTGACGGATCAACGGTGGCGTTTAGATGCAGTTGGGCAGATGACAGTGGACGTTTGCCAGCTTGAAAAATGAAAATTATGAATTCACGTTCAAGCTTGGCTCTTTCAGTTAGCTCCCAAATTCAATATCCTGAACTGTCAGCCAGGATTTACAGTTTCCTGTTGACAAAACCAATAATTTCACAAACAAATCTAGAACTCATTCCCCACTCATCACATCTGGTTTCTTTTCATACATATATATATATATATATATATGTATATTAGCAATCTCCTTTGACCCTCAGCCCAGATGCCTTCAGAATGTTAAACACATTGTTGTAAAGCAGTGCAGCTCGTTTGACTGTGTGTTTGGGATACTCTTGGCTTAGACTTGCTAATGGGGAAGAGGACAGGCTGCATCTAAATGACGTGATTATCAGTGACGCTGCCAGCTGTAATCAGGGCCAGGGCACAGAGAGAGAGATCCGCAGAGAGGTGCTTTATGCCTGGATAGACAGGCAGAGCGAGGAAGCAGTGCTTTTATTTGTCTTTTATCTCCCTCAGTGGTAAAGCAGGAAGGGAAACACAAAGAGAGATAGAAGGGAAAGTGAGAGACAAACAGGAGAAAGGCGACAATGAAGGAATTATTTGGCTACACATGGATGTCTGTGACAGGCATGTGAGCCATGAAGGCTGGCCACAGGAGATTTGTGTCATAACAATGAGAGGAAATTTGAGGGACAGAGGAGAGGAACAGAGGTTTACATGGACATTTTGAAGGGGGGGGGGTGTCTTTTAGAAGTTGAGCTAAGAGTTGCATCACATGAACGTGGAGAGAAAGCTCAAAAGTACTTCCCCGTGTCTGTGTGTGTTACCGGGCAAAAAGATGAAGCCCAGCAGGTAGCTGTGGCTGGAGTTTGAGGCCAGGAGGTGAGATCTTTGTCAACATAATACGAGGTAGCTTGTGACTCTTGCTATTTTCTTGTCGAAATGACAGAGCGCAAGTGAAGTGAGAATGTGCAAAATGTCATTATCTGAAGACATTCTGCTGAGGAGAGGAAGGAGGAAGCCAGTTAGGTTGCCGGTGAGTAAATGTTTGCAGTAAATTTAGCTTGTGTTTTTCTTTTCGTCCTGATATTTAATCACCATAGGCTTCTGCCAGCTTTGCAGCCTAACATTTCCCAAAAGGTCAGACATGTCTCTCCTGCTTAACGTGGACTAAATGCATGTCAGTCTGTAACGCAGCTTAGAGAGCGGCAGACGGCTCTGTGTCAGTCGGGGAGCCTACAAATAGAAAGAGCCCTTCATAGCCCTCATGTGACCAATGTCTCTACTGTCTGCAGAGCCATTTCACTCTCTACTGTACATCCAGACTGACATTTCCTCCTCCTCTGAACTCAGCGACCTCACATGCTGAGATGATCCAGCTGACAGGAATCATCTACCCTGGACATATAGCTGTAGATCCAGGAAAAGCTGCTTCAGCTGCTTGGTGCACAAGAGACTGTATCTCTTCATCCAGTGTGTTGTAAAGGCTTAGATTAAAGCTACAAGATCATTTTGTAAGTCACTATGTAAAGCCTCCACAAGGCCCTGCTTCCCAACATTATTGAATTCAGTACTCTTGTCACTAGTAGCAAAGGTAGCCCGGATGATGTCAGGACATGAGAGTTCAATTTTTTAAGAGAAATATTGCCTGACAGCAGGTGTTTGAAAGTTGTGGGCACGGAGTGTCTGTGAGAGATTCAGTGCTAGGGACAAAAAACAACTCCCCCAACTTCAGGGAAATGCAATACGAAATCACTGTAGTGCAACATTTAATCATTAATTTCAGGCCAGTGTTTCACTTGACCAGTCATGTTGAACACATCGCAGAGCGTGGGCTTTTTTTAGACTGTGTAGTAGTTTGATCAGATGTTTGTTTTTTCTTGTTGGTCTGATGTTGAACAACAACAACGCCGGGTTTTCACTTTTGAAAATGCTTTATGAGCAAGGAAATGCATTCGATACATTAGTTTCAGCTCAAGGATTGGTGCGTTTTGGTAGCACTGATGTAATCAAACTCCACAGGACCCCTTTAACTAAATCCCCCTAATCAGCAGACATGGCAACATGGGGGTGTAAATATTTGTTTTTCATGCTGCTTCAAACATCACTGAATGAAAATGACAACATTTAACATCGGCACGGGAAATAAGAAAAAGCAGAGCAGATAACGCTGGATATGTCTTCTCCCTCTCTCTGATATGCGAGTGAACCAGCACCACACCTTTTCCTCTGGCACTTTCACGGATGTATGAGACGTATATGACGTTGACGAGATTACGATCTCTTAGCGGTGTTTGCTATTCACAATGTGAATTACATATTTGCCTTTCAAATATTGCCAACAGCCGGAAAGGAGCTGACTAATTAGATTTTGTGTAACAGTTGTGCACAGCCACATTAGTTCCACCCCAGCAAACTACACCTGGAGAGGGTGCGGGGCTTCATGCTAATATTATCCGGGGAAACCTACACCCTCTGCTCGGCTAATTTCCTGGACAGCAGAGCAGCCGTGTCGTCTCAGCTGTGATAATACACACCTTCGAGGTGGGTCTGTGGCAGACTAGGACCTGTATATTTAATATCTGAGCTGTTCCTAAATTATTTTATGCTGAGTTATGGTGTGTTTTTTTTTTTTTTTTTTTGTAGGTAAACTGTGACGTCACCTCCTGGTGGTGTCAAAACCGTTGTTGATTTTAAGATGTTTCTTCTCTTTTGACTGAGATAGGGCCTATAATTGCACACTGTGCATACAGCAAATGATTAAAGAACACAGTTCAGTCAGCTTCTTACTATAAGCAATGGAGTCTTACATGACACTACAGTTTTCTGCCAGCAGTTTCTGTATTTTTATTTTCTCTGAGCTCTTCTCAAAGGTTTGAAGTGGATGGGAGTCAAACCAGGTCCACACAGTCCTGGTGAAATAAATTAGATAAAGTTTTTAAGCACTAAACTCTTGATTGAAAATAATTAAGGAGGTTCTTCCAAAGGTTATCTTTAATTTGTGCTTATTTGCTCATGGATATTCAATGCGAGAGAGAAATCATTTGGATCGGGCTGTAAATTCATCACTAACAAGCCATAGCCCAGTTGCACTTAACCATTTTCCAAACTTTCAGTCAGAGTCGGCGTCTGCATCGTATATCGTACATGGCGCACAGTAATTTAATGTCGTCTTTTCTGTCCTCCCGCTGAAAGTCACAGACATTCAGCCACACACACAAAAAAAACGCAACACTTTCTGCCCTCGATTATGCGTTTGTGCTTATCCATGTCTGGGCAGTAAACTCCTGTGGTGTATCTTGCTCACTGCCATTAAGAACTGCACCAGGCAGTGGATGACAGACAAGTTAGATATTCTTGCAGCATCCCTGGACACCCTGTGAAACTGACACTGCATCTGTTACCAGGATGGAGTTGGGTATCTGTTACCTGGAGGGATGTCAGCCGCAAATTAGCTGTGCAGCTCCATTATCAAAATCCTGTTCATACACAGTCGCTGGCCATCAGTCAAAGGTAGATCATTTAGAATGATTTCTTTTGGCTCCCTCCATGTCTGGCTGAGGTGCCCTCTACTTTAAATAGTCAGGCATATAAATGACAGAGCACATCTTTAGTGTTAAATTGGCTTTAAAGGTCATTTCACTTATGCAAAATCCAATTCATAACATTGCTTTACTTTTTGTTTTTGTAAATCGGCTCCGCTCAGCTTTGGCAGACATTCATTAGTGCATGCTGGTCTCACCAATAGCGGGGCTGTATAATATACAGTGCATCATACTTGCTTGGACAGGATAATCCTGACGATAAAGTGTGTTTTTGGATTATGCTCAAAGACTGTCAGTGTACGATAAATCAGTCATAGGGGGAGTTGAAATATATCTGCTCTTCTGCTTGTGCCTCAGATAAAGAACGTCTGTATACACGCTGATGGCATTCAGGCCTCATGTTGTTCCAACATACATGTATCCACTGGATCTTGTTAATACTCTCCATGTGGATCTAATTTGGTCCAAAGAAATCAGATTTTCCTCAGTGAAAAAAAAAAAAAAAAAAAAATCTCCAACTGACAACCGTTCAAACTTTTCCCATTAATACCAGTTTATTGAGAACAGGCTCTGTTTACCCCTCATGCACATTCCAGCACATTCCAGCCCCTCGTGCAGATCCCAAAGCATGCCTGTGTTCTGTTATCAGCGGCAGTCCATGCTATTTACGAAGGGCTTGGTCTGCTTCATGTCGTCTGCACAGTCTGTCTACCTTTGACTTTGTGCATTGGTCTCCAAAGCTCTCTGTTTTTGTGTGTTATGGTGGTAAAAAAAAAAAAAAAAAAAAAAGACTAACCAGTGGATTATGGGAGCAGACAAGGGCAGAGAGAGAGAGACGGGTAGATTGGCTTTTGGTCAGTGAGAGATGAAAGCAGCAGACGCTCACAGGTGGCCGGCCTGAATAAAGTGGATGCAGCACTTTCACCTAAGGGTGGCCGCTAGGAGAGGATGTTTTTCTGTGTTCTTTGGAAATCTGTGGGAAAAAAATTCAAATTTCTTTCCCATTTAATCCACTCTTATGTCCAGTTCCCTCAGGAGCTCCACCATAGTCAACTAAGAGCAGTGAAATATCCATGCAGTTGCAGCAGCCAAATCTTCCTTAGGCAAATGCACAGAATCACTCCCACCACACACACACACACACACACACACACACACACACACACACACACACGTCTGTCCAATGCCAGCCTCCACAAACATACTCTGTGTAATGTTGAATTTTCACAAATCTGCCCTGTCAAGCAGCAAGCTTTTCAGACAGCCTCCACACCCCGTTGCGTTTGAAGACCCCAGTCAGTCTATTGCTGCATAAGTACGTGTATGACATGTTTCTGTCTGAAGTCAAGCTTTTCAAGCATCCCATGCCAGCTGCCTCTCTCTGTGCCACGTCTGCCAATCCTCTCTGCTAGTCACTGCCGCCTGCCACATCCTCCACGTCCTCCTTTTGAAGCTAGACTATGTCCCTCTATGACTGCGTGCGCTGGGAGATGCTCATTATACACCCCAAAGCCTGCTCTTCTCTGTCAGTCCTTTTGTGAGGCTGCTCTTGTTTGTTAGCTGGCATTAAACACGGAGTCGAGGCTTGGTTATGTTACTATCATACACTGAATTGTAGTGCTGTATGTATGTAGTGTACGCCCTTGTGTTTTATACTGCCAGTGATTCCAGAGAAGTCGAATAATAGCACTGGACTTCCAGTAAATTAAGCACAGGGGTTGGTTTATCAGCGTTTTGAATGTGGAGGCCAGAAAATATGTGAAGACTGACATTTCTTGGCAATAATAAACTGTAAATTGTTGTTTTTTTATTGCTTTGAGTCTCATTTCGCCTCTTGGTTGAAGTCTCTTTGTGGTTGTTTTTCATGTTTTTGTGGTTTTGTTTTACCACCACCCCGCTGGCCCCACCCCTGGTAAAGCTGCAAGATTCCTGGCATTTTTCCTTTCCTTTCTTTCTTTCTTTCTTTCCTTCTGTATATCTACATGTTATTTTTGTTTTTCACTCTCCATCTCTATCTGCCTTAGACTTGCAGATGCTCACTCTAGCAGGAGGACCATCCCTCTGGGCTTCACATCTGTTATTAGCATACCACATAGCTTCATCTTTAAAGTCATAACGTTTTCTTGTTTTCAACTCCTCCCTAAATTAGACATTAGGGTGGTTGCTATTTTACCGAGGTTTAACGTACACACACGTGCTCACACACTTACACACGAGTCATTTACATCCAGCGTACCCTTCCTCGTGCTCTTCCCTCCAGTCAGTTACTTAAATTGTCTGGGTCCGGTCAGGATATGCCTCTTGAAAATGACGCTGCCAGAGAAAGTGCCTCTCTGGACATTTGATGGGCCCGCTTATGTATTGAGTAGGATTGAAAATCTATTGACCTGGAGCTCATACAGTGTCAGTAGACCATTAAATTTGTGTGAAAAGGCCTCTTGAATGAGCAGATTGAACAAAGCTCTGCTTGTGTTCTGGCTCGGAAGAGTGACTGAGTCCACTTCTCTCTTGATCATTTTGGTTTCTGAACAGTATGATCTTCTTTTTTTATGTCCCCGGCAAATTTGTGGATATTGTGTAAATATCCTGTCTGTTAATTTTAGTCAACCTGGTTTTCCATCCTTCTTTTAGGTATCCCTTCCCAACCGTGTTCAGCACATGCAGTAAGAAGGACCTTGCTGCCAGTCTGGAGAAAGGTGTCGGCATGTGTTTGTACAACATGCCCGAGGTCAAAGTGCTCTATGGCGGTCAGAAGTGCGGCAATGGCTACGTGGAGGAGGGAGAAGAGTGTGACTGCGGGGAGCCGGAGGTAAGGCCTTCATTTTGACTTGCTTCAGTGGAGTGAATCAGTCTCCAACACTGGTTGTACTGGGCAGCATGTGAAAGTGAAGCAGTGCGTAAAAAAACAAAGGTTTGTGGGAGATAAACAAAAGTTGCAACACAAAATCAGCTGGGAAAATCAATTCGAAATTCAAAGTGAATCGGGATTCAGTGAAGTGTAGTTAATGTGGTTCAATGGGTGGTCCTCTGCCCAAAACATCGGAAAAAAACAGGCCTGAATTTTTATTTTTATTCCTACTTACAGTACTGTAAGTCAGTATTCAAAAGAACCAAACGTGCACTCACTTTTCATCTTGATACCCCCCCCCCCCAAAGAAAACCCAGAGAAAACAATCATAACTATCCTGTAAGAAATCATCCACAACCATAACAGCTCACTCAGTCCCCCCAACAAATCACAACAAACTTCACATTAGACTTTCTCTTGACATTTACGCTGTTATCGCGGCTTAAAAGCATCGAAACCTGCTGTGCAAAAAAAAAAAAAAAAAAAAATAGCCTAAAAGCTCAGCAAACCACCCGAGGCCACGGTGATGTCATATCCTTGTTGAAGGCCCATTAATCAAACCACGGTCCAACTGTGTGACAGAGGAAACAAACAAAAGTGTAATCGGGTCGAGGCTGAAATAAGCTTTCTTTGGCTGTGCCATCCAAACAATTGCGCACGCTCTGATGCATATCCAGCCACACACACACGCACACACACACTTTGTTTTTCTCACTCGCACACACAGACACACCCCTACACACACACCGTGAAGTGAGAATCACATGTGGGAAGCAGGTATCACTTAGGTGCAGCCAAGGCAGCCGCGTGTCTCGTAAAGCCTAAAACCAAAGGAGATCTGATGATGCATGTATCGCTCACAATCTCTTAAGGCGCTCACAATTCATCATTTTGCTCGTTTGTCCAATCTGCAGTGCATAAATGTTCGATTTATAATAATAAAACACTGAAAAACGCAGCGGTTCCTCTCATTTCAGGACTTCTAAATGTTTGGCATTTTCGCTTGAACAACAATGACTCAATAATCCATTATGAAAATTGCTGGTGATTATGATGAATTAACTGAGTAATTGTTTCTGCTCTACATCTGACACATATTGATTCATATTCATATTACCCCCATTTGATTATCTGTTTCTAGAATACAAATCATTTCCAATCTCATATCACATAGAGTTAAGTTTAGCTCTTAACATATCCAGGTAAGTAAAGTTATAAATAATAAAACCCAAACATCCAGATCAGTTTCTGCATTTTGCTGGCTGAGAATGCAGGCACATTTAATTTAGTAGCAGCCGAATTAATATTTAGAATCTATAGCTACAACCTGAAAGTGAGATCAGCAGAAAATCTGAAATGTTGATTAAAAATGTATCTGATGTTCTTATTACGATGATTTTGACAGATATTACGATTGTGATATGATACACAATTCACGGGAATGGTGATTTTTCAAGAAACTTGACGATGTGACAGTTGTTGGGTCTGTACCAAACAAACAAAGATTTGTTGGCCGGCAGCACCGCAGTACTTCATTGTAATGCTGTTTTATCACACATTTCACTTTATCAAAAAATTGCAGCTTCTGCGATATGGATATTGCACTTTTCCATATTGTGATTTTAATAAAATTTCAATTTACTGCAGCCCTAAATCTGATAGGTTGATTTTACACCATTTTTTTTTACAAGCCTTTTGCTCAGAATACTGGATACAGAGCCATTAAATTGATAAGCTTAAAATTTTGATATGATAAGCATAAAAGTTAAACTAGTAAAAAACACTTCCTTTCCTCACCAGCTTCCCAGAGCACATAAATCATTTTAGCCATTGCTAAAACTGATGTTAACTAGCTACAGCTGATCATCCGGTTATGTTTACACTTGAAATGAGCATGCTTTAAATTGACATTTAACATTATTTGAATTAACAAAGAGATAGAAGAGGTTCAATAAGGAATCAAACTTGTTTTTTTTTGCATTGAATCTTTATTAATCTACAACCACCCACCATAGGAGTCCATTCATAATCGTGAAAACTGGAGCATTGTTTCTGGAAAAAGATTTTTTTTTTGTCATTCTGATGATCTACCTCTTAAGACCTGCCTGACTCAACAATGTGTTTGATTATTTAGTTACATGGTGTTATGACTGTGTATTCCATCATTTAGAGCTAACTGTAAGTAGTATTTTAGTGGAGTCATTGTGTTTGACCACCAACGAACCAACTGTATAATTTACATTTGCCAACTCCATCTCTGTCAGTTTGCCCCTCAGTAACTTCCATGATATCACCGCAGAGACCCTGCTTGTTGTATCTGCTGGCACACTTGGATGGAAAGATGAAAGCCACCTTTTCTTTCCTCTCTAAACAATAGGCTTACGTCACTGCCAAGAGGTAAACAGCCAGACGTAAAACCCACACATCAACTGAAAATTAGATGTCCAACAATCCAGCTGCCTCCAGTTCCCAGCCTTCAACACGTCTTGTCATTACCCTAGAGTACCACAACCCAAACAGCCACGTGGAAGGAAGATAAATGATAGTGGGACTTGTTTTCTCCGTGATAGTGCAATGCATGACACTACTTGGAAAACAAAGCTGACGTGTTTGGGCATCCAATAAAAGATAAACAGTGCAACACCTCCCTGAAGTCTTTTACAGCATTGGTCCCCTCTCAACTTCACCTTACTTATCCTCTCTCATCGGTCTTTGCCAGCAGCCAGCTGATCTTGTCATTGCGTCTGCAGTCTTCGCCTCTTAAGGGCTTTCAAATCCCATCCCCGCTCCTGCCAATGATACCCTAATCGTCAACTCTGCCCCATCTCTCTACTATCTACATCAAATCAGAGTCGAAGATCTTTACACACACCCTCCCAACTGTTGCACCTGATTTTCATCTTTTCCGCCTCTGCTTCACAGTTCCCACTTTTTCGTACGTGTCATTGGATTAAGCGCATTCCTCTTTGCAGTCCAAAGATCTGGAGAATTCCCAAATCCAGACCATATGAGCTTCAGTTAATACATCTCCACTCAAAGGTCTCAGGGTCAGGGTAAGCAAGGCGAGAATCCCCCGGACAGGAAGTTTGCCCTCTTGACCTGGAAGTCTTGATCTGACAGAGACCGGCTCGCGAGCAGTGATCAGGTCCACATGTTGTTAACTATTCTGTTTTATTTTTTCCTCAGGAATGTATGAACCCGTGCTGCAATGCCACCACATGCACCCTCAAGGGAGATGCCGTGTGCGCCCATGGACAGTGTTGTGAGGACTGCAGGGTAAGATTGCAGATCTGCATTCTTGTTCCACTTTGGACCTCCTGTTCTTCATTAAAATTCTCATAGTTGAAAAAAGTTCTGAAAATTATATTTTCTGTGCTCGACTGAACATTGCACACAAGTTTTTCTCTGCAGAGATGGACATTTTTGGTTTTCAAACACAAGAGCTAAAACTTTCTGAAACTCAGTTAATTCTCTCTGGTGGGTTGTTAAGAGACTGATAATAGCGTGTCCCTGGATATAATTCAATATCTCAGGTCAGTCATTCCAACTTTATATATTTTGCTTCAATAGACAGGTTGAAGTTCTCAAGTTGGAGTTTCACTAAGTTATTAGTGGTTTTTGCTTTGACATGGAAATCGTTTCCCTAAGTATGCCTGATGTGTGTCCTCTCTTTGAAAAGGAACATTTGCTGAAGATGATTAAACCATTAAATGTTTCTGCACAGCCCTTCAATTTGAAGCAAATGAGTCCTTCTCTGTACTTCACAGAAAAGCATTTTTGACCTCGTGGCATGAGACATCAGGCTTTTACATAAGATAGAGCGTCATGTTATGGGCGTTTTTGCTGTATATTTGTTTATAGCTGACTTTAGACATGAATATGGCAATTTTGAAAACATTAAGGTCTTCAAAGCAGGCTCGGTCGCCTGGATACCGCAGCTAGGAATAATGGAATAGGACTGTGAGCTGGGGCTATGATTAAGAGGGATGGCCAGAGGCATTCATATTGCGCTGCTAGAGGTGAAATTCTTGGACCGGCACAAGATGGATGAAAGCAAAAGCATTTGCCAAGAATGTTTTCATTAATCAAGAACAAAACTCATCGGATATGGTCATAGACAACTAGCAATCCGGCGGCGTTATTCCCAGCATCCGGGAAACCAATGTCTTTGTGTGAGAGTATGATTGCAAAGATTAAATTTAAAGGAAGTAATGGAAGAGTGCCACCAGGAGGGGAGCCTGTGGCTTAATTTGATTCAAGGCGGGGAAACACAGAAAGGATTGACAATTCTATAGATAGATTTAGTTCCAATAGGGCTCAAATCTGAGTTAATACATACTGTAGGTTAGAGCAGTACTAGGTTAAGTATTTGGAGATATACTGTATTAAATGTATGATTTTTTCTACTGTAAGTTACGCACAAAGAAAATAAAATGACCACACAGCACTGTACTGTATATGAGCCAGTTTAGCATTGGCGAGGACATTCTTCTCATGTCAGCTGAGTCTTTATAAACGTGTTTTTCTGGTTTATTCTTTCCACCTTTGTGCTGTGAGGCAAATCACAACAATTATCGCAATTCTCAACATTAATCCATCCAAACCGACTGCAATATGAATATCCAGCAAAACATAAAGGACGTGAGCAAATGGAAAATAAATCAGAATCAACTTCTGTGAATCAATTTTCACTGCTTGTTGTTGTTATTAGGGGATCCACCAGTGAGAGGCTGAGGTGATCATCCTTCACACTCATGATGGTCATTAATTAGGTCTTCAACTGCAAAATCAATTTTAAAATCCATCACTGCTGCAGCCTGTAGACGGCTCACAACACTGAGCTTCCTCTGTCATTTTTAACAACACCATCAGCATAGCTCTGTGGTCGGTAATGTTGCTCCAACATTTTGGCCCAAACTTCAATACAAACTAAACTATTTAATGGATTGTCATGAAATTCTGGACTCATGACTCATGTTTTCCAAAAGGATGAATCCTATTGACTTTTCAAACACCATGAGGTCCGTGTTTTTTGGGAAATGTCTCAAGAACTATTGCATCGATTGCCATTAAATTGTACCAGCGTTGTCGCCCTCCTCAGGATGAATTGTGATAACTATGATGATCTTCTAACTCTTCATCTTCTGTCATGGCTAAAATCAGGCCCAACTGTAGTTTGTGGTAAACATGCCAAACAAAGATGATTATGGTTATAATTATCAGTGCTTAGCATTAGAACTTTAGCATTATTCTGAGCATGTCCACATGCTGATGTTTAGCATTTAATTCAAAATACCGAGCTGCTTGCAGGGCCGTAGACTCTTTTTTTTCCCCACTCATCACTGCTCTCCAACAGCGCTATCACTCCTTCTAGCACACCATGTGCCAAATATCACACAAACATCACAGCTCTATTTGTAACAGTCCTGTCAGGATGAATGAAGACCCAGCAGAATATTTACAAAACCTCGACTTTAACAGATAGATGAAGGCAGCGGTGTTGCAGATCCGAAAGAGCTCACCGTACTGTGTGTGTTTACAGCTCAAACTGGCTGGCACCCTCTGTCGAGAGTCCAGCAACTCCTGTGACTTGCCAGAGTTCTGTACTGGTGCCAACCCTCACTGTCCGGCCAACGTTTATCTGCATGATGGCCACACCTGCCACAACGTTGAAGGCTACTGCTACAACGGCATCTGCCAGACTCATGAGCAACAATGCATCACCCTGTGGGGAGCAGGTAAATCAATGACTTCACTTTTCTACGGGAATCCTTCGCTTCATTTTGGTGATTATATTTTTGTATTTTTCCTCATTTCTCTCTGTGTGTAGGAGCCAAGCCTGCCCCTGGGATATGCTTTGAGCGAGTCAACTCTGCGGGGGATCCTTATGGGAATTGTGGGAAAGACTCCAAAGGCTCCTTTGCGAAATGTGATGCGAGGTAAGACTCTGCAGCTGCACCGATGCGGTAGAGGTACGGAGAAATTACTGTGCAAAACACAACTGATTAGCTTAAGTGGTGTCATTAGCAATCATCATTACGTTGTGAAATCTGACATGTGATCTTCGAACAAAAGTTTACACGGGTGAAAAATGTAATTTCAGAGAGATAGCAGCTAATTATGTTCTAAGAAAGTATTCATGAATCATCTCATGCTATTCTTGTTGGCTAATTGTGCTTAAGATCTTCTCCCTTTGGGTGAATTCTGTAATCAAGCTCTTTGTTAATTGATGTAATTGCTTTAATGGCCGGAGGACTGAAACACTGTAGCACTCTTCAGCAGTCTTTCATCTTTCTGTACACTTACTTATCTTTGTTTTTGATTGACAGTCCTGTGACTTTTTTTTAATTAAGTGTTTTACTGCGTGTTTTTTTTTTTTTTTTTAACTCTTGTGTGCACACCTGTGTGTCGGCTTGCGTGCGTGGTGTGGTATGCAGGGATGCAAAGTGTGGTAAGATTCAGTGCCAGGGAGGAGCCAACCGTCCGGTGATCGGAACAAACGCCGTTTCAATCGAAACCAACATCCCGCTACAGGAAGGAGGTCGTATTCTGTGTCGAGGCACGCATGTTTACCTGGGGGACGACATGCCTGATCCTGGACTGGTTCTGGCTGGTACAAAGTGTGGAGATGGCATGGTGAGTGATGAGCTTGAGACAGCATAAGATTCAACATTCGGTCTCACTTATTCACAGATGGACCGTTTATGACCAAGTATTTCATAGACCAGAAAAGTCTCCATCATCCTGAGGTCATGCTTTCTATTTTCTGATTGCTCACAGTGTTAAAGTACGTGCTCTCTCTATTGCTTTTGATGTTGTTGTTAGTTTGTAGTTTATTGTGCTGTAACCAAAGGATGCAGCTATATTATGCGTCCTCTAGAGAGCCCAAAAGGCTGACAACTGTATAAGCTTACTGTAGTATTCCTGTGGGTGCTGAGCAAATAGTACTGCAGTACAGAGCTGAGGCAGAGCCGGAGAGGTTGTCCCTTTTTAAAGAAAAGGGCTAATAAAGTTAACTCCAGTGATCCACATGTGCACGTCACGCTCAGGTCTATGGCCTCTTGACTTGTATGTGCTGCCTTTAAAACCTCTCTCACCACACCAGTGACATCACCAGTGACAAAATAGACCTCCAGCTTTAAAATGCAGCACTTGCATCTTTAATTCTCTCGCCATACGAGGTTACAAGATCTGTTCTTGGTCATGCATTAATGGCAAACTGGCTGTGAGAGCATATAATATGGAGCTTGTGTGGGCAGTGTCGCCAACTTCCTCTGCTTTATTTCACTAAGAGAATAGATAAAGGATATATTTTTTTAAAGAAAGAGTCCACTGTCCTTTTCTTATGGTACCAGGTGACATGTTCATGTTCATGTACAGCAAGACATTTAGAGTTAATATTCTGTGCCTCTGGAGTCTTCCACACACCAGCCCCTTGTTCTCCCTCATGGAAAATTGAAAAAAAAAAAATCTAGTTGTGCAGGACATTGTGCTTTCTCACCATTTCCTGTAATACTGAAAATGTTACACAAGTTTTGACACATGGCCCAGAACTGGCCAGACTACATGTTCTCCTTTGCAAATACCCGCAGTGTCTCCTCAGTAGTTCTCACAACTAGATGATTGAATTTGCCCCTGCAGCCGTGGATTTAGCTCGTTAAAGGAGCTCTGCCTACATGGTTGAAATTTAGCCAAAGTTGTGAGGACAGGATTATGTTGTCTGTACGACGTGCTTGTCCGAGTGTCAGAAATTGGACGTGTTTCTAGTTGCTCAGAACGGACGCTCTCAAAGGTGAGCGAAAAGCTGACTGTCACGGAGAGATAAATACTTACGTAACAAACAACAGAAGAGAGCTAGAGATCAAAGTTCAAACTCTGCACAGATGGCCACAGCGCAAAGTGCAAATGTCGGATTGTCATCTCAGAGATTGTCGGGGCACACAGCACCTCTGGGAGGTTTAGCATGTGGTGCCAAAGTGTGGGGCCTCTCAGTCCTACAAGTCATCGTAAGCTCTTCCAGTTACTCGAGGGACTCGATGAAAAGCCTTTGAGCTTTGCACGCAGAATGCCCGTCTGCCAGGTTAGCTTGTCTCCTGGCTGTTGTCTCTGCAAAATGTCAGTTAGCTTCACACAATATGAGAATTTTGGCCTGAAGGTGGGTCTTTGTTACCGGCTTTTGTTCTTCTCAAAAAGGTTTTCTGTTTTCCATAATTTTCCAAGTTGGCAGCACATTGGCCCACATAATTTAAGGAGGATGAGAGCTCCAAACTGCTTTGACTAATGCAGACCTCATTTTCTACATAAAGGCAGACGCTGTCTTTTTCCAGTCTGATGTTTTGGTTTGTCCACAACGTCATTTTCCTTTAAAATTTATTCATAGATGAGAAAACTGTGACTATACTCCCCCTACCTGAGTAGAGAACACGCAGCAGGCATCGATGCTTTATGGTACAGACACTGAACCTTCGCACATATACGACAGATATTATCTCCTGCTATTGAGCTGTACACTCTTCTTTGTTTTTGCATTCACCTTCATTGGCTCTCCGATTCTGTATTTGCTGAATGCTGCTGCTTTTCCCTTTATAGGTGTGCCTGAATCGACAGTGCCAAAATGTCAGTGTCTTTGGTGTGCATGAGTGCTCTGGGAAGTGCAATGGACGTGGGGTGAGTGCAGAGTACCTACCGGTTCAATATTTAGTGTTAAATTATGCACCATAGTCTGTGAAACACTGAAACAGCCCTGTGAGGGCTCTGTATTTATCCATTTAGTCAAATTCTGACTCTCGCTGTCCTATAATAAGTCTCCCTGTGATATAATTGCACTCACATGCAGAGCAAGGGTGTATAGAGCGGAGCCCGTGAGTCGTGGCTGTGGCTCCTGTTCTGTATGATAAATCTTCATTGCCCCGCTGAGATTAAATCAATCCCATTTAACGGCATCATTTATGGTCTACGTATGGTGTTGTCCATCATCTCGTGACTATATGGCGAGAGGAGATACAGTGCAGCACTGCCAGGAAAGAGCACAATAGGCTTTCTGTTGCAGTAAAGGAGTAACTCTTACTGCCAAGAAATGATCACCTTTTTCCTCGTAGCCTTTCTTATCAATAATTCAGCACGGGGAGCTTTTATGTTTTATTTACTTTATTGTTTGTTCTTTTAGAATCACCAGGGGATAAATCGGCTAGCAGTAACCTCTAATTTTCACTGCCAATTATGAAAATTAACGACACAGAAACTATTTATAATGAGAAATTACCCCCTAAAATCATATATCCCTCAAAGTGTTGTCTTATCTTGCAACGAAATTAAACGAGTCCTTTAATAAAAAATAACGTCATAATGCCCGACAGCAAATAAAACGTCGCCGCTGCCAGTTGATCGGCTCACCGCAATAAAAGTAATCACATAAAAAAATACTTTACAAGTAGTCTAGACAAATGGTGTCCCATTAAAAGTGTGGAGCTGAATCGTCCCTCCTACAGATATATCTGCCAGATCAATTTGTCTGTCATTTTCTCAAACACGACGCTCACTACGAGACCTGAAAGGAAAAGTAGTAATTCTCTGGATTTACTGTAGGAGTTTAAAGAATGTAGCTCGCCTGCAGGTCAGCTCATTCTATCTTGCATGGCCTGTATCAGCTATATTCAGGTACTTTGGTATCTATATCTCTCGCCTATGATGCAGGCGAGAGGCACCTGTTTTGCCTTTTTATACCCTAAATACTCACATCAACTTGTTTAGGGTATAAATGCATTGATTTCTTTGTTTGTATGATTTGTGTTTGTATCCTCACATAGTAAAATCATTTATTATATTTACAAACAAACATACAGTGGATTTAATTTGTCTCTGCATGATTGTTTTTGCATGTATCTTCATCCACTCAGTCAGATAATATTTCACTGTCCTTGCAACAAGCAAATGTACACACACACACACGCACACACACACACACAAAACTCACCCAAATCGTACCTCCCTCTGAGCCCCCGAGTGCCTCTTAACCTCGTCAACCAGCGCGAAGGAGTGTCCATGGCCTGGAGGCAGGGAAGGCACTTGACTGTACGTCTGCGCTAAATGTAAATCCCCCACAGCTGCCCAACTCCCTCTGTACCTCCCTCCCTCCTCCATCCTCCATCCTCCATCCTCCTTTCCAACTGACAGCTGGACTATGTTACCTCGCCAGGGAATCCTCCTGGATCAGACTTCTTCGCTGGAAACCTGAGGCTTTACAGGATGGACTCTCCCATGCACATGTTTTATCTATTATGACTCTTAGTACACACGCTCGCGCAGCGCAATGTCCTTTCGTATTGAAAGTCACTCAGGCTAAGTGAGCGAGAGTGCTTTATTTATAAAAATAAATAAACCAATTCAGTTTTCATCTTGTTATTTGGGGATAGACCCTTTGTAGAGGGCAATGCATCATTTATATATCTGGAGTCTACGTGATAGGAATACAAATGCCTTTTGATATCATGTGACGCAGGGAGGTATCCATGTAATAACATCAGGTAAAACTACTTATGTTTGCAGGTGTGCAACAACAAGAAGAACTGCCACTGCGAAGCACACTGGGCCCCTCCGTTCTGTGAGAAGTCAGGCTTCGGGGGGAGCATTGACAGTGGGCCAATGAGACTGGCAGGTAGCGTGGACGATTTAATCACCACAGAAATAAGCAACAACACAAAGCTACACCAGCTGCACCCTTGTACATCTTTTTTCTTGCAGAGTCAGTACCGGATTGATGTGTGGTTTGGATTGGAGCATAGCTTTCTTAGAGCAACTCCCCTTTCCGCCAAGCAATACATTACACGGCGCAGTCTGCAGCCTTAAATAGAGAGAGAAAATGAATTTTTTTTTGGTCCTTAGAGTGAGGAACAGAAATAAGCAGAGAAATGTGAGAAGTGTGCTGCCGACCGTGGCTTAGCTGTAACGGTCTTCATTATGTCCTGTCATTGTTCTGTGCTGTAGACGTGCGTGTGTGTGTATTAATGTGCGTGTTGTCGTATGTGGCATCAGCCGACAGTGTGGTCATTACCGTGGCAATCCTGGTCACCCTGGTCAGCCTTCTTGTCACCACGGTGATCGTCTTCCTGAAGAGGAAGACACTGCTGCGCCTCCTCTTCAGCAATAAGAAGAGCACATTGGAGAAACTCAGGTGACAAACCGACAGCCAGTTTGATGTTTGATTGTGACTCAGTGATCATGTAGTGAGGCGCCTTACATTTGGTTTTCGACAGACACAAGTCAGTTTATTAAGACATACAATACTTTAGCTAGGACCTAGATGGCTGTACCCAAAAAGAAAATGCTTGTCTAATCTATGAACCAAATGTAAGTAAATAAAAGAGACCAAAAAAAAAAAAGTAAAACTTTATACTTTTTTTGATAGTGAGCGACTCCTTGGAAAGAACTTTGTAATTTTGCTTGTAATTACAGGATAATTATAGATTGTGTTCAATTGGTACACTCTCAGATCATTAAATTCAAATTAATTGCTGGTATAACTGGAGAGGCAAGTTTCCAATAATAATAAAAAGAAGCTTACTGGAACCTGTTTTTACGCCCTCACTCACCCAAATTAATTGACCGGCTTTTAATACCAGGTCACAGTACTAATTGTTGGGTCAAAAATGAACTTTAGTGTTTAAATATATGAAGTTATACAGTGTATCTAAAACGGTTCCTGTTTATATGAATAATAATTATAAAAAGGGGAAGAACAGGCCTGTGCTTTCACTATGATTACATAAAGTTTGTATATACATTACATACATATAAATACAGTATGTAAAGATGTGAATATACCATAAATCTGCCATGAATCTACTCTTAATTATATATATGCATATGTTTATGGTCAAACAAACAATGGTTTGGACATGTGAAGTCCTCTTATTTCTGTATAACATTGATTATTCAGAAGGAAGGATCAAAGTCTAACTCATCTAATCTGCCTCATCGGGACTACGTGGTTATGGTTTGATCACGTTTGATTGACAGTGGCTTAGCAGCATAAACAAGCAACCCACCAACAGTCATCGCAATCTGATTCAGATGTTGCTAAGCTATGATTTCTTCTGAAGCCGTTAAGTTCTTGTTTATATGAGTAATCTTTCGAAACACGAGGGGGAAAACCTGCCCCATGTTTTCAATCGTGATCAGCTGAGAAACACAAATATGGTTTTAATCTTCAGTTTATATGTGAATATACCAGAATTGTCGTCTAAATAAAACCGACCGGACCTTTTAAGTACTTGTTATGCTTGTAGATCTGTGGAAGCCAACCGGCCAACCAGCCCCATCAGGACTCAGTCCATGTACAGGCCCACACCACAGCGCAAGCCTCCACCCAAACCCTCTGGAGCTAACATTTATAAGGTGAGTTGCAGTACCATACAGTAAATAAACCCGTTTATTTACTGTATGTGTGTGTTTACGTGCTCGTTTCTGTCATGGCCCATTTGATTTGATTTCTTTCGTAATTGCACTCTATTATAGCCCTTCGCTAACCTGCAGCCGAGCCTCGGTTTACAGTTACCATGCTTCCAGGCTTGTTGACAAAACAAGATGACGGCACGGCGGGTAATTGATTCAGCTTCACTATATCTCTCACGAAGAAATATTAATTACGGCGCTATTGCTGTGAGAAGGCAGAGAAACTTTAATTGAGAGATTGCTCGGTTTAAATGAGACTCGGGATGTTGTTATTTGAGCCCCTTTATTGTTTGTTTGTGATAAAAAAGATTTTTTTTTTTTTATGTGAAGGGTGCAGAGCTGATTGATTCAGGCGGAGGAGGAAAGCAGGTTTTGATTTGTTTGTTGGAGATGATAAGCACAGATGGAGATTATCTATCATTTGTATGTGTATGACTAAATACGTGCATTTATATGCATGAGCTGTGTGTATGTGGATCTGATTTGTGTTTGCAGCGGCCCGGATCCTGCAGCACACACAAGTTATACCTCGTATCGTGTGGTGTGTGTGTGTGTGTGTGTGTGTGTGTGTGTGTGTGTGTGTGTGTAGAAGTGCATCCAGTTCATTCAGTCCACCGGAGTGACTATTTGAAACAGCCTGTCCGTTCTTATTACGGTCACCACTTCAGCCACTCGCTGATGTCCAGATGTCAGTCAGCATCACAGCAGCTCTCTCTGAGTATATCTGCATTTTGTGTGCGTGTGTTGTGCAGCAGCCAAATCCTTTCAGGCCATTTTAGGTGTTATTGTTTTGTCCTGGAGCGGAGGGGTAACAGCTGGTCAGGGCATGTGGTCAGACTCTGGCTTTTACCATTTTAAAACGTCATATCTATTAATGTTCTTTTATGACTCTGACATCAGCTCTTTCACACTAATGAGAGGCCGAAGCGCGGGTTTACTTTTTATTCTTGCATTATAACTTCATATCCGATAGCCCTGAAACAAGACAAGGGCTGCAACAAATTATTCATTTCATGATGAGCTAATCCGTTTGAGTAATGGATCTACAAGGTGCAAACAGCTGACTGCTTTCAGGTCCAAAATGTTTGACCTAATCCAGAATTTACAAAACACGGACATGCATGAATAATTTCAGACCCAACCCGAAATTGACCCTAAGATAACATGAACAGAGGAGAGGATAACCAGATCCGATCCCGAGTGCGGTCACCCCAAACAGAAAGGGAACGCCACGTGTGGCAGCAACATGATGCAACACCAATTAATGAGCAGCTGTGATGAAAAGAGTTGCAATGCACGTCACTGTTCCCCGAACTTCACGGCTCATGCAGTTTTCTCAGAGCTGCTTGAATCCATCCGGGTATATAGATGAAGAAGCTGGCATTGGGAGAGAGGCAGGGTAGACCCTGGACAAGTTCATCGCCAGTTCATCAAAGCTTCAAACATCGATTCACACCTACAGACAATTTAGAGTCGGCAATTAAGCTGTTAAGTGCGTCTCTTTGGACCGTGGGAGGAAGCTGGAGTGGAGTGAACCCACACAGAAAGGCCCCAGTCGAGGTTCGGACCAGAAACCTTCTTGTATTGCTGTGAGGCGACAGTGCTAACCACTGCACTAAAGATTCAGTTTCCAACCATGTAAAAGTGAGAAATCATCACATTTGAGAAGTTGGAATCAGCAAACATGCAGAATTTTTCTTGATTTTTCTGTCAATCAGAATGACACTTTAGGAGGTACAGTATTATCTTTTCCACCGAAGACATTTTGACATGTCACAGCAGGAAAAGCACGGGTGTATCGAGGCTGAATTCCATTCAGCTGCCTCGGTTTCAGGATTGTGCTGGCTCACTGTCAGACTGTCACAGCTTACAGGGATCCTTGAATAGAACAGAGATCGTTAATGTTATCAGTAACACCTGTGCTTTCCCTCCGAAGACGAGTCAAAATGTCTGCCGTGACAAAGGCCTGTGTACCGCTGCCATAACAGATGACACGTAACTGCAGCAATTACTGAAAATAACTTCCTCTCATCCTCTTTTCAGCCGTCTCTCCTGAGCGCCGAGCCTCTTCTTCCTCCGCACAATTTCCACTCTCACAGCCTGCGCAGACTGCCTCTCTACCAGCCACTGCACATCAGTCAGCCCATGCCGGCGTCCCTGAGCGTGGGCCAGCCCGCCCTGCCTTCTCTCCCGGCCCACCACAGAGTCCTGCCTGCCCACGCGTCCATCTCACCGTCTCGAGTGCCCCCTTTTCTCAGCCTGCCACGGCAGCAGTCTTCGTACAGAGTAGACCAGGTTTGTTTGCAAAAAATGAGTCTTCTTCTCCGAATGTTGACTCAAGACTCAGGCTTTTAGTTTGTCATAAATAGTCTTGTAATATTTGAAAATGGGAATTTATTTTTGTGGACCACGGCTTTAATGGACCATATACACATCATAGGCCATTAAATTCAAGTTGTGTGTATTTTACTGTACATTACTCCTGACCGTCTTCTAAACCTTACCGCAGGTTTATTTCATTTTAACATGAATCTATGAACATAAACCTGCTGAGACTTAAAACTGTCATAGTGAACATTTAGTTTTCTTTTTTTTTTTTCTTTTAAATTCTCATCAGATCATAATGAATCTTTGTGTTGCATTTAAAAACACTGAAAAGCATCGTAAACGTCAGGCTTTATTGTTGACTCAGCAATCTTACTGTTCTGGAGCTTTCAGGCATCACATGACCTTCCTCAGCAGGTGACATTTGCAGGGGAATTATTGAACTTCTGGTCACTTTAGGGACTTCTCATGCATGTTGGCTTAAAAGTGGAGATTCAAAAAGTTAATTCTTGACTTCTTGACTTGGCAAAAAAAAAAGTCTCACAACTTTATTAATTGTATTACACATTTCCGTACTCGCTAGTGGATATTTTGTTTTTCGAGGTCAAGATTACACTTGATTATTTTGTACTTGAATTTATCAGATGTCACAGTTTCCTTTCCTTAGTTTTAAAATCAGCCCCTGCTGACACTACATTCCCACAGCGTGTTGTAACTTTAACAATAACTAAAGCAGAGGAAATTCTTATACTGTACTAAGATTACCAGACCATCTGAAAACCTGAGGTACTCTTTAAAAATGGTCTGCAGTAACGTAAATAAAATATATGCAAGTTGTAGTTAATGGTCTAAAATGTGTCCAGCCACCTGTTTGGTCATTTTTAAATGTTGGAGAAAAGCGTTACCAGAAACTCGCTGCATTTCTGCACTGCAGTCGGTTTTCTTGCCCACGTATCGACAGTAAAATTCAATCCGTCTCCCTCCCTGTGACCCAACTCCTGAGTAAGGCGCTGCTTTCTGCTGAGCCAGCAGTATTGGATGCAGTGGAGATAGTAAATCCATCTGTCCGCTGGATTTGGTGCTGGATCCAAATCCTGATACGTTCCTGTACCTGCGCAGCAAGGAGGGTTGTGTGGGATGTGAGCCGCAGCAGGGTTCAGGGATAATTGACAGATGTGTGCTGCTTTAAAAAAAAAAAAACGTGAAGAATTTAACTTTGTGATTTGACACTTTGTGTCTGTCGGATAAGAGAGCATCACATAATCCCAGATGTAAAGCCAGAGCATGATGGATTTAGACGGAAGCGTGCAGAAAATCCAAGTTTTACACCTCCAAGGTTAATCATTCAAGTGAGCTGCAGCAAGTGGAAAGTAACTAAGTATGCATTTACTCTAAGTACTGCACTTTTGAGCTACTTATACTTGAAATTATTCTGCTACTCCAATACATTTCGGAGGCTAATATATAAGATTAATAATGTGCATTCATAAAATAGGCTTATAAAATATGATACGGTGTCTAGTTGGGACATCTTGTCCCATTTAAGTTTTCCACCAATGAGGCATGTCTTCCTTCTGAAGAACTTCTCGAATGATTTAAATAGTTTGAGGCCCAAAGAGGTAAAATAATTCAATATTTCACAAAGAAGCAACGATTAGAGAAAAGCCCCAAAATGGATTGCAGTTTTGCAGCAGAGCTTCTCTGCCATTAATCATCTCACAACCCCCTCAGATTTATCTTGATACTGTACCGACTTGGAAGGAATCTGATTACTTTAACCACCAAACTCTGTATAAAGTAGCTAGATCTATCCGTAGAACCAAATACTCCTGACACTAAATTTGCTGATGATACTTTTGTGTGTTTAAAACGCGGGACTTTTTTATGACTTGAATCTAAATACGTTCCCTCGACCACTGAGCTGCAGAAACAACTGGCATCATATCCAGCATTGCAGCATATCACAACTGATTGATAGGAGTGTGTGCCAGCTAAAGATGCACTTTAGCTGAAAGGCCACTGTTTGCTTTATAAATAGGTTGCTCACTGGCCTGCCAAAACAATGAAACCCTGCTACCTGCTAATATGTACCAGTTCATTCTGCTGTAATGAAACAGATGGAGCGGGGAGAAACGGCAAATGTACCGTAGGTCAGAAACAGAAGAGAGGATTCTGTCGAGATTTAATAACGAGGCGGCAAGGACATACAGGACATCAATCCTTAAGCAGAAAGTGTATTGCAAGCGTATTGTAATACAGCTGTCCCTGCTGTCTGTGCCAATATGTCTTCTTTTAAAATACATTTTTTTGCAGGCTATCTTGTGCCCGTGTGTGTCGGCGGCACCCCATTAAGTGTGGAGGCGTTTCCAGTTGAATAAAGTCTACCCTGCATTTATTACAATGAGGCAATGCATAAAAAGAAAGCGGTGTGGGAGCTGATGATTTTCACAAACCGACCCGCTCGCTATTATCTTGCCGGGGCTGAAGGAGAAATACATATCAAATACCCGCAGAGTCAAATCAATGTGAGGCAAATAAACCCAAACACTGTTCAGGTGTTTTGCGAAAAGCAGACCTGAGGAGTTAAAAATCCTGCCTTTCCAAAATGTCATTGTTTCTGGAACTTAGAAAAATGGCTTTGTTTTTGGCCAGACAGCCATGCATTTTTCAGTTCCTCCAGTGGGTTTTGAAAGGTGCTTGTAAGCCCAAGGCCCATAGATCTTTCTCAAGCCACAGAGGACAGTGCAATCCGTCATTTTGAATTAAGACATGTGAACACCACCAAGACTCCAGTTACAGCGCGAGGTTTTCTGCCAAGAGCGGCATTAGAATGCACATGGGTCCCGGATTATTCTTGCATTTGAGCGGATGCATTTACATCTTTGTTTCCCTCTGAACACTCCTTTTGAAAACAGCTTTATTTTGTGTTTCTGGAGGAGTTATCCTTTAACTAAACTGCCCATAACTCACACATGTACTGTCGGAGTTTGTCAGGGATGAATGTGATCACACTGGGTGGTGCATGTGAAAGTCTGTGAAGTACTCTACTGCCAGTCTCAGTTAATATGCACATAGATTCATTTAATTGGATCATGAGAATCCCCCACTGTGTATTTTTTATTACCCCCAAATGCTCAACAAGTAAGAACAGTACCCACATGGGACCGTGATGCAGATTCAGAGTAAAACAGACCTGCTGTGCCCGTTAATGGAGCTCGGTCTGATTAAAGTATTGTAACATTTCACCCTCTGTGGGGCACCTTGTGTTTTTAAACTGCATCTGAAGAGCTTTGGGCTGTTGTAGGCCGAGATTTTTTTGCACATTTTGCATTTGTAAAAACAATTTTTTCCCCGTTAAGAAGCGACCGCAGCGCACCTTAGCTAATGAATATTATATGACGTTCTTAACAGGCTACCGGAGCACTCATAAAAATAGATTTACAAGTTATACTTTCCATTCCTTGAATCTGGTTGGAATATGTGTAAACCTGTGTCTCAGATTAAAAGAATTAGTTGATTAATCAGTTAGTTAATACAAAAATATTAGCCAACTAATTAGATTTTTATTAAAATGTGCTAAAACCTCTCAGACGTCAGTGTTTACTGGTTTTCTGAGTGTGATAATGAATTGCATATCTTTGGGTTAACGAGCATTTTTGAAGACTGCGGAGACCCGAAGACTACGCCCATATGTGATTATTGATCCACTCCTCTGGGGAAGGCTTTCCACAAGATTTTAGATCCCGGCTGCAGGGATTTGCTCCCACTCACCCACAAGAGCATCAGTGGTGTTGGGCCATAAGGTCTGGTTTACCATCAGCATTCCAAGAAGTGGTGTATGGGTTTGAGTTAACTTCTTCCACACCAAAAACCATTTACCACCAAAGATATCAGATCTGTGAACGTGGCGCTAAAGAGCCCAGACCATGAGATATAGACCCGGACCACAAACATAGGTGGACAGAGATGTCAACATATTTTTGCCCTTATAGTGAAGGCACGTGTAAACACTCACATGTCTGCGTGTTGATGTCTTGGCTGCCTTCATGAATGTTTGAAACTTTATCCATGCATGATGTGGAAAACTTTACTTTCCCCGTGCATGCATATTACTTGAAGTTCGTCCCCTTGTGCGTGTAGCGTGGTGTGAGGAGAGTTTGCGCATACATGTGCGCGTCTGTGGACGGTCTGCTGGTAACAGATCTTTATCGCTGCCTCGCCTCCTCGCTGTAGATTAGTAACACATGATGGCACCTCATTCAGATAACCTTCTACACTCACACAGCACTGCACACAGAGGCGGTGGAGACAAGGAGGCGGTTTGAGATTGGGCTCATAATGATGCGTGTGGGGTTCAGAGAAGATGCTGATAACACAGTGCCCTCTAGTGAATCATGTCTGCTTTTGCCTGCTGAACATATCCAGATTTAAAAGGAGGTAGAACGAAAGATTAATCAATTTTTCTAATTAATAGCAAACTTCCACCCTTATTCCTCAAGAGCCACAAAAATCTTGATTGTGTACCTCTGTGCAGTAAATACCAAGAAGATTAGATACAGAATCTGCACATATTAAATGATAATTTTCTTTGTATATTAAAATGATTTTTTTTTCTTCATCAGGACTTTGAGAAGCCCAGTCCACCCCAGAAACCCCTACCCGCAGACCCACTAGGAAGAAGCTCTCGGCTGGGTCACACAGCAGCGGGGGTCCACATCCCCGGAACCGGACCCCTCCCCGTACCTATCCCCACCGTGCCCAGGCCTCCACCCACCATCCCTTTACCCAGCAGGTCAGCGAAACGTGAACCACATGTCTTTTTATGGGCCTTTACAGACACTGAATACGTAACATTGTTGGCTTCGTTCGCACGCGATAGGACCCTGACGGAAAGACACACAATGCTAGCAGTGTTTTGCGTCACAGATGGATTTCAAGTTATTGAAGCATTGAAGACTTCATTAATGACCACTGTGAGCCTGAGGGAGGCTTCTCTTCTCGGTGGCGTAACTTCTAATGCAGTTTCTCGTGTTTTTAGTCTCACTTTGGGAGTGCTGATCTGATTCTTATTGTGGTTGTACAAGCGGTTTCTGTAACCTCATTTGCCACCACAAGGGGGGAAAAAAATCACTTTTATACTGAACTAAGAAAAACCTCCTCCGCAATTTATTATTTTCTGGGTTATTAAACCACTTTTATGTTCTTTGTACATAAAAATGAGAGATTTAAATGTCTCACATGCATTTAATATCTCCATATTTATCCTAGTGCAGCCTTTACATGACTCCATACAGCTCATACTTGTGCAGTGTTATGAAATGATGTTACTTTCACAGTTAGTGTACATACTATTGTGTGACTAACAAGGCTTTGGTTTACGTTTCAGGCCTGTGCCAGTGTTGCCCTACAGACCACCAAAGACTCCTAAGGACTGCTGAGCTCTTGACGTCACGGACGAGCAGATCTCCCGCCAACAGGCGGAGACTTCTTTAATTTGCACTAATTACTGAGACTCTGTACGAACTTTTGGACACTTGCAACTGTCACAGAGTTTCAAGTGAAAGGGGGCTAACGTCACACCTCGGTGCTACACCTCTGAAAGGTGCTTTGTTGTCCTCGCTCAGGTACCAATGAACTATTTATCTATTTAAATATTTAACTTCGATATTACCAGTTTGTGCAGAGAGTACTCTGATCAAGAGTGATCCCCCCCCGCAGAAACGTTTTGAAAAGAAGGAATCATGGTGTAATTTAGAATATTTCTTTTGCATTCTTTGGTGATTTTTTATACTTTTTTTTCTCAAATGAAATGCTGAAATATATGATGTTTTTATAAGTGAAGTTGCTTGAATAATTTGATTTTGGACAAAACTGAAGATAAAGGGAAACGGAGCACAGCTCAGCAAGTTGTCGGTGTAGCTTGTGGGCCATAGAGCAGCGTTATTTATTTAGTTTTCATATCGTTATGATGTATTGAATACCAAATACATCTTTTCTATTCATGTTGCCATGGTGCTACAAAGTAGATATGAATAAAATGGTTTTAATTAGATACATAGACTCATAGTAAAGCCTCGGAAATACACTACTTTATATGGGATTATTCTGATCTGCTCATTTTACAGTCTCAGAGTCGGATTCTTTTATTCCCATATAAGCTCACTCTAAAGTTCAAACAGGAAAAAGTCCTTTTCACACATCTCAGACTGGCTCTTACACACTGCTCGGGGCATGTGTTGTGAGGCCCAACACTCCCCGATGCTGGCAGACACGGCAGTGTCAACAGATTCGACGTGTTGATTGTGTTCCAGAGAATTACACCAACACCAAATACTTCAACATTAACTCTGGTGTTTGTATGTTTAACATTTACGCTCACTTTGTCTTTGAGTGTGAGAGCCAAGAAGGATGACTTCAGTGCTCTGAGCTTTCCAATCTTCTCCTCGAGTGTGTCCAACAAGATGTTTTACCATATCTGTCTCGACTTTTTCTTTTTTTTTTCTTTTTTTTTTGCCTTCATAACATTCCTTTTGGATTCTGTATGGCTGTGTTATTCTTGAACTCTGAGATTATCCACGCATTCACAGCATCGTTCATTAGATCCAGATCTTGGCGTTGCACTTAGGCAATTTTCTTGATGTTATTTGTTGTTGACTCGCTGTTTCACAAGTTTCCTCTGTCAGTGTTCACTTTGGAAAATGCATTTTAGATCCGCAGTGAATCCAGATGCAGTTTGTCATTTCACAACTGCATACCTGTGTTACATTCATGTACAGACATCTGCAAACAATACTTTTATTCTTGTTTTGGAAGTGTTCAGACGTGTTCGACAGTCAGGGTAACTGCTCTCCGCTGGAAAATGTTTGTCAGTGCTGCGTCGATTAGTCGTTAAATGTTAATGCCATTTGTAAATCCTAAATGTAGTGTGTTTATTTGCATAACTGTAACATTTTTTTAAAGCCATTGTAAAGTGTAAATATTGTATGTCAGTTATCATTTTTTCTTCCTTTTTTTTGTTCTTTTTTTTTTTTTCAAACACATAAATATAAGAACTGCTTTGAGGCCGTGCACCATTTACAGAGTGGTGAAAACATGATTTTGGGACATTTCATCCTCTAACATGTAGGAAAGAGACAAATGTTTGAGGATAACATTTAAACTGAGAGATTTTATTGATGAAATCAGAGCCAAATAAAAGTTCCGTATGACTGTTTACAACAAGTGGTTTTCATTTTATTCTCAAAAAATAATTCTGACTACAAGTGGCTTTTAAAGAGATAAGTAAGGGTTCATAAGGATATAAATTTTCACCATTTCATAAACGTGAATAATTAACTGTTGTGGCGTCTGAGAATACGAGTGTGCCAAACCAAAAGCCACTAAAAATTTTTACTTTGGAAACAACTTGAATCATCTTATCATCATCCTACTTTATAAGAAGCACTAGCAACATATGATGCTTAAAACTGTGATGGATGCACAATGAAACCATGATGCTTTGCTCATACCTTCATCTACTTAGCAGCAGCTTTTACATGAGGGTCTGTACTGCTGTCCAAACCCTGTTGCAGCACCCTGTTAAGTTTGTTCAACGCTGCCACCTGCCAGACAGCACTGGTCATTACAAAAACCCAAGCGCTCCTCTCCCTCCGTCCCTCCAGTCTTATCTTGTTATCGGGCCTTAATGTGAAGCCTGAAACCCATTGGCAGCTCAAACCACAGCGTGAAGTTGCCCTTGAGTCTTGATGAAGGATCAGCTCAACACTTGATACTGGGGAAGAATATGAAAAGAAGATCCTTGACCTCTCAAATGTCCTTAGCGTTAACTAAAGGACATGATGGAACCAAAAGAAAATGATATAACCTGCATCAGCCTAATATATAAAAAAAATAAAAACAAGTAATAAATGTAATAAATTAAAAACAGTCAGAATGTTTTAAAAGCAACTAAAATGAAACAGAAAATAGAATATAACATACATAACTTTGTATTTGTTGGTGTATATATATCTAAAAATGAGCCTTTTATACCTACAGAGGCTGCATGTCCTCTTCATATGCAATATAAATATGGACATTGTATTGGTGACATCACCCATAGGTTTCTAAGGAGCCGTTGTGAAGCTCAGACTGTGGTGGCTCTGGTCGCCACCGTCTTGGCAGTCCTGCCTCTGCTGCAGCCTGACTAATCTAAAAATTGCAAAAACTGTGAACACAGGTTGATCTGAGGTGGGCTGAATAAAGTCTGGGTGTTCAAACAAGTCACCTGTCAATCAAAGAGGCCATGCTGTAAATTATGCATAACTTTAAGCTTTGATATAATTTTAACATATAAGTTAACACATTAGTTAACCATAGTTTAGTTGGTCATGAATAAATAAATTAATAAGCTATAGAGATCAAAACTTTGTTTGTACCAGGCTGTAAACATGTTTATTTCTGCTGTGAAGTTGGACATTTTAACATGGGGGCTTATGGAGACAGAACTGTTTTGGAGCCAACCTCAAGTGGCCATTCAAGGAACTGCAAGTTTTGTTTTTTTCCACTTACTTACCGGGAAGACATGAGCAGTTAACACCTTTTCCAAAGAGATATAGTGTAATCACTGAACTTTAGGGGTGCACGGAAAACTTAACTGTTGAGCATCTCATCCAACAGCTAGCTAACTAGTTATTCTAATTGTCTGTGAGGAGAGGAAAAAGCTGATGCTGACTATTCATTTATCATTTGCCAATTTATTCCTAAGTATGGAAGTAAATTACTCTAAGTACGAGTATGTGAAGTATCCTATATGTTCTCCTGCTCATTTTATACAGTTAGCTAAAACAATAATAGTCAGTATAATATTCCCCATTGAAATATTGTTTTAGAACTGTAAACAAAGAACATTGTGGATGCTGAAAGCTCAACAGAGTTATTTGTGCCAACCTCTTTGTTTTGCAGGTCTTCATTTTTTGGCACAGCTCTTGATTCTTGGATGTAGAAATAAATTTGTGGTTTGTCATCCGCTGAGATAATCCATTTCTAAATTGCTAAATTAAACCACAGTTGATAAATAAATGCGTTTTACATTACAGCTTGTGGCCTTTGCGCGTGAGCCAGTTCTCATTGTAAACACGAGATCCCTCTGAGTGTTTGCCCATCTATCTCTGTTCTCACCCCAGTCTGTGTGTGTGCGTATGCGTGTGTGTGTGTGTGTGTGTGTGTGTGTGTGTGTCATCTGTTGATGACCGCACTTCTATGGGATTAGTGGCCACATGACAACACTGGGCTGGACGCCTAGTGAGCCTTTCATTTGGCTTCACTTGCAGAGGCGGTCTGTGTGCTAGCCAACAGTTTACAGAGAGCTGGAGATTTCCAAACTTAATTTCTGTGGATCCTTAAATGAAGTCTAAACCGGACAGACTGGGAGCTCACTTGTGATGGCGCAGGACATTACCAGTTTAAGTGGAGAGGACTATTTTGAGGGGAAATCATCCTGCTGTTCAGACACTGAAGCTTTGAGTCAAGGGGACAAAGAATATGATGACATTTTGGAGCTTAATCAGTTTGATGGACTGCCATATTCCTCCAGGTTTTACAAATTGCTGAGGGAAAGGAAAGAGCTGCCAGTGTGGAAAGCAAAGTGTGATTTCATGGACACTTTGGCCAAAGGACAGTTTGTCTGTGTCAGTGGCTCTGCTAGGACTGGGAGGAGTTCTCAAGTGAGTATACCGCAGGGCATTTCACACTTTAGATTGCACTGCTATGGAAAATATTGCACATTTCATTCATGCCACAGCAGATTCAACAGCAAGACAATCAAGTCCTCTTACTATCAACCTATAGTGGGGAAGCATCTGTGATGTAAACAAGTTATCTCGCTCTTGTTTCGATGCAGATTCCCCAGTGGTGCGCTGAATTCTGTCTGTCAGTCCAGTTCCAGCATGGCATGGTGGTTTGTACCCAGATTCACACACAGCAGGCGGTAGACCTCGCCTTAAGAGTGGCCGATGAGATGGACGTCAACATCGGCCATGAAGTCGGGTACAGCATCCCCCTAGAAACGTGTTGCACTAATGACACAGTCCTCCGGTATGTTACAACAATGCCACCTACTTTTAAATGCAGATATATCCGATGTTATCTGACTCTTTCTCTCTCCCCTTGCCGGGTTATTTAAAGCATGGTCCTGACACACACAGCTAAATCACACAGCCTTTTCTTATTCTCAAGAGAAAAGTGAACAAAAGGCTTGAGGGGCCTCTTTTCAGGGGCTCCTCCACAGCTGCCCGGCTCCCTGTCTGCCCATATGTCACACTCCCTCATGTGGGTCCCTTATAAGTCAGCTGGGGAACAAAGAAACTCAGCATGTTGAGGGGAGGGAGATAAGATAAACAGGCAGGCAGCGAGTATGAAAGGATCCACTCCCTAGACTAATTATCAGAGTAAATTACACTAATAGGGGCAAAGCTGATGTGTAGACAAAGTGCTGTTCATTAAGATGCCATTCTGAGGTATGCTGAATGGATTTCCTTGAATATACTGTTCCACTCTTCAAGAAATCCGAGGATTTATTTCAGGCTATTAGAATCTGAATACACTGTGCATCAAGGACCTCCTAATGTCAGGCGTCGTTTTACCACCCACCGCAGGTACTGCACAGACGACATGCTCCTGAGAGAGATGATGTCAGACCCCTTGCTTGAGCGCTACGGTGTGGTAGTTGTGGACCAGGCCCACCAGAGGACCGTAGCCACTGACGTACTCCAGGGTCTGCTGAAGGACATCGCCCTGCAAAGGCCAGAGCTCCGTGTGGTCCTCCTCACAGCTGTTGAACCTGAACCCAAACAGCTGGCTCACTTTACCGGGTCAGCTGTGCCTCTGATTTGCCTGGAGAACCCGGGCGATGGGGAGGTGGTGTACAGCAGCACAGGTGGCAGCTACTTCTGCTCTGCTCTCCGTCTGGTGCTGGAGATCCACCACTCTCAAGAGGAAGGGGATGCGGTCGTGTTTCTGGTGACGACACAGGTAAAAGAGCAGCACCGCCTGGCTGATGGCCATCTGAAAATGTGTTTTTGTTTGACTTTCTTCTTTGTTTTACTCTCTACCAGGAGATAGATCTGGCTTATGACATCCTGTGTCACGAGGGGCACAGCTTGCCTCCACATCTGGGTGAACTCCTGCCTGTTGCTGTGCACCCTGGTCAGCCAGGGAATCTACCAGGCCTGGGAGAGGAGGAGACAGGCCGGAGCCGGAGAGTATTCCTCACATCCAGCCCAAACGAGGACTTCTTCTGGGCTGTTAGCTCTATAAGCTTTGTCATTGATGCCGGGCTTGAGAAAAGATATGTAAGTCAGTTTGTTTTATTTTAAATTAGAGCAAATAAGAGTTAAACTCTTACTTTTGCACCTAACTTTCTGGAAATTGTTTTAATTTGGCTAGTTGAGGCGGAGTTAGTTTGTCTGCTGTACACACTGTTGGGTAGTTTAATCATCATACATTCAAAACTGAATATAATCAATGTCAACACACTGTGATGCTATTACAGGTTTACAATCCCAGAATCAGAACAAACTCAGTCATCACACAGCCAATCAGCAAAGGTCAAGCCAAGAGCCGCAAACAACTGTCAGGACCAACAGGTGAGAAGTTAAACTGGTTTGATGTAAATCTTTGGCTCCCTTGTTGCTGCTGTTATGTCTAAAAAAAAGATTTTTTTTCTCCTGTAGGCAAGTGTTTTTGTCTGTACCCAGAGGACAGGCAGCTTCCTGTTGAGAAACGCCCGCATATCGTGGAGTCTGACATCACTTCCACAGTGCTCTTCCTAAAGAGGATGGAGATCGCCGGACTGCACCACTGCGACTTCATCGACAGGCCAGGTGAGCTTTTACATGAAATGACAGAATGAAGTAAAGAATTTTGTTCCCTAAATTTCACGTGCTCTGCGATAATTGGATGAATTTTGGGGTTCAGTCAGTCTGTTCCCTTTTGTTCCAACAGACGGGAACTTTTTTTTTTTTTTTATTGGTGGGCAGTGAGCCGTGCCTCAGCCAAACTGACAGCTCCTGTTCTGTGAGCATCTTTTTAGAGCTGACCTGCTTCCACGTGCTTTTGTTCCCCTGGATTTATTCACCCCCGCTCACACACACACACACACACACACACACACACACACACAAACACACAGCCTCACATTAGTTGATTAGAACACAAACATAATGTTGGTGTGTGGGAGTGTCAGTGTCTCTTTGTTTCACTGCGATGTTCACAGAAAAACATATTTGTTGCAAAAGCAGAGTAGAAAATCTCATTTGTACCATGAAATACTTTTTTTTTTATTTTTGCATAGTGATGTATGGCAGATGTTGCTAAGGATTATAAAATCCTAATCTTCTGATGGCTTTTTACTCTGAGCCACCCCACTTGTGTGCCAGGGGGGGGATTGTGTGAGTGGGTCACCACTTTGGATTACAATTTAGACAGCATGAGAACTGAAAAACAACCAGTAACAGTCATCGTCAGCGTATTTGTATGTAACTAATAATCTCCTCCAGCTTTGATGTTAGTGCTTCCCAGTTTCCACCCAAATATTTGTGAGATAAAAACATGTATCATCCAAAAACCTTTCTGTCCCAGATCCTGGAAGCCTAATGCAGGCTTTGGAGGAGCTAGACTACCTGGCAGCTCTGGATAATGATGGAAACCTGTCTGAGATGGGTATCATCATGTCTGAGTTTCCCCTGGAGGCCCAAATGGCCAAGACTCTGCTCGCCTCCTGTGAGTTTGACTGTGTCAGCGAGATGGTCATCATTGCTGCCATGCTAACAGGTAACCTGTGCCGGCCTGGCATTTGAAACTAATATCTGTTAGTAGAAATGTATATGTACGAAACCATATTTACTGTTGTATCTTATTTAGCACCAACTTGCTTCATGGCTCCCTCTGTGGACCTGAGGCCAGAGGCGACCCAGTGCCACATGAAGTTCCAGCATCCTGAGGGCGACCACTTCACTCTTATCAATATCTACAAGGCCTTTAAACAGTGCCAGCAGGATCCATGTGAGTCTAGAGAGCATTACGTACATGGAAATTACGCAAACATACACACACGTTACAGGGATTATTATCATCACTTTATAAAACCATCTCTTTGGCTCTGTGCTCGTCCCTTGTTAGACTGTAATGTGGAGAAATGGTGTCAGGATTTCTACCTGCACCACGCCGCTCTGCTGATGGCTGACACTCTTTGTGCTGAGCTCACTGACACTCTGAAGAGGATCGAGCTGCCCGTCTCAGTGCCCGCCTTCGGCTCCCGAAGCAACACCCTGAACATCAAGAGAGCCCTGTTGGCAGGTTTCTTCATGCAGGTCAGACGGCCTAAACACACTCAACAACACACACAGTAAAATGCTTCATCAACATCAACAGCCATCCAGCGTTGTCCTGAGGACTCTTAGAGGCCATTAAAGCCCTCTAAGTGGAACTAATGCAACAATATGGAGTGTGTAATTATACTGTTATTTTAGTTTCCACAATTAATCATCATGGAATATGAGTTTATTGATGATTGTGCAGCCTTCTACCTTGTTTCACTGATGTAATACACTGAACACTTAAAGTTTAATCAAGATTTGTGTGGCTCTATTGGCAACATAGGGCATACATAGACTAATAACTGTTTGCATTAGTGTATAATCACATGAAAATGAGAATCGTGTTCTTGTTGCCTTACAGAGGAGCAGGTCCTTTTCCACGGAGTTCACCATGTCGAACCACCATGTTTATACAATAGCCCAGAACCAACAAACTAAACAATGGCACACGTTTCTCCTTCATACTAAGACGGATATGGTGAAGCGAGGGGTTTTCAGTTGGATGCAATCTGCAACCTCAGGGTTAGATGTCACTAAATCCTACACGCTGAACCTTTAACTTATAGTTCAGTTACTTTCAGATGTTCCACGTCAACCGGGTCCATCTTTTACTCCTCAACTGACAGGTTAACTGCTTTGATTTCTCTTCTACCTGCTTTCAATGATTACAATTCAACACTTTGTATCTGTTCAGGTCTCAGACCTCTGAAAACATTTCTTCTGCTCTTCAAATTCACAATTTCCTCCAACTGCTTCCCGCTCTGACACATCAAATGACATCTTCTTTCGGTTTATACACTTGAACTATCACTATTTTCTTTGAGGATTTCCACTTCATCTGAAACATCCAGCTCAGAATCACCAATATTTTGACTTCAGCTCAATCTTCACCTCCTCTCAGAACTTTGAAATCAAAAAAACAACTTCAGCTTTACTTGGTGGTTACACCTAAATAAACACTTCAACTTCTAGTTCAGCTTCTCTCAGTATTTGTATTTCCACTATTTCAAATGTTTCATTTGCAGCAGTAGTGAATTTTCTTGTTGTCTTTAATGTTTTGTGTATGTTTATGCTCACTGTCAAGATCAAGAGTATGTACAGAGCCCTGGTGTGGCCATAGAGAGGAAAAATAATATACTGAGACCGTGTTTCAGTACATCAAGCACTTGAAATCCTCCTGCATACCCCTAAGATACAATTAATTTCCATGTTTTGATTAATTTGTGGCAACAAGATACATTTTGAGCTCCTGTCTTGCTTATTTAAAAAAGTACTCCTGGTAGCGGCGTCTGCAGTCTCTCTGTGGAAATCCATCTAACTGCGCCCGGCTGTGATTTCCCTCAGGTGGCACGGGATGTGGATGGATCAGGAAACTACTTCATTCTGACCCACAAGCATGTGGCACAGATTTATCCGCTGTCTGGCTACGGAGCCAAGAGCCCCAAGCTGGGCCTGCCGGAGTGGGTGCTGTTCCATGAGCACTCCTTCTCTGAGGACAACTGCCTCCGCACAGTAACCCACATAACACCGGAGCAGTGAGTGTCAGCCTTGTTAACATTTTGTTCTTTGTATATTTTTATTTGTCCAATTGTTTTGCATTCACATAACCACATACAGTGTTGTTAACTAGACTGCAAGGCTAGAGCCAAACAGACCACCTTCATATCTTCACGTTCGAAGAAGCTTAAAGTAATCAGACACATTCCCAGTCTCTTTTGGACCAGATGTAAAACCCCGGTTCAGCAGAGACTAGTCGTGCTGGTTGTGAGAGGAGGTATCGTAATCCTGTTCAGCTGGTTGAAGAGGGGATTATGAATTGCACAGATCTCTGTGAATGTGGCGCTGCAGCTTAATCAAGAAAGAAAAAGCTCTGCCGCCTTTGTCGTGCTCTCTTAGGTACCACTGAAACGTCTGGCTCAGTTTATTGCAGTTCAGATAATATGTGGAGCAGACACCGTAAGTGTCTAAGTGCCGTACATCTTGTCGTTCAAAGTCAAAACCCACATTGAAATCAAGTTTGTAAATGGGAACTCCATTTGGACCGGTTATATTCAACACAAATGAGCTTGTTTCACTAAACCCGTTTGCTGAGTGTGCTTTTCATTATCGTCCTCTCTGTTGCTAGGTTCATTCAGATGGCACCACAGTATTTCTTCTACAATCTACCACCCAGCGAGAGCAAAGATATCCTGCAAAACATTTTGAACCACGGAGCTTCTCAGTACAAAGAGGAGAAACCTGCAACTTCCCAAGAGCCCCGGGAGGACCAGACTTATGACCGCTGTGTCATACAGTGACTGACTGACCCACTGTTCCCATTAGTGGTGAGGAAATAACCAGTAGGACTCATTGCACTATATTGCACAGAGGCACACTGTCTGGATAGTTGTATAATTGATCGTATAATTTAATTTGTCATCTCTTGTGTTTGTCACAATGTCATATCCTGTATTTATCTCGAACAGTACAAAGTTTATATGAAATAAAGACAATAATTGCTATGCTGGTTTGTGTTATTAAATATTTGTATTTAATCCCGTTATTTAAAAGAAAAGTCTTGTTATTTAATCATTTTCTCGAACTTGTTCTACTCCAGTGAGGTTAATAATTTAGTTTCTTACTCCCTACTGAAAATTTTAATGATTTTGTGGCTCCACATCCTTTTCGCATCTTACCTTCAGTCACTGTCCAACAGTCAGTCACCCACAGCACCGAGGGTTCAGCCTGATTAATGAGGTGCAGGGACAGTTTGGGCCCCGCCTGCAGCTCCATCTGGCGCGGTTACAGTTCAGTAACAGTGGGGTGACCCAGTTCACCGACAATGCACCGAAAACATCACGTCCCCTCTTCAGTGACCCGGGTTTGAGTGGCGAAGCAAGGACCAACGCCAGAACTCAAAGGGTACGATGCTGCCGAACCCACTTCCAATCTATTAGTCAAACCAGCTGCGCTCAATATTTTGAGATAAATTAGATGTTTAAATGTCAGGATAAATAAACTGAATTAATCATCATCATATCCTAATTATTCAAATACCCCTACTCCAACTAAAAGTTAATCAAATGTGTCTATTAGCCCAAAACCACATCAGCGTTTTGCGATGTTTTAGGAGAAACGAACGACATCATGAGCGCGACACGGTGCATAAAATTTAAAAACCTTTAATTTTCATGTCACAGCAAACCATGCTGATATAAACCCACATGTACACATACAGCAATGTGGACAAACTAGCCTCTGAGTTTGCATTGAATGTTGCCATACTATTGCACACTGTTTTTCTGAAAAGCAAATAACGCGTTAAAGCTTATTTCAACATCTCAGCCATCACTTACACTTCATTCTATTTTATTCACAGCATTATTGGTGTTATTGAATATCAAAAACACCAATTATATATTGAAATAAATCAGAATTGTTTCATTCATAACTTATCTAAGCTCCTATGCATAGAAGTTATATGTGATTATACCATCTTGTTTCTTATGCTGTATGCTGTATGTTTGTAGAAAAGGCAATCCGGGGTGATGTTTGGTTAAGTCAACAATAAATCCTACACATAGGAGCTTTACATACGACCCATAACTGCCTAAGCAATAAAAAAAAAATTAAATAATACCTTCTGAATTTACACAAAAATGTACAGTTCCAAACCTGTGATGCAAATGTTAGAAAAAGATGAATTCATTTTAAAGGCGCAGGAGGTGAAATTAGCTTCAAAACTGTAATTCAGGATAGGACAGTGTTGCCTGAGCATGTGCCTGTTTATAATGGGATCTATAAATCATTGTGTCATGTCACAGTATTTTTGAAAAGACGGGTGTCCCAGAGCGGAGCTTGGATGTCCAGCGAGGTGCGGAAAGCGGAGTAAAAAAAAAGTCTTGAGTGTGTTCCTTACTATGGTTTATGTCATCATCATGAATGCGCACCGGTTTTGTCGCTTCCTGTTTGCGGAGTCAGTTGCTGCAGGAGCTCTATGTGGAGCTCGACGCGGCTGAGGAGAGGTGCGTTTTTCTCAGCTCGCAGCAGCTTGGAGTACACGTTCTTGTAGGTTTTCAACACCTCCTCGTCCTTATTGCTGCGATAAACACAAATACGTGGGTCAGGATTGAGCGTTGTTTAAGTTTAAAGGATCTTAGATACATACATACCACCAAGGTTTTAGATTCTCGCTCACCTCGGTTTCCGTTTCATTGTCGTCATCAGCTTGATCAGCTGCAGCAGCAGAAAGGAGAAACTTGGCTCGAACACGCCAATTAACTTCATCACTTCCTGGAGGTTCAGTCCTGAGGTGGGGCCGCAGGCTACGTCAGGAGACTCGGCTGATTCAGCGGGGCCTGGTTCAGTCATCTGCAAGACGAGACGCGAAAAAGACAAGATGGTGTAGGTTACAGTGTGTGATCAAGAAAAGAGCAACTGAGCAAAGCTTTGCGAAGATGAATCAGCATGAGAGCGCACTCCCATCTGCTGCTCTGAATCTTACCTCTATCTGCTCCTCCAGCAGCTCGTGATGAATCAGCTGGAAAGCATGGCGAGTCTCTGTCATGATCTCTATAGCCCCAGTCAGGCTCTTCAGCTTAGCCGCGCTGCTGCTCTGACCTGTGGAGACACAATATGAAATATTACTGTAATGTTATTATCATAAAACTTCAATTAATAGCAGAGCAGGTTGAGTTCACCAATCACTGAACTCAACCTGCTCATATTTGGGACAGGCTTTTTAATTTATCTTGCAGAAAAGATGTAGTTACACCAGTATGAATATTACCTGTATAAAAAGAAATATGATTAAATGACATATCAGTTACGAATCATTCATTTGATCTAGCTCTCACAGACAGCTCAAGGCCGAGCCCATTTAATGAACAAAGTTAGCAGACAGCGAGCGGCGTCCTATTGTTTACCGTGCTGGCATATCCAGATGAATCATACTTTGGTGCTCATGGTTTTCGGAGAATTAACTGAATGATTAAATAAAGGGAGAATCGAGCCGATCTAACCTCGTTAGAAAGGTTTTAACATTCAAACTAGCTCAAGCTGGAGACCCAGTGGGCTTTAAGAGGTTTTATGCAGTCAAAGAACTTCTATAAAAACCAAACCAGGCATCTAATTGAGACCTGCTTTATTTGTCACACTCCACGGGTGAAGGGGACCCTTTAACGACGCCTTTAATTGGCTTTCGCAGCATGTTCGAGTCTTTTCTTAAGACAAAACCAAACGTTGCTGATTTACATCGCATCATTCGCCGTGATGAACAGTTACTCACCTGCCATAGTAAACTCAGCAAAGGCCACCCTCTCCAGAAGCGTGCGGAGCAGCTCACAGGGTGCATCTTTGAGGCTGAGGAACAAACAGACAGCCTTGCTGTAGTGCAGCTCTGCCAGGCTCCGATGCTGCTTCCTCAAGTGTTCATCCCCCACCTGCCACACAATTAGAGCCAGAAACACAGACTTCCTTCAGTGTGTATTATACCGCTATAAAAGACAGACATGCCATCACCGCAGCTTCTATTCTAGTCTGTGTGTTGTCCCTTTTCCTTACAGAAAGTAATTTACAAAAAAGGGCGAGCTACATACACATCGAACAAACATATTTATGTATTATTATGTATAACTGTGTGCAGTATTCCACCTGGTTACGGAAGCAGCTGTGGTACATAGAGGCCAGGCGGTGGTGGATGGTGGCAGCTCGGTACTGGTACAGCGGCTGACGGGCCGACTCAGTCTGCAGGTCACAGTACTTCAGGGACTTCATCATCGCCTCAGTAACCTCCCGCTCGATCTGGGACAAACACACACAGCGATGATGATTTAAAGTTTGATCACGTGTCTAGTTGTTACTGATGCAAATACAGTTACCATGACTCGTCCAAATTTGTATAAAGTGAACTTTTTGAGGATATAAGGGTCGACACAACACGTGGAAATATGCCAGTTCAGTATTCTGTGTTCAAACTCACCTGCTCCTGGGCCTTTCTGGACAGCGGGGCATAGTCCTGCAGAAGTGTAGCCAGCGTGAAATAAGTAGTAGACAGCTCCCAGTTCACGCTGTCCCAAACCGCTGGGTGGCTCTCTCGGCATGCCAGCGACTTCATAGCCCGCAAGTAGTAGTCTATGGCCTGGGGTAAAAACCAAACAGTAAACAAGAGCATGCCTGGGAAGGGTTGAAAAGTAGCAAGATTGTTGGATTAAATAATTTTCCATTGCTTCAGTGCAGAATTGAAGACATAAAGGGTTTGTCATGGCACCTTGTTGTAGTAGAGGGCCTCCTCAGGTGAGAACTCCCCTCTGCTCTGGTCGGCAGACATGGCGCAGTGGGCCTGAGCACAGATTCTCATTAACCTGCCGGTGTTACACAGCAGCAAGGATGTGTTGGTTCTGTCTCCAATGGCTTCGAAGTCCGTCATGCCTTTCTCGAAGAAGGCGAAACTCTTTTTCCACATCTCCTGCTCTGCCACGGACACAGACTTCTTCACTAGAGGGCGAGGCACAGGGGAGTTAGATACAGCAACATGGACAAAAAGGCAGGTAGAAAAACTTTTACAAGCACAATGGAGCAATACATTTTTATTACTTCTTTCTTGTTATTATCCTTCCAGTGCAGAGCATCTCGAGCTCAACATTATTCATGCACATTGCAGAAATTCTGCTAATGCTGAGCAATTTACATAGCTGAACACGGGAGGCTGTATCTCTAAATTCAAAAGCGAATAACTCATTTGGTACACTGATACGAGCAGCTATAAGTCTAAAAGGTTGCAGCTGGTGTCTATGAAATCAACATACCTTCTTTCTCAGTCTGCATGGCGGCGGCCTGGTTCATGTAGTAGACTCCCATCTCGTTGCGGATGTTTCCCAGCCTTTTCAGCACCTGAGCCAGCTGATCCGAGGCATGATCTTTCAATGCCTCGGAGACGAGCAGCTCATACGCCGCCTCATAGCACTTACTGCTAACAAACAGCTGGTACTCTGGGTCCGTGGCCAGGTCTGTTGCCATGTTGAAGGCTTGTGGGTAGAGAGTAAAAGCATTGGCAAATGGAATGATCAGTAATTGAGCGGAACAACTTGAAAAAGTCATTAAAGGACATTTTTGGGTAAAGAAAGCACTGAAGTTTTACTGTGAATGATGTTTTGGAACTCAAATGGATAAGAAGAAACAGTACACCAGTTATGGATCGGGCCTGGAAGTGTTTGCTGACACCCTTAATTGCAATAGATAAAACAAGAAAGCCAGCCATTGTGTGCTTTACGCTTTGTCTTGTGACTCACCCTGGCAGCTGCTCTCTCTGTGCAGGCTGTGCAGGATCTCCTGGTCCTCTTTGGTCTGGTAGCTGTATTCCTCCAGGTAAGCCGCTCTGTTGTTGGCATTCTGGGCCAACATCAACTGGATGTCCCCACACAGAGACAGGCACTGGCTGTGAAACTGCAGCACCTGCGGGTGCAGTGTACCGCTCACTGAACAATAAGCATCTGGGAGAAACAATAGGGGAAGACGGGGGCGCAGGAAAGAGAAACAAATGTTTGATATGTTGCTTCATAACAATGCTCCTTTTGATATATTAGATGAATATTTAAGGTAAAACAAAGGTTGTGGATTCAAATCAGATGTAAGGAAATGATCTGTTTAAATAAAGTTAAGTGTCAGCAACAGTCTCCCGGTGTTTCTGCTGAATTACGGACTTAATCTTACCATAACACTGCAGAGATAGCTTGATGTAACGCAAAGCTCGCCCGTACTTCAGCAAGTTGGTGGCTGCGTCAGACAGGACGTAGTAGGCCTTGGAGGCTTTGAGGAAGAGCTGCAGCTTCATACGGTGCTGCCATGAGCCGGGGATCATCCCTGAGCGTGTTGGATGCTTCTGGTCGCCCTGCAGCGGCCCCACTGGTAACACACAAACAGCACACATGTTGGAAGATCAAGAGAGAGAGAAACATGCAGGGGTGAGCGTTGAAGAATGTTCTGGTACTGTGTATGCCATAATGCTTTCCTATTTCCTGTTTATTATGCTGCATTATATGGATTACCCTTTGTAGACTGACCTCTTTCAAGAAGAAGAGAGATGCCCGTCTCAGCAGCGCAGGCTCCGATTGCACTTCTGTCCTCATATTTGAGAGGAATGGGTGTGTTAGGGTCCGCAGCTGGGAGATCACTCTCCTTCTTGATGGTGCCATCCACTGCCTTCAGCCCCTGTGTGATGTGTGTTACAGCGATTATTAAAGCAGAAGAGGACATTTTTTTTCGGGGGAAACATCACATTATTAGGAATGTATGTACGCTAAACATAAATATTAGGCAGACTGGCCTTTAGTACGTAGCTCAGGACATGTCTGCATTTCTCCTCCTTGTCTTGAGAAACGGGGAAAGCACAACTTGGCTGCAGAGATCAGAAAAGTGAAGATTATCCTTTCTTGTTTACATGCAACACATTTATCTTTATATTCCACACTATCTGCCGTGTAGAGGAAAAACATGCGGAGGGGCGCTCACTCTGATCTGGTGAGTGGATTTGTATTTCTCCGGGACCGACAGCTCCCCTACAGAGCGGATCACAGCTACAGCTTTACTATCATCCTGTGAGCTGTAGGAGCCGTTCTCATCACTGTCCTCCGTCAGCTCTTCCTCCTCCTCATCCTCATCCTCTTCCTCCTCTCTATCTTCGTCACTGTAGCTGTCCTCGGAGCCTCCGGCCCGGAGTGACTCCCCTACATCTTCTTGGGGAGGCTCATCGAGCTGGAAGAGCTCTGACAGCATGTAGTGGGCTGAGGCGATGATCTGTACAAACGGGAGATGGAGCAAGTCAGGTTCACTCAAATGGAAACTATGGCTTTCGATGGATACATGTTTTACTTCCCCGCTGTCTAAATATAGACCGAAAACACAACTGTGGAACTTCTTTTGTAAATCCGTGCTTACCTGGGGATGCCTCTCCTGATCCAGAAGTTTGACACAGTTTAAAAGCAGAGTTCTGATTGTGCCATACTGCTTTCTGTTTCTTGCCTTGAGCATTAAGTTGCTGGCAACTCTGCAACACAAGAAAGAAAATAGACAAAAATCAATTTTGCACACTTTGTCACTCTCACATGCAAATTTATTTTTACAAGACTGAGATGAAAATGAGCATTTTAAATGCCACAATTCTGTTTACATGAATTATTTGGCTCTTTAAGCCTTCTTGAACTTCATCTGACTCCAATTTTGACTGAGTATGAAGAATAAAGCTACATAAATAAATACTAGATTTGGCCAGATGAACTGAAAAGGTAAAATAATAAACTTTAGATGACAAAAACTCTTTTTAGACAGGAACAAAATCTGTTCATCCCTGGAATTCAGCTCCTCAAATGTACTGACTTTCCCAGTTTTCACATCTGCAGCTCATGTCCTGAGTGTTTCCCAGACACTCACCTGTATAGTAACACAGCCACAGGAAGAGTGAAGGGATTCTGACACTTCTCCTCTTCAGCCTCCTCACACAGAGTAGTAAGATCATAAAGCTTCACAATGTCACTCCCACTGGCTGCAGATTCAGGACACAACATCAGAAAATTTGAAGTTAGACAAGTGCACAGCACAGCACGAGAATAAACTTAATCCCTGTTCGCTTATCTCCTACCTTTGAAAAGCCAGTAGGTGTGACCCTCTTTGGTGCAGTTGGACTTGAGGAAGGAGAGGATGTTTTGGGCGATGTCTTTCACCACCCTCGTGGAGAAAGTCGAGTTCTCTAGATGAGGGATGTCCTCCGTTTTTATCATCTCATATTTCTGCAGGTAAAAAGCAGAAAGGCAAAAACAATGAAGAAATGAATTTCAATAAACAAGCTAAAACACATTAAAACTGACTGCTATAGAAAACATAGCTTATGCTCTACTGTGAAAATGAACAGTGGCTTTCATCAACCAGACAATAATAGTTTATTTATTGCAAAGCTGAACTGCAGCCAACAGTAATTTACCTGAACAATGCCATTGACATGAAAGCACATGACAAGCTCGGGGACATTACACATCAGATTGTCGAGCCAGTAGTCGATACCTGTCAGAATGTTGATTGGTTTGTTGTTGTCCCTGAAAAACACAGTAATAAAGTTAGAGGTTAGATGAGGTTATATTCTGTGGCTGAAGTATCCAAAATTAAATTTATGGTTCACCTCCTGAGGGCTGATAAACTAAATTAAAAACTGGCGTGCCAAGAGCAATTTTTTAACCATCTATAATCACTGTGCATGGAAATACTGCATGTCACCTCTTTATCCTCTCTACTATCATGTGTATAGATTTGTATAATCAGCAAAAAGCACATACATCTAATAAAAAGTGCAATAAAATTAAAATTACATTATAATTTTCCCTCTAAAAGAGCATTAATTTCAGATTCTGGACGGAATCCAGTGGATTAAAATTCCAACCTGAGTCTCAGACTGACGGCAGGATAACGGCCACCTCCAAAAATGGGCATGTTGGACCCAACCAACATGTGAATATCCTCAAACGTCCACATGATGTTCCGTACAAAGTCGTTTCTTAAACCCTGTCAAACAAATCACATTAAAGTCTATAGAACAGCGTATACAAGTGGAGACACATGCCAGTAACTGTAATACTATACCATTAAGGAAAGTGGTGTTACCTGACTGTTCTCCCCTTCGTTGAAGAGCATAGGGAGGTTTTGTTCTTTGGGTACAGACGTCACTTGGCCCAAAGCAAACTTGCTGTCCACAGAGACACTTTCCTGCACGGTTAATAATAGCATTACTGTCAGTGCAAGCATTGCAAACAAGAACCCTCATGAAAACACAAGCCTAGCAGACACCCAGGAGCCAAACTGCACTCATATCTCAATTCTATTGCAGGTCTGGCTGCTAAATAACAGTCCAACGGCCGAGATCATGTACCTCCTTGGGAGCATCTGACTCTTCTGCATCAGACGATGTGCTGGTGAAGGTGGTGGGCCATGAGGAACAGAACTCTTCTGCCCTGCTCTCCTCCTCCCCTTCATTCAGGTTGTCTGGTACAGGCTCTGCAGCACCGTCACCGTTTATACTGGAGGAAACACAGAAATTGTTATGGGATAAGACTGGAAAAGATGAACTTTAAAATGAAGAGTAATGTCAAGTACTCACCTGTAGTAGAGGAACTTTGACAGGATTGCTTTCTGATACCAGTGCTCCTTACTCTTCTTTTTCCTCTGCCACTTCTGATCTATTAACCGTTGGTAAAATTCTTTTAGCCATGTCCAATCTCCAGTCTACAACACACACATAGCAGGGAGAATACATTCACTTAAGGGCACATATCTAAAAAAGTAAAATAAAAGTCTGGAGTAAACAGTGCTGTACCTGAGAGGATCTCATGAAGAGCTCTTGAATATCCAGCTCATCCAGAAGCAACGTCCTCCCCACACGGTGAACAGCCATACTGACATGGGACTTGCTGTAGGGAATTTTTAAAAGCTTCTTGATGTTCTGAATGTGATGGAAAATAATGTTAACATCAGGTTGTGTGTGCAAGTTTCTGAGCCAAAGAAAGAAATGTTAGCTTTGTTAAGTTTTTGCAACAGCTCCACAAACCTCTGAGTCCGATACCACGTCAACATCATCCCCGATGCAATCAATGAAGTCATAAGCCATCCCAAAACTACAAAAGAGAAAAAAAAACTTAAATTACAACGGTTTGCAAATGGCAATGTCATTAACGCATCAATAACCCCAATATAAATGCAGACGATTAAGGATTATTAGCACCTTGAGTGAGAGGTCATCCAGTGCTTCTTGTTAATGGTGTCCTTGCTGTGTTATATATAGTTCTGGTTCAAATACAGTTTTGTAACATCCATAAAAAAAAATCGATAGACTAGTAAACAATACACACACACACTTTCCTGCCAAACTAAAACAGATAAGTGTGTTTCAAACCACTTCCAACAGTACTCAACCAGTGATCATCTGCAATAAACCACATCTTAAAATACCAACATAACAAGAGGCGTTTCTAATAGTTAGTCATGCAATTCAATTCAACGGCACTATGAACCGCAGACTGCAGCAGTGTACTCCCTTTTAACCAACTTTCTCATGACGTTATACCTGGAAAAAGGTTTGCCCTTGCTGCTGGACCCTAATATCGTGGTGCCAGCGGAGCCCAGTTGGGGGTTTTCCCTCAGCCAGTTGGCAGGAGGCAACTTCAGGTCTGTCTTCTCCTGCAGCAGGGCATAGCTGGTAGGAGGTGGAGCGGCGGAGTACTTGACCACAGCGCGGCTCTTTATCTCACTGTTGCCTGCGCATACTGCAGAGTCCTTAAAGATAACAAAGCAGAGTGTGAGTGAGTGAGATGTTGTGAGTGTTAGTGTCTGAAAATCAGTCAACCACTGCAACTACAGGATATGAAGACACATCTGTTATTACTTCACATTGTAAACAACAGTGTAATAGTGTCACCATGCTCTCAGTGTAGTTACTTACATGTTTGCTGTTGTCTCCTGTGCAGGTAGGGCCACTTGTGTCCTCCTTTGCATTATCCAGGGGGAACCCAGGCTCTCTGTCCCCAGCTGAGGCGCTCATACTGGACACACCGCCGATCAAACCAGCAAACATTGGCGATGTCCTAACGACTTGACAACCTATCCATGGCGTGGCCAACTCGTGGACAATCTACACATTAGCTAGACAACGACCGAGTCACGTCGATTATGTCAATAAACTTAGTAATGTCTCTAGTTTGTTAGCTTGGCAGGCTAGCTCCTAGAAAGAGCAACGCTGACTCGTAAAGCAGCAAAAAAAAAGTGTAGTCACATAACAACGTTGTTATATTAAAGCTAAACGACACTCACATGACAGGCTGTTGTTGCTTTGTAATGTTTAGCCCTTACTTAACTAGTTAAATAAGCCTGTAGATGCCTCTCTCTCTCTCTCCCCCCATCACCTGCAGCCAGCCTGTCTGTTGTTGTCAGAGCACACGTACGAGCAGAGAACAACTTCCGGTTTCAACGGTAAGACGAACTCCAAAAACTTACTTATTTCTTATTTCGAGCATAGAAAGCAGACAAAAACGCAGGCGACGGCTTTAAACAGTTTGTAACGCGGGATGTTATATCGTGTCAAAGAAGTTATTTCGCGTATTGCGACTTATTGCGAAAAATGTATGAACCGGAAGTACTTCTATGAGCATGTTTCCAGAAAAGTTGAGCACGTTCTCGTCTGTTCTGCGGTATTTTATTTTGAAATCCGCTCACACGTTAACTCGTTTCAAAGTGTGTTAAAGTGTTTAATTTAATATTTTAGACACATATTTAACATAACACGTTCAATTTGTGTTAGTGTGTTCGCAAAAAAAGGAGTGTAATAAGTGTATATTATTAAATTAAATTACAATTTTAAGTAGTAAAACAGACATGTAAAGAATAAAGACAAATATACTAATGCTAATAGTAATACTAGTAATACCAAAGTGTATAAATGTAATTAAATATTTAAGTAGAGAAACAGAAGTATAAAAGGTACAAATATCAGAGCATTATATAATATTATATTATATTATGTTATATTATAGCCACTAGAAAAATACTCATGTAAAACATTTTGCTACTAATTTAGAAAAAACGAGTAGCCTATGAAGCAGTAGTACTATATCGTGGTCAGAGGTTACATCCAGGCAGGAATGTCAAGCAGCTGACTGCACAGGGAGGAGTTGTGAGACTTGGCTGCAGGCAGTTCATTGTTTTGCTGATGAGAAAGTTTTAACATTTCATTTCATCTTCGAGCACGAAGACCCAAAATCAGGTGAGAGCAGAAAACGTAGCAAACAGGCAGCTTTAGGACATTTAAAGACAGATGAGTGTTTGTGACAATGGGAAGCTGGAAGAGTCACGTGCGCGCTAAACTTCAACAGAGAGACCTGACTGAGAAACTCCCATACGTCGGTGTTTTCACAAGCTGTAAGGTCAATGCTTTCTTATCTCAGCATTTGCAGTTATGATGTTTTTCACTGTCTTTAAACTAGATGCGTTTCTTTCAGTGTGTCAGCTGGAAGAACGTTTTGAGATTCGCAAACAAATCTTGGATGATGTTCAGTCCAAGAGGTTAGAAATGTGGAATGTCACTTAACCCAGCAGTTCACATTTCTGTTGATCTGGATGTTTAAAGTTTGCCTTTGTTTTTTTTTTTGTTTTTTTAATTTTTTTATTTACAGTATTGAACTTAGTGGAGTCGACATTGGGAAAAACACCAGACTCCTTCAACTCCAGCTCATAGAGAGTGAACACCTGGCAGAAAAGGTGGGTTAAATGAGGAAAAAATCCAATCAAACGCCATACTGTCAGCCGTGTTTTCAGCTATTATTTCACTTTGAAAGCAGCAGCAATTTGCACAAATGTGTGTTATGAACCTCAATCGTACATCTGATAATCAGAAAATACATAATAGATAGCTTTAGGTCCATTTTAACCTTGTAAAATAACTAGCATTATAAAGTTACAGCTGGAAAGTTAATCTTACTAGCCTCCTTTGATTGGTGTGTGTATTTGGTGACCTTTTGAACTGATTGTCTATCATCCTTGCGTCTTGTCTCCTCAGCTGTCTCAGACTGTCTCTGACCTGACCACCGTCCTATATCTGAAAGAGGCTGAGCTGCAGTACTGGCAGTCACGGTAATTCAACAACCATAGTTATTAGACTAGTATAATCCTATGAAACAAATGAACACTGAGCGCTGTTCCTGTTGTTCAGATGCATTTAGGCACTATGTGGAAGTTTTGGAGGTGAATGTGTGAATCATTTAGTGAGTGAACCTAGTTTTGTAGTGGTGCTACTACAGCTTATGCCACGTGATGATCTTCAGTATTGGCGGACAAACTTGTGCCCTAAATTCCAACCTCTAAAAGTTTGAAGTAACACCACAAGCTTATCAAAGGTACAATAAATCACTGTTTCACTGACTGGATGTTTCAGTGTGTCCCACTACCGTCAAGAGGCACTTACTCTGGCTAAAGGGAGTAACACCCTGAAGGCGACCATTTCAGAATTGGAGTTCACCATAGAGTGTCAGTCCAAGGAGTTGGCAGCCCTGCGGGCGGAGCAGAAAGGTCTGAAGCAAACGTTGGCACAGGCTTGGACAGAGAAAGAAGAACTCTTGCAACGATGGATGGAGGAGAAGAGGGAGGAGGCAGTCAGGTTGAATAAGTACAATGCCGCACAGGAAAGGTAAGAGAAATTAATGTCTGCTCAAAGCTAAAAAATAAGAATTTACTCACTTTAAATGATTAAATAACTTCAGTTTTGGAGATTTTACTGTGATCACTGCTTTTAATCAGGTGGCAACATTGGGCCAAACAGCTGAAGATGCATCGCCATAGAGACATGGCAAATGAGGATATTCCCATAGTGACGAGTTCTCGGAGTGGCACAACTGAAACGTCTCCATCAGTCATTCAGAGTAAGAATCTCTCTTCAAAATATTAGTGTAAAATTCAGTAGATGCAACCAAATGGTTGTCTCCTAATGTAATACACTGAGTAGGCTTTCAATGCACCATGGTCCATTTGGCCTTCATCAAGGAACTCAGTGGACTTGAAGAGAACAATAGTCAGTTCAAAGCTATTATATGCCTTAGATACAGTACAGAGGTTATGTTGTCCTCAACCCAAACTTAAAGGTCTGATTGCCTCAAGTGTTCTGTGGTTCTGACGTCTCATAGGAATCTGAGGCAGCAACATCAAAGTATACCTTCATTTTATTGTGAGGTTTTGTTTGAACCAGACCTAGACACAGACTAATATATCCAGTATGTTTAGACTTTATATATTTGCCTACAGGATGCCTTACTTTGAGGACAATGTTTGTGTTTGTACTTTGAGGATGGTGCACATGTTTGTACTGCTTTCTTTCTATTTAAAATAATGCAATGTTCAATAGACAAAAATATACTCAATAGTTGGAAGAGTGGAACAGAATTAAGTCAGGAACTATCAGAATTAAAGTAAGTAAATAAGCTCAAGAATCAGACCAAACATTCAATGCTCGTCGCTCATGTTTGATACACAGCTCTGTAAAGGACATCATTTGATTCTGGCAGTTTGGATAAGGCTGCATTCAGACATTCACTGTGGGAAATAAAATTGAACCAATGACTTTTTTAAACCCTGGCTACTGGTCTTGACAGGACCCTCAAATTTAATATTGTATTGGATGGAATGGACGGTAACCTCTTCAGCTGTGTGCTCATTGTAACCTAAAACATGTAATTGAACATTTTTATCTTGTTCCTCTTCGTCCTCAGGGATCAATAATACAGCAGTGATACAGCAGGGACACTCAGACCACAACCACGTCTCAGCTGCTGCAAAAGTCTAATATTCCCATGGGATCCAGGAGACGACCGTTCTCAGCACTCTCTGCCCATCTCCACAGTGCTTGTGGTTGGAAAAACTAATTGCCCATATGTGATGCGAGAATGATAACAGAGGAGCAACCCTTTGCTGTATCTATTTTTATTAATTTACCCAAAATTGATTTAAAGATCCACCGTAGTTTTCAAAATATATTAAATTTGTCTAATTTTACATTTACTGCTTCAACTAAAGTCAACCTTTTCCCAAGTAATGTCAGTTACTCTCTATCTAGCTTATCACATCTGAACTTTGTCCCTGATTCACACCCCTGACTAAGGAATTTTTAAAATCCTTCTTGTTGCACCATTTGAGGTGAAATTACTTGTTTATCTAGTTCACGTCATTAAAGTTGCAGTAGCTGGTGTTGTTGTTGTTGTTGTACAGTCAGGACTCGCTGCTTGGTGTTAGTGACTGTGCCTATTTCAACTATGAACTGTTTATTCGCAAAGAAAGTCACGTGAAACATTTTTACGTCCTGCGTCAAAAAGTGTATTTGAAAAGAATTTAATAACCTAACACATTTAAAAATTCTCTTTTTTAGGAAAATGTCTTTCTTTTTCTTTTTCTTTCTATTAAAATGGGAAAATCAAACAATCCCAAATGAATGCTGTTGTATAAAAGTAGGAATGTTTTTATATTTTCTATATCAAATGTTAAGAAAATAAGGTTATATACAAATTTAACTTTCGCTTCACTTCTTTGTACTTCTTTGTACAAAAAAGTTGTACATTTCAATTCTTAACTGGCTGTAATATTATATTAAATAAAACCTTTTTTTGATTTTTGTTTTTCTGTCAGAATTCCAGTTGCACATCTCCATGGCAAACTGAGCTCACATTTCAGGTTGTTTGTTTACTGCATGTTTCCATAGTCACCAGTGTTTGCATTAGTTGTTAAGTTGGACAGTGTGTGCATGTAGTGTAGTAGTGAAAGCACTCTGTTGAATCTCGGACTGTGTTATAATGGTAAAAGGTGGAAAGCGATACTCTTCAATGAGCAATGATGGCAAATGGGTAAGAAATTTTCAATTTCATCTCATAATCAGTTCATTACAAATCATAACATTCAAACCTGGCTGCCTAATTGGCTTTTATTTCATTTTCCTCTCAGTTTGCTCATCCAGTTTCACCAGAAAATAAAGCAAGGAGTCATCAGACTTGTACAAACACTGGCATCATGCTGACTCAGGCTGAATCATCGTTGCCCCAAGCTTTGAACTTCAAGCGCTATCCTAAATGGAAAACTCGGCAGGTGCTTGATGAACAGATGATAATGTAGTGTTTGGCATGGCTGTTGTTTTTTAACAGTATCGTCATAGCCCAAGGCTCTGAAAGGTTTCATTCTTCTGCAAAGAAAGGAACAGCCTGTTCATTTTACTCCATTCCATTGTGTTGTTGTCTTAGACTATATACTGTCCTACCAATATATATTTACCCAAGTGTCATTACAGGAATCCAGAGAGTATCCATTCTCAGACCATGACAACAAGCACACCTTAAAAGACGACATCTCTGTCTTCTCTCATGTGAGTATGAAGAGGAATTCAAGGCATTATAAAATGTTTAGATCACAATAATACCTTGAATGCGCCTTATCTTTTCCGTATCATGTTGGTATTCTTCAGGGCGTGGGACGCAGGAAGTGTCTCGATGATCACAGACAGCACAACTCCCACTTCTGCCTGTGCCACGATGGAGCTGACAACAGCAGTGAGCAGACTAGGGGGAACATCACAATCTACCAGACTGAATTCATGGTGAAGCAAGCTGTTAATGGTCCAACTAGCACCAGACGGTTCCCCCGCAACCACCAGCAGAAGTCTGCAGAGGCAGCTTTGGCACAGGCAGGGGAACAATTCATGTGGTTCGGACGCCATGACTCTGACTTCTCGGACACCCTGCAAGTTTTGGCAGCTACTAACTACTCGGCACCTTCCAAGCCATAAAATACTCCTACACTTAAGGCACTAGATGGCATCATTGAGGGGGCATAGCATAGAGGGGGTCTGGTGAACTTTGTGGAGGATCTAGCTGTGAAATAAAACACTGATTTAGAAACATCAGGTAGCATTTTCTTTTATTATGGGAACTGTAATCCAGACAGGGAAAATGGGGTACCTTACAAAGAAGGTTTTATTCCAGAACAACCCTAATTAGATTGGAAACTGGACTGTCAACAATCAATCAAAATATAATAAGTGCAGCTTATTATATGATTGACTACATTTAAACGCACTTGGCAGTTCTATTTTAGATATCTTTAAGTATTTCATGCGTGTCATTGACATATTTAAAGACTCCAGTGGTTTGGTGTACGTCTTTATTACGTTAGAGAACTGTTAAAAGACAATATATAAAAGCTATAAACCTCTACAACACTGGATCCTACATTTCCCTGTCTGTTAAATGCTAATGTTCTTCAAACTTCATGTCCCAAGTTGACACATCGACATGTAGTTTAAGTCCTCGTGTCCAATCTCAGACAATCCTGATGACATCATCAGGGGTATTTTCTAAAATATAAAAAATAATGCATCTTTTCTGTAAGTGGTTTCCCTGAAATAATTTCAGTAGGCTAAAGAAAAAGTATATTTTAAAAAGTCTAGCATTAGTACAAACAAGGGTCCTTGAATACGCTGCCATAATTAAGACCTAAAGATAGCTACACCGATTTGAACTTCTATAGCGCTATCAGACAAACAAATAATTATTTTAGAATCAAAATTAAAGCAGAACCAGAGATTGCTGCTTCTTTTTTCACTTATTCTTTGTCAACATTTGCCACAATGCAACTCGACCGGCAATAGCTCAGTCAGAGAGTGAACTTGGCGGTCTTAAGGCTAAACTGCTGTTGTCTCCTGTTGCCTGTGTCACTTGAAGCAATTCATCAGACTTCCCGTGACCCCTCTGGAGCTGACCTTTTTCCTCATCCCCAGTAGTGCTCACCAACAACTCCCCTTGTGTCTCAAAATAGCACTGTCAAGGAGTTCACTAACATGGGAATTTTATTAGGTGAGATAATAGGAGCAATAAAAAGGTAGGTAATGGAAACTAAACACAATCATGGTCATAATTTCTTTTTATATCAGGAGCAGCCTTGTGAATATTGTTGGCAGTTCACAGTTTTGCCAGCAGAGCGCAGCAGGTCTGCATGAGTTGTCAGCTGGCCTCCTGAGCCACCGAGTTGTTCAACAGCCAAGTTGTGTGAGAGATGTAATAACTAAAACCTCTGTGTAATGTGCGTGCTCTGGAGAAAATGTGGAGAGGAAATAATTAGAGAAAGAATTCAGCTATTTTTATTCAATGCATATCAACATGAAGACATTAAATTAGAGCATGTGAAATAAATTAAGCCTGATTTGAGTCATAATGCATGGGTTTGTTTCACCCCTGGGGATGAAAGGGATGATATCTCTGTGTGTGTGCCGCCCATACAAGAGAGGAGAAAGCGTGGGAGCGAATAACAGAGAACACTGCTCTAAAGCACTTAAGAGAAGAGTATCCCCAACCACTCTCTCCAATAGCTGATGTTTTCTCCAGAGTACATTCTGACCAGCTGCTTTCTTTCTTCAAGTACCCACCGGGGAGATGGGTTTTTCTCACAAGCTTCCTTTCAGCTGTAGTAATTAGCCGATCCACATGCAGTGGCAACCTTGTAGGAGATTGTTTCACTTTTAAAAGGTGACATACATCTCACGGTTTTTATATAGCAAGACCGGAAAGCTGCGAGACATCCATCTGGATCTGCCGGCCCTTTGTGATTTCACTTTGAGATCATCTCACACATTGTTGCCAGCAGGTGCACGACTGACACCAAGCTACAAGGCAAGGGGTTTCTATTGACTATACCTTTGATAAAACAGTAAAAAAAAACAGGCGTGCAGATGAAGATAAAAGGTTACCAGCTCTTTTTTAACCCTATTTTTGCCATGTCACTTAAACCGCAGCATACCGTATCATCAGATCAGATTTAAATGAATCTAAAACATCATTTTAAAGAGATGACAAGAGGTGAAGGAGTGTTTATTCATCATAAACACCTGTGGTTGTGTTTGACAGTTGGTTCTGTCTGGTCTTGACTGGTTGTCTGCCACCTCTGTCCCTGTGGGTGCAGTTTGCAGACTACGCTTTCCTCTTGGACTTGCCGCAACTTGAATAACTCCTCCGCACGGAAGCCACCAACACTTCATAATCAGAAACTCTCATTAGCTCTGTCAGACTCACAGTAAGGCTTTTAGTGTTTCACTGGAGAGCACACTGAAGTAGTGTGTCAATCAGTAGTCAGTATGGGGTTGTGTGCACTGTATGTGCCATGTTAGGCAAGATACGTGTGTTATATCCTGCAGAGGCAAAACCACAAGTATATGTAAATACAGTTACTTGGTGGAATATCAAACCTTCTCCCAAGGACAAAAGACACATCTCAGTAAACAAGCATTCAACCACCAAAGCCTTACACTTCATGAATATTAAATCAGACACTTTGAATCCTACCTCTTTGGTGTTAGGAGGCCCTAGTCTGGATTCTTACCATTTGCTATGATTTATTCGCAGGTGCATGTGTCTCTTTGATGTGTTGAGTTGAGAGGTTTGCACCTGTTAGAGGAAAAATGCTTTGAAAACAAGAGGTGGATTTAACAGACAGTCAAAAACAGCAACAGAAGGAAGATTTGTGTTACCCTGGTACATTGTATGTGTGTGTGTGTTTGTGTCTGTGTGCCTGTGTGTGCGTGTGTGTGTTCTTTTCAAAAAAGGCGGCTGTGCTGTTTTGACATGCTCTGTTGTGTGCACAGCTAAATCACTTTTTGTCAAACAAAAATCTACCATTTTTTCCCCCCCCACATCAGTTTTGGCATCTGTTCTGACGCTATGAAGTTGTGCATCTTGCGTTTTGTCCATTACCTATTCATTAACGATGTGACTTGAATAGAGAGTTGCCATGGAGATGGAGATGCTGCGGTTAAATTACATATATCAAAGTTTTTTTTTTCCCTGTTTATTCTTTTGCCAATTATAACAAATGTCTAGCTTCCCCCAATTTCTTTAGATTTTTTTCACCTTTCTTTTTATATCCTGTTAAATAAGGTGTCAAGGCGCACAGTGTGACTTTTTTTCCTCGTGTTTAACATTTCATCTTGTTCAAACATTCAGCATCCTGTCCAAATAGCAACTGCAAAGTCCAAAACGGCCTTCAAGACATAGCTGACTGACTTGGCTGGGTTAAACTACCTCAACATGAGACTCTTTCCAATCTCCTGTCAGTCATTCCTTGTACTTGCAGCACTTTCAATTCCCTGGCAGTCTCTTTTTATAGGCAGCCAGTTGGTTAGTGTCCCCTGGCAGCCTAGTGGTCCTTGTTCCAGTAATGGTCAGGGGCCCTCCAGAGTCTGAGGGTGGTGATAAAGGTGGCTGGCTATCTCATTTCTACAGAGGACAAGATAACATCCTGAGAACATTCCCATCACTCGAGGAGTTTGTTCAGAGGAGATAAGAGCTCCCATGCTAGATTTGAGCTCTGTGTGTGTGTGTTTGTGTGTCTTTGCACTGTACATGTGTGTTTAAATGGAGTAACTTGGAGCGCATTAGCTACAGTATAGGTCTGCTTCCCATGTTTCAGCTGCGAGGCCCAACCTGACATCAGGGCATCGAGCAGCGCTGTAGAAACACTGCCTCAGAAGATCAGACCTATCCTTGCACTAAATCACATTCCACCCTGTATTTTTCAAACCTCCGACACAGTTTGCATGCTAATTTGTGTGTAGGTGGTGAGTATAATTACATTAGGGTGGTTGTAAACAAAGACCTACAAGCAGCAGTCTGTTCAAGTATCCCACCCAGGAGAGAACAAGAAAATAGTTTATGCAAGGATGAATTTATCATGCACAGTTTATATGAAGAAAACTGTATTCAGTACTGTCAGTTTGTATGCAGAGCTTATTAAATAGCAAAATTGTGCTAAATACGTGTAAAAAAGATTGATTTTCATTCGCTTATTTATTATGTAAAATTAAAGCTGATACTTGCTCTTGTGTTTTTTTGAAGTAAGGGGCAACAATGCAGAGGCAACCTTGAGGTGACAAGCATTGACACCTCTATCCTCCACTAAGAAACTCACTTCTTGGCTCCAATAGTGGCTCAGTTTGGCTTGCCACATTTGTAGAAAAATTACCAAGGATTTCATCACTACTTAAGACGCTCCACCTCTTAGTTTCATCTAGTCCGCTCCTTCATAACCTCAGCATTTTAATCTCATTAGGTAAAATGGATAAATCTATTCCAATTTATGGATTGGGAGACGGATCAAGACCACACAGCCCCGCAGAGTCTTTACACTGTCTCTTGTACTTGACCAAAAGGAGGTTGTTATTACAGAAACCTGGTGAGTCGCATTTGACGTGGTCCTCTAATCTGAGAGGACAAGTGCAACTACAACAAAGTGAGACGTCAGATAATTTAGCTTAATTCTGCTTCCTTCAGCTGAGATTTTCTGTGCTCACAGTATAGAGTCTGCTGTTGTTATGAGATGTGACTGGATAACTTTCTGCTTTCAGCTCCATTACATACCACGTCTACAGTCTTATGTAGTCAGCCTTAAAACTGCTTTGACATCTCACATAAACAATCACAGTTTTCTATTTCCTGCTGCAGGAGGAAGCAAAAGCATCGAGAGACCTCACAACAAGTCTAATTAACTGTTTTCACACTTATTCTCCAGTCAAAGGGGTAAATCTGCCTCATTTGCATTCTGTTGGAGACATAAATATAAGGCAATGAATGTCTTTTAAAGGCTGCTATGAACGTGTCAGAGGCCTTAGTGCGGTGGAATATAATTAGACGTGAGTGTGGTCAGAGAGGCATTGTGTGGCTTTGTTTGAACCATATTATGCCATCTCTCAAAAGCATTGTTAAAAGACATTCTGCTGCCGCGTTGTGCGCGCACTAGTGGAGGTGGTGCATACAGCACAATGGCACTCTCTTTAACAATCTGACATCGTTATCAAATGTAAATTACACTCCCATGAGCTGCTCATTACAATATCCCATATGTAGCATGTGTCACAAGTTGTTAAATTCTCAATTTAACATGATCTCCACTTTTTAGCTGCTAATAAGCATGCTTTGATAGAGATGTTACATTAGCTGCACTTCCCTTTCGTGAGGACGGAAGATGTGAAATGTCTAATTTTATCTAAAATCGGCACACAGACAGATCAGAGAGATCAGCAGAGACATACGGGGGTTATCCATAGTGTTATCCATAGTGTTACTCAAGGTTGCTTTGAATAGTAATTGATGATTTGATGGCACAAAAGAGGGATGAATGAATAAAGATTAAAGACAGTTTATTTTGATATTAGAGGCTGTGAAGCAGAAGACTTAAGCGTTATAGTACGCATTCACGACCACGTAAAAGGAGCTGCTATGCAATAAGGTGATTTAAGCATGAGAGACTGATTCAAGGTTGCAGTGAAATATTCATTCAAATGAGGTAAAGAGTGGAGCAGCATAAGAATAACCCGTCTTTAAAGATTAACATAACCCTTGGAGATGTTATTGTATCCCCGTAACCAAGTCTCGACTTCAGCAGGTGCAGAACAGCTCTCCCTCTCTGTGAGTTACTGCATTAAGTCCCTCAAATTTAGTGGCACAATCATGAGCCTCCCGTTCACTCTCTGGAGTAGAAGAATCGCTTTGCATTTTAAAAAGGTCAAACACTCAGATCTCTGCCAGGAGGAATTGAGGGAAGAAATAATGTCTCTCTGCAGAAATATGCAGTCGCACACAACTGATCCTCTCAAATACCCACTGTACAGTGAACAGATTAGAGGTGTGTGCGTGTTGACTGTCATCCTCAAACAACTAGTGTATAAACAAAAGCAAATCATTATATCTCACCCTAATGTGAACATTTTTAATAATTGTCAGGGCTGTATTGATGTAGTACAACCAGATTCCTATGCCAGTGGTTGGAGTATAATAAAAAATAGTGTAAGTAATGATTGCTCTTTGTAGGAAAATAAAGCATAGTAAGGTGCTTTATTAATTGACCTATACTGTTGTTAACGCAACAGAGGATAAGCTTATAATTATCAAACAGCAGCCTTTGGTCAGATTAAATCTGTAAATATAAAGCACATTTTAAAACAACAAAAAGGGGAATTAAATTGAGGATACGAACATATGTTGCATGCTTCGTCATACATTTTACATTGGTCATATTGGTTTGGTTGTAGGTTACGTGTATTTGTGCGTGTTGTTTGATTTATTTGGGAAAAAGTGGAGGCCTTCATCTAAATCTAATTTACAGATACAACCTCACAGCAGCAATTCATCCAGTTTCCTCGGCCTCTTCCTCCTCCTCCTGCCATCCGTTCCCTCTGCTGCAATTGCAAAACATATGCTTCAGTTGGTGTCCCCTGTTGGCTGGTGTTGGTCTTTGGAGTGTTTGGGTTCATGCCCAGTAGTTACATTGTGCTGAAGACAAAAATGACCACAGGGAAAGATGCACTCAGGACACGGCCAAGAGCCCCCAGGCCTGGGACCACACACACACAGGGTACATGGTACAGAAGCTATGGCAAGATTCAGAATAGAAGATATGTAAATGAATCATCTATTGCTAACAGTCTTTGTGGAAAGCTCCATTCAAAGAAAAGTGGAAAAGTATGCAGAGCCCGGAGAAACCGGGAAATCCAAAGATGCTCTCTGCCATCTGTGGCGTGTTATATGGCCGACACTGTGTGAATGAAGGGAGAGTCCACAATCCTTCTACTGCTCAGACTGGAGCTAAAAAAAGGGAGAATATATTGTAGATTGCATGTTTTAAGCATGACATCAAGGCGCAGCTGCAGTTGCTGCTATGTGCACCTGTGGCAAGAATAATTACAGCCAGGGACATAGGCAGGATTTTTGACATAGAGAGGTCAACTCTCACATCCCCCCCAACACAACCATACCACCCTGAAAATATTTTTCAGACAAAAAGACAGTCTGTAAACTTTTTAAAAAAAAACAAAACTCTAATTTATTCAGTTAACTGTTCATCTAAATTGCATATCTCCAAGGTCTAAATACTTTTGCACAGTCTCTTAAACATTGCCAGGAAAAAAAAAAACATTTGGTTGGGAGATAGAGCTGTTATTTATACGGATTTAATTATCGCCCTAAATGTAAATTTAAATTGATTGAGTCTATAAATGTAAAACACTCAGCAAGTGTAATTTTCAAATGTAGAATGTAAATTCCCCCTGGAGATGGCTGCACTAGACGCTAGTAAGCTCAAGCATCGAGTCGAAGTAAAACAGGAAGTTGTGGGTTCTGTTGCAGAGGTACGAAACCTCATTCAAAATCCTATTACCATTAGTAACCACTAATAACAAATAATCTGCATTTCTTTTCTCAGCAGTATGTTGTGCACAGCTCGCTTCATATGTCTACATAGAGAGAGTAGCTTTTTGAATATTTATCTAATATAGATTTTTATTTATTTTATTTTTTTTAACTCAAGTTCATAAGCCTTAGATATTCACCAGCTAAACATCATATGCCTCAACAAAAGAGGTGAGTCATTAAAGTTTCATTTCTTAATATTGAGCGCTGTAGTGGATGCTGATTTGGCGTAGTGAAGTGAAGCTTTTTCAGATATCGATGAACAGAACAGCCTCAACGTGACGTCAAACTTCAGCTCTAAACAGCCTTGGTAAAACATACGTTAAATGAAAGACAGATTTACACATCACTGGTTAAAATTACGTGCTCCACACACACACTAGCACTGATTTTTAAAAAAAACTAAGTTTTTAAATTACACTCAACAAAAATAACACATTATAGGCTACATAAAATTAGAAAACGTTACGCTAACATCGCCAAATGACTAAATCTTATCTTCTAGGTTAGCTAATGTAATTCTAGCTAGCGGTGTTATCCCTTTACTCTAAACAACTTGAACTGACTTTGAAAGATGTTTTCTTGATGTATGTAAGGTAAGATAAAACCATTTGAAATTTAGAAACTTAGAAATCTGCCAACGTGACAGTGTACGTGCCCGCATATCAGATTAATCATACATACATATACGTTACGTGTAAACATGCTTGAAATTCACATGACTAGGTGTGAGCCAGCAATTCTTATAAAAGACAACAGTTTAAAATATTAAATTTAAATTCTGGGTTTACAATATGAATAGTCACTCAGGTCTGCATTCAGATAATTCCATTAGTACACCTCTATGTGGTACACTGTGTACTTCCTTGCGTAATGCGCTAATTTTCACAGGGTAGTATCAATGCAAGTACTGCCATTAAGCTATTCCTGGAAATGCAAACGATTGCAACATTTTACTGCTTTTTTCGCCGAATTGCAACCGGAGCATTTAGCGTCAACATTGGACTGCCAAACATTAATACTTCCCTTCTACTACCCGTCCACTACATAGACAAAATGGCGTCCATTGAGAAGTGAAGTGCCCAGCGTTCCACACTCAACTTTTTGTTATAAGGTTCTTCCAGTACACTTCATTTTGCCTTAACTGACAGCATAAAAAAAATGTATTTGAAATAGTGAAAAGTATAGAAGTAAGAGACACAAGCATTACTCACTGTGTCTCAATTTGGATTCTTCCGTTAGTACACCTGTATGTACGCTGTGTACTTCCTGGCGTAGTGCGCTAATTTCAGCAGTGTAGTGTCGCTGATGATGATTACAATATTTTCTCTTCTTTGGCAAATTGCAACTAGGAGAAGAATTCCAATATATAGACATAACAAAGATATGTAGGCTACAACTTACATTTGTATGTTGTGTATTCAATTTATATATATATATATATATATATATATATATATATATATATATACACACACACTGAGGTGTCCACACTCAACTTTCTGACTGTTACGAGTGTACCTATCTGGGTACTTCCAGTACACTACATTTTTCCATAACTAGTAGTACACAAATTGAGAAACAGCATAAATATGTTACATACATACATATATGTTTATCTTTAGCTTGAATGGAGGGCGCTTCAGATGTTTGGTGGCAACCAATTTACACACTAGTAAAGTCTTAACTTAGCTAAAGCCTTGCCATAAGCTTTAATGGTGAAAGTAAATCACTATAGGCTAAGTTAGTTGTAAGATTTAGGAACAGCTGGTGCATAAAACCGCCAATTTTACAGAAAGCGGGAACATTCAGTGTATGTATGAGCGCGTGTGCATCACGATAGGCTTAAAATCTTCATTTATTCTTTAAACTACATGACGACGGGTTTAAAAATCCCTCCCGTCCCATCTTCATCAAGAAGTGTCTCTCATCTGTGCTGTGTGCGCGCGCGGGGGCCCGCGTGAGTGTGTACGCGTGTCTGTGTGTGTGTGCGTATGTGTGTGTATGTGTGTGTGAGAGAGAGGGAGAAGTGGGCAAAGGCTCCGCCTCACTCAAAAAGCGAGAGAAAAAAAGGAAAAGCAAACTGATACACACCTCTCAATTCTGGCAGGAGGAAAAGAATAGGAGTGTTTATGAACCGTATAAGTAAACAGCAGGATAACCAGGCACACCGAGAGCCGAGGCTACTTCCCCCCGTAAAAAACGACAGCAGGCACCGTTTCCCAGCGCCGGAGATTGTCCCGTTGCGTTCAGGATTAAGTTTTTATGTCATCTAAAGGTGGATCATTATCTAAATCCGAGATAACAAGCGAATTTGAAATGCGTAGCCTGCGATGCTATTTCTGGAGCCCCCAAAGCCGACGTTTGAACTCTCAGTAAACATCCAGTCGAGGTAGGATTCAAGATTATTGCAAAAAAAGAAAAAAGAAGAAAAAAGGTGGTGTAAAATATTTCGGTGTGTGCTCCACCGGGGTATAGTTTTGAAAGCTATACTCGCGTCGCTGTCCATGTGTCCCTGCGCCATCAGCAAGGAGGGACAAGGGAGGGTGGGAGTAGACATTAGCCGATACTCCACTCGATAGTGATGTGGGAATTGGCTTTATTAAGTTCATAATGAGCTGGGCAGTTATAAGGTAATGGTGGATATAGTAAAGAATCAGTTATTTTATGTAAAAAAAACAACAACAACAAATATATAGGCTACATTTGAAATCCTAAAGATTTTGGTTTGGACTTAAAGAGTTGAATGAAAAGTTTCATACAAGTGTGTGTGTGTGTGTGTTTTTTTTTTTTTTTTTTTTTTTGTGCCACATTTCTTCCTAGCATGTGTATAACCAAACAAATCCTGTTTGAACTTCACTTGTCATCTGTAGCCTGCTAATTAATGAGCGCTTAATTAGTGGCCCAATCAGGCATCCATATGAGCACCTGCACATTTTTGAAGCAGGATGATAATCCTTTTCATTTCATTGTTTTGACAGGCAGAGTAGGCATTTCTCCTCAAAGGGGAACTCTCTCCACTCTTCTTCTTCTTCTTCTTCTTCTTCTTCTTCTTTTTTTACTGCATTTGGAGGCTCCAGTGGAGGAAAGCTTCAAGTGGAGGAGGAGGAGGAGGAGGAGAAGGAGAAGGAGAAGGAGGAGGGCGGCTCCATTGTCTGGCCAGTGAAGGGGTGGGGATTGAGGCTGTATGCAGATGTGCTGCTGGCAACGGACATCTGCTCTCCCCCCTGTGGGCATTGTCACAACAGGCAGGGGAACTTAGAGTGGAGCCTGCCCGCAGAGAAAAGGCCTTTTGTGAATGATATACAGGCCGTGGCCCGCACCCTTCCAGAGGCCAAATTTTTGCATTCGAAACGCCACATTTATTTGGATATCTGATCAGAGCTTTGAGTCACAGATCATGGAGTGTCTTCACCCCCTCCCAAAAAAAAAAAATATCAGCTGCTGATGATGCAACAGATACTGTACTTCCTAGTTTGTCATCGCTCACTGGTATTCCCTCTTTCCCCCACTTCCTTCAGTCCCACTTGCACCACCACCCTCCCTGTTTGCCTTCGCTCATCTGCCGCCTTCAACTCCGCCGGGGGTTGAACTTCTTCTTTGCGTCTTTGCGGCCTGCATGTGTTCAGATATGAAAGCTGGCCTCCCAAGGCAAACACATCACAGACAGCATCACAATGTACATGGCAGCTCCTATCAGGCTTTTTTGATTTATCGCTGTGGAAGGAAAATGCCAAGAAAATGCAAAACCAACGCTTTAATATTTATGATATCATACACATGGCTTGTGCTTGATGGTAGCTATCGGTGTTCATGCGTGTGTGTGTGTGTGTGTGTGTGTGTTTGTATTGGAAATCAGGAGTCTCGTTTCCCTCAACAGATATTCCCTGGTGACTGGGGGGGAGTCGGTGTACTGTGATTACGAACATGATTTGTGCTTGTACAAAGCACTGTTGTACATGGCTGATCTGCTGTACAGCAGCATGCTTGTGTAGGGACTCATTTGTGTGTTTCTGCTGTATTATAACACGCCGGATAACGGAGAGGCAAGCTGGGGAGCGAGTGCACCGATGCAAGAAGAGATGATGGTTTTTTGAAAGCACAGGTGCTGTCTCTCACTTTGCTCACACACACCGCTCCACTCCGCTCATTTGCTGTGTGGTTTTCTTTGGACGGTAGAGCGCATGTTGCGTTTGTTCGGCCAGACTACCATCTTGCATCGCTGCCGTGTCCTTCTGTTTTTTTTTGTTGTTGACATGATTACTTTATAGAGGAGCGGCTTAAAGCAACAGTCGTGCACCGACTGCCTATTTTGAAGTCACAGAAGCAAAGTAATTACAATTGGTTAATCATATTCTCGCAGCCTAATACTCCATTTAACACAGTCATTTGGATGCTGTTGAAATAGCTCTTGTGAACTCTTCTGAGAATTCCCATAATGGCCAGGCCACTAACGGCTTCTAAAAGCTCCCATAGGAGTTGGTTTGAGAGGATTTTACTGTCATGTGATTGTGCTATGCATTGTGGAGAGGAGGTAATGGGTGTGAAATTACACTGTGCCATCTGCAAGAGGCCGAAAATGCACAGCCCGATGTCACTCAGACGCACTGCTTTGCAAAAAAAAAAATCACAGGGCAAGGAAGATAAGGCTTCCACCACAGGTCTTTTGATGTGGCTGCAAATCATCTTTTATTGAGTGATTCTTGAGAGTTTTGTCTGGGAAAAAAAGCCATTCATTCAACTACAGCCCATTAGCCAGGTTAGCATTTAAAAGCGTTATAGTCTCGGGTCAGCGTTTAGCTCAGACGGTAGAGCAGCCGGCCCATGTGCGAAGGCTCAGTCCTTGCTGCCAGGAAGCCCAGGGTTCGAATCCAACCTGTGTCATTCCACATCTCTCTCTCTCTCTCTCTCTCCCCACATTCCTGTCACTCTTCAGCTGCCTCTATCAAAATAAAGCTTGAAAAGGCCAAAAAAAAATCTTTAAAAAAAGTGTCGTGGTTTCCTGATAGATTATTTAAACATGAAACATTGTTCTTTGCCGAATTTTCTGGCATCCTCAAGCACAAGATTGTATTGAGGCTTTGATGGTGAAAACAAAGATTGCGCTGTGAAGTAGCACACTTGGCAAACTGAGAACCGTGCGTCCTTCAGAAGCATTGCAATGACGAGGGAACACTTCAATTATTCTCGGAGCAACTCTTAGACCGTATCTCACGCTGGCTGGTAATAGTTTTATCTCATAGAACAGGCAATTTAAAAAAAAAAATCTCCCGTGTGTTTAGTGTAATTGGTGCACTTTCAGCACCTGTTTCTCGCTTGTTATAACACGCTCTGTTGTGTCTGTATTGCTTCTGAGCCGGTCGGTTTTGTTTGTGGTTTTGAAGGATAGTTTTGGGAGTGTGGATGTGGACTGCACCAGACAGCAGCAGGTGTCTGATTCTCTTCACTGATAAGGCCTGTTTGCACAGTGCACTGAAAAGATACAGGTCGCTCTTTGTGTGTGTGTGTGTGTGTGTGTGTCTGCCAGTGATATAATGTATACAGTATGGAGAAAGAAATACAACCTCTGTTGTTTGCGCTTAAGTGCAGCTGAAGTCAGTTTTCATGCTCGTCTCTGTGGCTCGCTCCTGCCACATTGGCATCCTACGAGCCTGTTTGTAAGCGTTGCCAATCCAAAATAATGTATTTAATAGTCATTCCCAGTTCAGCTGGCATAGTGGCCAGAAAACAAGCAAATTATAGTCCAGGGTTTTTAATTGAGACAATCAAACACAAAACTGCAGAATCATATCCACACATTGTTGCCAAATGTTAAATATAATACCCAAAGTGATTAACCGGGTAAGTTGTACTGTTTTAATTAGATTTTCATCATTGCATGTAACCACTGCCACATCATTGTACCTGAGTGTGTAAATGGAAGTGTTTAAAAGCTCGAACCCTTGAAGGTTTTTCTCTTTGAGTTAAACTTTATGTAACATGTTGATTATTTTCATACTGATCCAGTGTTTTCTAACTAAACAAAGAAAGGAGTGAAGGATGCCTTCCAAAAGATTCAAGAGCCCGAGGTGACGTCTTCAGATTTGCTTGTTTTCTCTGCCAAGCAGCTCCAAACCAGCAGATACTTCCAAGCAAAGCAGCAAGCATTCGACATTTTCAAACCATACAATATCGTTTAGATGAAAGAACAAAAAAGTCCAGTAAAAGTTGCTATTCGGCCACAGTTTGACGAGAATACTGTCGTTTTTGTAATGGAAGACTTTTTTTTTGACATGTAGCAGTAGGAAAAAGGACACATGAGTCATTATCTCCGCCGGGCGTAAAGGATGGAGGAGATCATGTGTTTGGTTCTGCGTGTATCTGTCAGCGGCTAATTTCACATACTGCTGGACCCATGAGCCTACTATCTTTTGTCCACATTTATGACTGTGTGCTCAAGGACCTCTCGTGGTTGCGGTGATTCACAACCTATTTTATTGACTGCTCTGTTTTATATCGCCGTTGACCGCTGACTCCTCATTCCTCTTAACCGGCCGGCCGTTCGGGGCCGCAAGTGATCAACAACTGCTTCGGTTTGGAGTCTTGTTTTTTTCTTCTAGAGACAATGTATGTGTCGTGTTGAAATCACCCTCATGCATCTGCACTCTTCTAGTTTTTGATATTATTAGTAACACCTATGCTAAAATGTCTGCTGCGAACAAGGCCAATCATTTAAATGACTATGCTGTTGTCGATGCATGAGCATTTCTCTAAATTATTAACTCGTTATATGATTGGAGGCAAGTGCTCAGCAGCAGTGTGGGAACCGTGGAGGATGTTTACTGTTCCCTGTATTTATGACCATAGGAGTTTGCTCACACCACTTGGCTGTCTAATAGCCTCCCACCTGGCATAAACCATCGCACTTGGAGTCCCCACTCCTCCTTAATGAGTGGCCATTTTCATCCAAAGAAGTCCTAATTGCTCTCAACTGCATGCACGGACATTATGCCAGAGATAGATAGAGTGAGGCGGGGGGGGGATGAGGATGGATGAAGGGGGACGCAGTTTGAGGATCTGAAAGGGATGTAATACACTGTCTTTCTAACATGGAAAAGTGTGTGTGTGTGTGTGTGTGTTTGCCAGCAGCAGGAGGAGGAGGAGGAGGAGGGGGGAGAGGGGGGTTTGATCTTCTCCCACTCACCTCCCCTTCTTCGCTTGGCATAGCCAGAGCTGCCATTAACTTTCATGCAAACCACAGAGGATTAGGAATGAATAGCGGCGACGTCTTCCAACTCTGTGTGCATGTACATGTGTGCTCGCGTTTGTGTCTGCGTGTCACTTTTGCAGGAACTAGCAGAGACAAAGCACCATCTGCACGCAGCAGGCTGTCCTGACTGCCTGCTCCTCTCGCTGGGGCAGAGAAGAGGCTTTCTGTGAGCATTGTTATGAAACCGACTCTGCTGCTGCCGCTGCTGCTGCTGCTGCTGCTGCTGCTGCTGTTGCTGCTACGCTGCTTGTTAATGCTGACAGCTAATAATGTCCTCCTGGATGACTGTGCCTTGCTGGAGCCAGAGAGAAGAGACAGAGACTAATGAAGAGAGGCAGGAAGTGAAGGAGAACGACAGAAACAGATAGAGAGGAAGATACCAGTGGGGCGTGCAGCTCTCTCTGTCCGAGCTGGTGAAGTTTCCTGAAGAGGATTACACACACATACACAGGCATACGTATTGTGTTTTATTTCCTTTTTCTCTTTTTTTTTTTGTTCCTTCCTTCCTTCCTGCTCTCTCTCTCTCTCTCTCTCCTGTCTCAGCGTCTCAGGAGGGAGGTGGCATGAGGTGGAGGAGGAGGAGGAGGAGGAGGAAGGGTTCCATTGTGTCTCAGCAGAGCCCTTATTCCAGTCCAGCTGACATAGACTTGTGTCAGGAGGATCCATCCTGCTGATGTTAGGCAAGCTGTAAACTGAAAGAGATGTCTAAAATGCTGAAGTGTGCTCTGGCCAGTGGAGAGATGGCTCTGTTTGTTTGCCATTCTGCTGAGCACCACTTCGCAGAGAAAAACTTTTCGGTCCAAATATGCTGACGGAGAGAAAAAGGAGAAAAAGAGTTGGAGTTGGGGTTTTGGGAGTCACTTGTGGGCACACAGAGACTTGCCCATTGTGGTTCTGTGACATTTGGAAATGGTGAAGGGGAGAAAGAGTTAAAAAAAAAAAAAAAAAACATACTTTTTTTTCCAGCTGTCTCTTGCCATACAAACTGTTTTGCCTCTGCCCACAATTCTCAGAGACAGCAGTCATTGAACCTTCCAACCACATGAATATGCATGATAAGTCCGCTCTTCTTCTCTGCCCTCTGAGCTGTTTTTTTTTTTTTTTCCCCCCCACCCAGAGACCCGTCGTGTTGTGTTTGATTGGCCCTGACATTTGAAAAGGTCCTTGAATAAAGAAAAAAAAAGTTGTTTATGACAACTGGAGAACTCTCCTTGCAGCAGAGTAAAAATGGCATTTTGAAAGGAGCACAGCTCCTGCATATTTAAATGCTAATGGCTCTGTGAATGTGCAGGCTAATAGGATGTTTCAATCTGGAGTAGTGCAGTATGTACACTTTCAGTATGCAGGCACGCTATCTGAGTGCTACTTCTAATAGCTCTGGAAGGTGCATCAGCTCATTTTATTAACTGATTATGTGGAGTCTGAAGTTTTTTTTCTCTTTTGCATAAATGATCACTTCAGTTTTTTTTTTTTTTTATGGTAGCATGGAGATTATCTCAACACACAGGCAACAAAGACTTGTAGTCTAGGAAAAAAAAAAAAAGCCTCAGGGAAATCTGTTTTTGAAATTCTGGCATCTGTGGTGTATTATCACAATGGTTATGATGCAGATAAAGTTTAACAGCTTGTTTTACAAGCTTTCTGATGCTGTGTGGCACAGTAGGGCTGCTAGTCTAAGACGGCGGGGGCCCCTGGGGTTCTGGATAGGCAGCCCTGTAGGGTCCGGTCCGTGGTTTATTATGAGCTGTTTTGTTAGCAGCAGCCGCCAGCCGCAAGTGCCATGGATCTCCTCGGACTTTGACCTGCTTGTGTGCGAGTGCTCGGTCTCATTGTGTAGACATGGGACAATTGATGATGTCATTAGACAAGAATTTGTATTGAACTGGAGCCTGTTATCCAAGATTTTACTTGGAACACAGACATACTAAGCCCCATATAAAAAGTATTACAATTATTATTGTTATTTTAAATCATTAAAACCCATAATTGATAGTTATAGAATGATTGTTTTATTTGATAATGCAGGGTCCATTAGATGATATGAATGTGAATGTGTTGGTGACGTAGGGGCAGCTTGCAGGGTTAGTTCATAAACTGCTTCATCTGGTGAGCTAACCTGATGCTACTCAGTCACAATAGTCGCTCTTCCAACTTCTCTCTATTTTCTCCTGGGCCTTTTGTTCCCCCATGGTTCCTCCTTGGCTTTTGGTATTGAACATAATTTCATTCAATAAAGAGAGTTATTTAAGCAGAATAAAATCTCTCTAAGCTACCGAGCTTGCGGGCCTTCCGCTAGAAGCAGTTTATACTCCGACAGAGGAGAACGCGGCTAATAAGCCGCAGCTTCCGTTCCTACAAGAAGTCAGCGCTGTCAGTACGGCTTGCTATTGCAAATTTGCGTGTCAAAGTTTAGCCAAAGTTGAACTTGAACGTGAAAAATATTTATGGATTTACCGCGCCCCCGCAAGCAAATCCACTGATCGCCGTATTTATATTGAAGTGAATCGATTTGGCCGTGAAATTTTGCTGTTTTTAAATGCTGCTTTTTCCGAGCCCCGGGCCAATCTGATAATTTTTAATGCCCCAAGTTTATCCTTGCAGGTTAAATCTGTCTACATACGACACTTTCATGTGTCTAACAGCCTCTTCGCTTGCATAAATACTGGCATTGTTCCAAACAGGGAAACCTGGCAGATGTCCATGAAACCACCACTCCTAAACCACGCTGTTAAGTGAGAGGCTGCACTTCCCATTGATTCGAATGAGCGGTGGACATCATCATGGTTGCCACTGCAGAGCGCCAGCGCTCATACGCGCTCCCGCACTCGCGCAATGTCACACAAAAGCATTTATCTACTTGTTGCTGTACAAAGAGCAAAACAGGGTGAGCTGTCATCCTGCTCCCCGTCACTCATCTGTGGTGAAAAGTGGCATATTATCTACTCGTTGCTAGCGGTTGTGCAAGTGTTGACAAAGCGAGTGGTGGAGCTGAGCGATGGAGTCTTATCACCTCAGCTATCTCTATTATGAATATGGATATTAGCAATGTTTGGTGAGCCCGAGGCTAATTCTTTGATTCCCGGCTGCTGAGAAACTCAGTGGGATGGTTGGCTTTTTAACTCGTCAGCTTGTTCGCACAAAGACATGTTTGATTTTCATCCGTATGGAGTTTGATTCCTGATCCTGAACAAAAAGGATTTACTTGTGGGTTAATGTTTCACTGAGCCAGAGAGAAGCCACAGACTCTCAGTCCCTCCTACTCAGTCCTCTGTGAATACTTCCCCCCTTGGGGACTCTGTGTGAGGTTAGAAATAGGTGTCCCTGGGGTTTACAGACAGCTTTAGCAAATGCTATTTTTAAGGCACAATGCATGTGTACGCTGCAATGTTTTTATTCTTTAAACCACACATCTGACATATCGAGCAGGCTCTCTAGAATAAACATTTACCGAGCAGGATTTTGTTCCCTTAAAGTGCATGCTGCTTTTTATTTATAGCTTCCAACATCTTTTGACCCGAGGTGAACATTTTTCCAATAATGAAGTTTTGTGCCATCAGGAGATAGGGGGAGTGCATTAGTACGATAACAGAGCTACAGTTCATTGGTATTGCCTTGTCAGGGATTTTGCTGATGCATGCGGTCTGTGTTTTACCTACAGCCATACTAAACTTGCTGTTTAAAAAAAAAAGCAACATAGCCAAATTTGAATATGAAGAAATTGAGAAGGCTTATTATCTCATTCAGACATGCAGTCAATGCAGCACTTTTTTTTTTTGGTCATTAAAAATTGATGTACCAGGGGAAATACCATATGAAGTCCATGCACCATTTTACTTTATGCAGGATTTGTTAATATTTCACATTTTTATTAGTTTTCTGAATCATTTTTCTTCTTCTCTTCTTATGGGGTTTGTTTTTCTTTTTGTTGTTTTAATTTCATCTAGAATGTGTCATGAGAAAAGTGTTTTCATTTCTTTGTACACAGCAAGCTGAAATGATGATAAACTTGAGCAGAGGTTATATGTTTCTCCGGTCTTTTGAGCCTCAGGGGAAGTTTGAACTACTGAAATATTTCAAATAACTCAAAGAACACAGCTTTTTGTTCCACTTTTCACCCACTTGCCCGTGTCTTTTCTCCCTCGGTTAAACCTCATCCCTGACCTTTCTTTACTCTTCTCTTTTTTTTTTTTTTCCTGCTGCTAAGCTCTCTTTCCCTTATTTTCCTCTGAATATCAGTTGTGCCTCCTAATCCGTCTGTGCCCTTATCTTGTCTCTCTTTTTTCCTTTCAGTTTCATCTCTGTGCTCTTGCTCACAGGTGGCTGAGGAGTGTGCTGGCTCTTCTTTGCTGGCTGTCTGTGTTTCCTCTGTTTGGTATCTATTGAATACTAGCTGCTGTCCTTGGTCATGCCAGTGTAATAAATCTGGCTAAAACATGCGTACATGTACATAAAAGACGGCAAACCCACACCTACCTGCACACGGACAGACAGAAACACACACAGACGCATGCACACAATGATAAATTAGCCTTATATTAAGCAAGCTATTAATTCAACAAGGAGGCTGAAAAGAGACTACCACATGCACGGTACTCATCGCAGGCGGAGTAGAGAGACAAAACCTGCTGTCATTGAATTTTCAGGTTGCACTGACACAAAATGTTCTGTGCAGTTAGTTTTCATTGCTCAAATCATAAAGCCTCTGCACACCATCATGACCACAGTCACTCTCTCATGTCTCACTCCCTATCCTCGAGCCTTTCTCAGAACCCCCACCCCCCCACTCTCCCTGGAGACTGGATGCAGCCAGACACCCACCTTGGCCCCAGTTCCCAGTCGACACGTCTGTGTTTTTTGGTGTCCGTCTGTATGTATGTGTCTGCGTGTGTGTGGGCAGCAGCGTTCAGCGGTGTTCTCACAGCCCAGCTGAGACTGACAGATGGAATCATTTCACACACAGACAGAAAGGCAGGATACAGGAAACCGGGGTGTGTTTAATAGTCCTGGCGCTGCTGTGGTTGGTATTAATCTAGGTCAGTGGCGTTCGGCTCACAGGGAGTTGGCCTCTGGGGCAAGCTTGGCCTTTCCTTAACCCCATTTACTCAACTAACTTACAGTCTACTCACCTCATACATAGTTTGCTGTTTAAAGAACCTGACAAGTTGTTTACGCTTTGTAGTACTGGGCAAATTACTACTGTACCTGGTTCAGACGGCCTTTTGCAATCCGAGCACTGTGGCTCCTCCCAGCATCCCAGATGGTGCACACCATTGAGGCCCTGGACCTTGATAACACACGCCAAGATGTGCAGCTCACAGTTTAGTAAGCTAAAAGGTTTCACTTTGTTCTTGTGATCGCCATATGTGTACGAAATGTCTGCCAGTAGACAGCTGGGTTTCGAGTTTATGCTAGGTGAGCTAGGCTAACGTGACAAGCACAGTTTAGCTAAGGGTTTGGTGAACCAACTCGCTAACAGTAGGGCCGGGTATTGAACCTCAAGCATGACGTTACCCGTAGGTTTCTGAAGAGCTGTTGTGAAGCTCAGAATGTGTCCACCACCGTGTTGGAAGTTCTGCCTTTTCTGCATCCTCACTAATCTAAAAATCGACAAAGACGTGGACAAACAGCGGACCTGAGGCGGGCTGAGTGACGCCTGGGTGTTCAAACAAGGCATCTGTAATGGCACCTACTAATATTGAATATTTCCTGACTGAAATCATCGCTTAGTTTAAACTGTATTTTATTGAGATGAAGTTTCTTGTAACTTCTTGAGAAGTTTGGCATGTTTTGTTAAATGGGAAAAAAAGAATTTGTCTTAATCCTCAAACTAAAGTATTGACCAAAAAATACAAAATACCTCTCATATTAGTACTGGAACTCAATTGTAGTACTGATTGGCACCAGCATTGAAGCATTTGAAATGTTACCAAGAGGTCTCCAGGTGCACTTTTAAGCTTGTTCCATACACAGTAAGACTACTAATTAAACTAATCACACTGTAATTGTTGATTCACAGCCTAAAGAGGCTGCCCGAACCAACACATAAGCTATCGCACCCCTTGTCCATGTTGAGGATCACATTTCTGTATCATGATTAGCCTCCTCTAGAAATGTGAATCTGTGAACCGGAGCTCATTCAAAATATAAGCATCTGCACTCACATCGTGAACTCATCTCTACGGTTAATTTGCAGTTTAATTGTTTTTACAGTTGTTGCATATGCATCAGGTGCTCAGGAGCTAATTGGTAGGAAAAGACAGATCATCGAGTTCAACCATTTAAACCGGCACTTGCCAACCTCAACACACATAAATATGTATCTAATTAGACTAGAACTATTCTGATGGGAAATGATTTACAATTATGTGTTACGTGGAGACTAAATTTTCCTGACGAGCAATATTCAAATAGATTTTGCTGTGAACTGTTGACAGTGATCACGACGATGTGGAAAATGAGGTATATGTGGTTATCTGTCTTGCTTCTCCGTATGTGTTTGCCTTTATGAACCCGCACTTTGCTCTTTAGACCCAGAAGCAGTCATTTTTTATAGTCTCTCCTCATTAGTCATGCTCAGTGCTTCTTTGAAAATCCTAAATTTACTCCTGAAATGGGACTGTGGCATCCTCATTCTTCAATCAGCCATTGGTTGAGAGAGTTTTTAGGAGACTGGCCCTGCGCCAACACAATCTTTTTTTTTTTTCATTCATTTTTTTTTTCTTCTGCAGGAAGAATTTGAAGTTCCATCTCCCTTATGCATAATTATTCCGTAGCCCTAAAATATAATTGCATTTTGGTCACTCGTCTTTGCTCTTTCCTTGGGGTTTCTATCATGTTACAGCTAAATGGTTTTAAACATTTCACTCTGGAGAGGTGTAAGAAATCAGTCAGCATGAGGTTATAGATATTTCTGAGCAAATGGAACTAAATTGTTTAGACTTGTGCTAAATGATAAGGTGTTTTTGCGGGCTTTTTGCTCTGGTCTTGTGTTAATGAGCTGTTAGATTAAGAATGGAAAGGTGCTAAAGAGCCGAGAAAGCGAAGGTGAGATGGAGGGAAAAATGCCCGATTTTCACTTTCACACACAGGCTGTAGAAAACAATGTATCACTGCCGCGACATTGCGTTGCGAACAACACATGATCTTTTGCACTAATCGGCAGGTGTGTTTTCATCCACCTGATTTTCATACACATTTTCCATTTGCTCTTAAAAGTAAACCCTGGTTGTGAACGAATTTCAGAATATTGCACAAATGTTTTTGGCTGAAAAAGTGTATTTAATAAATGTAAAGCGTGACAAAGAACAAACAAAAAAACACTTAAAGGTGCTCTATTTACACAATATAACAGAAGTAGAATAATCATAAAAATGTTACATGAAAATAAGGATTTTGTTCCTTTTAAAATGAGCCTTTTATATCTGGTCCTCTTCCACATAGTGCACCATGTTGAGCTGCCATGTTTCTGCAGTACCCCAGACAAACTAAACGCTACAGCAGATTCTCCTACGTTAGGATAAATGAGGGTGAGGCAAGGGGGTTGCAATCAGCAATCACATCTCCAGATACCTTTTAATCCCTACGTACGTATACCCTTATGTACATGAAGCATGTGATTTAAACATCCACTGAAGTGACAAAAAAATAGCAGCTGACTGCACTAGACTGGAATACAATTGCAACAGTAGTAGTGGATGGAAATTTCTTTTCTAGATTATGGTTGCCACTTTTTTTTTTTTTTTTTTTTTTAATCAAGAAACTTCCAGAATGTCCGCGTATGACACGCACCATACTATAGCTCAGTTCTTCTTCTGATCCTTCAACTCACATTCACACAGTGATGTACATTTGTCCGTTACCATGGTCACCAAATGATTTGTATAATGTTCCTTATACAGATTGTTTTTCAGTTTCTTGACAGTTCATGGCCAGTAGACGGATTTAATAATAATAGAGCTGAACTACTGTTTATTTTATTATGAATTGATCAATCGTTTCATACAGCATACTGTATAAAACTGAAAAACTGTGAAAAATGGCTATTATTATCCAACCAGTGGTCCAGAAGTTAATAATATAAAAGTAACATCAATTAATTGAGTAATCCTTTCAGATGTCATATCTACTATCTTAAAAATTTCAAACCAGACCAAATAGGTGATGTGTGAAGGCCTCCTTATTTTGCTGCCGTGTTACATCCGAGACAACGCGTCAGTTAGCCAACCTAGTGTACGTCCTGCTTAGCAATGAGCATTGTAAATGGTCCTTAATTTGCTTTCATTATCATGTCTAGCTCCAAGGACATTGCTCTTGTCTGCTTTGACGAGAAAGTTGATCCGATTCATTCTTTACTAAGTGTGTTGTTTATATATGTTGGGTTATTATGTGCTTTAGTTCTCAGTGCTGCTCTCTGTCCCTCGGAGAAGGGTCTGAGGTCTCTCTCGTCATGTTGGATGTCAACAGGAAAGTAGAGAAGACAGATTTATTACCACAATAAAAGCATCTTGAACACAGTCTTTTACCTGTCAGCTTAAGTACCACAAGTTTTGGTGTGATTGCCTTTGTGTGTGTGTGTGTATGCTCGTGCATTGAAGTGCATGTGTATAAGGTAAAGGAGGAAAAAAATACCAACATAATATTTAGAGACATGTTTACAATCCTTTTTATTTAATTCAAACGCGGATTCTGTATTGCTCAAAGTCGTCAGTGGTCTGTGTTTTGTAGCCGTGTTGTGAAAAAATAAATTGCCAATTATCTCGCTGGAGATTTTATGCCAGACTTTGTTTTAGTTCATTAGATGTAAGGAGCTGGAGAGAGGAAGAATGCAGGCCACGCCTAAAGCCTCAGTGGGTTAGGCTAACAGGCTGCCATGCACAATAATGTCACCATTATGCGTTTCCTGGGTGACTTAAACGAATAGGCATTATTACAAAATTGTGCATTAGCCCAAGTCAGCAGTTAGTACTGCTGCAGTCTCATTTCGTTTAGAGTTGAGAGAAAGATGGCGAGAATGTGAGAGGAGGAGGAGGTGGAGGAGGAGGAGGGCGAGGGAGAGGGAGAGGGAAGGGGGGGGGGGGAGGATGGGAAAATGCTTCAGAGAAAAGGCGATGTAAGAGAGAAATGGGGAATGAAAAGGACGCTATCTGCCAGGGGCTGACAGGACATGCAAAGGGAGGTAAAAGGATACACGGAGAAGCACAGATGGACTGACAGACTTGGAGGGAAGTGATGGAAAGGTAGAAAGAGGAGAGCTGTAATTGTCAGTAACTGGTGTATTTAGACGGGGCGGGTTGGAGGAAGAAAGAGGCTGGCAGAGAGGAGGAAGGTGTAAATCAGCGGTCTGAGCGACAGCTTTACGTGCCCCTTGGAGCCCCAACTATCCGATTAATGAGAGAAGAGGAACCTTAACCACCTTCCCCTCTCTGCTGCTGCCTTTTCTGCTATCTTGCACTTTTAGGGACATAAATCATAGACTCTTAAGCAGTCACTTTAGGTAGCTGCTGCACAATTCTTCCTCAAAATGTTGACTGTAAGGTATCCCTGCCTTGTGACGTGCTGCATTAATGAGATTTTTGCTGCAGCTTGTGTCCATTGAACCGCGTTCATTCAACCACAAGCTGATTAGCTTAGCTTAGCATAAAAACAACTAGTTTGGTGAAGGTAAAAACACCTCTTATTAACACTTGGACTTCTGTATTTGTGCACATTATACAAACATGATATAATGGGTTAGTTATTAAACTTTATAGCAGCTGTTAGGCAGATACTTTAAGACAGAGCCAGGCTAGCTGTATTCCCCGTTCCCAGCTTTTATGCAAAGCTAACCAGCTGCTGGTTGTAGCTTCTTATTACTGTACAGGCATGAGAGTGGTATGAAATTAAACACACTTCCTAAAAATGTCAAACTATTCCCTGTGTGAAGACGAGGCGCGGCTGCACTTAAAACATTTCAAAGTAAAAGATGGACAAGAAAGGCAATTTGAGAGATTTTTAGATTTTTTTGCCAGAGGGAAGAAAATTGAGCTTTTCTTTGTAAACTTAAAAGACAAAAAGTTATTTCCAGTCCATCTAAAGGACACCAGGTTTCCCTTCAACTTCATTCTTTGACTGCAAACCCATACTTTGGTGTGTGTGTGTGTGTACGGGCTGGTGGTCATCAAGTTCACATAGTTAAAGTAGTTCACTTAGGTCAAGGGCTGGGAGCTCAGTTGATGATCTAAAAAAAGAAAGAGCAAGAGCGCCTTGCTCTTTTTTTTTTTCAAGAAGAAAACTCCCCCTTGTAGTAAACGCCTCCACAGATATTTCAGTCAAACACGTGTTATGACAAAGTCAGAGCTAGCTTTACTTCATTCTGTGCCCTTTTTTTTACCCTTAGCCAAACCCACAGGTTTCTTAATCTGGTCCTCTGAGAGAGTCAGAAAAAGACCTTTCTGTCTCTCTTTCACTTTCTTTTCCCTCCTTCTGTGTCTTCTGTGCTATTACCATTCTAAACAAGCTCTCCTGGGCTGCCTTGCCTTGTTATGCACTTTTCATCACAAAAGGAGTAGAAAAGAATGAGCACCAGTGAAAGAGATGTAACACGAGGAGCTGAAAGAGAGAGATATCCTTCTAAAGTATAAAACTGGCTCTTTGTGCTTGTGAAATAATTTGACGTACAGAGTGTCGGATAGAGAAGCACTGTGTGAATTCATAACCTCTTGGAGTGATGCAACAGCTGCAACAATGCAGTGTAACGCCTGGCACAGGGCTCTCTTTTTTGTGTGTGTGTGTGTGTGTGGCACTTTGATGAGAATGTTACTTCTGTTTCTGTAAGAAACAGCAGAGAAGCAGCACATCTGTGGCATACAGCTGGCACATTTCACAAGCGTTACAAAAGCCCATAACTTTGAACGCCACTCAACTCTGTGCCAATAATTTATTCACTGTTAAAAGTGTTAAAAAGCGCCCTCATGTGAGTGGCATTTAAGTTATTTGTTGAAAGTAACACTTTGTCAAAGCTTTACAGAGTAACTTGACACTTCAGTTTTGCAGCATGCAACTGTGTGAAAAAACTGCGTCGATTTCTTAAGAGTTTCTAAAAGCTTTGCTAACAAAAAAATATTGCATGTTGGTGGTGGTTTTAATGTTTCGGTAGCAGCCTGTTCTGTTTTATCGCTGGTGAAGAGACAAGTGTTGTATTTTGCGTTTGATTTTTGACTGTCACTTCCTGCGTGCCATGAAAATTTCCACCGTATGACAGCGCTTGTGCAACTAATTATGTAAAGGTGCACTTCTCGATTAATCTGCAGAGTTATCAGTCAGTCATCAACTCTGACCAACAGCGCAAAACAAAGAAAACTAAAAATATAACGAACTTGACTGGAACTTGCATTCATTGCACTGGATACTGCAGTACAAACTGTTATATACATATATTACATTACTTTAGATACACAGCTTATATAGCTTGGATATTTTCTCCTTCAGGCATCACGGCATGCTACAGGTTGCAGTCACAGCGGAGAGTCCAACAGTGCATGAAATGCATCTAAGTAGAAAGGCGAGGTGTAATTACAAAGTCACATTTGCAGATCGGCGGTATTGCAGAAATGGTGTGCCCTGAATGTCAGATGTGTTTCATACTATAGCTCGTGAAAGTCGAGTTTTATACGTGTTGCAATAAATGTTTTTAAAAATCATGATGCAAGGGAAAAAAAAAACTTCTTCTATTTCCAAGAATATTGTGAGGTTTGTAATAGTTGTCAGATCAGATAACAGTTGTCACGATCTGACTTGGTAGCATTCTCAGTCATCTCAGGAAACCTGTGAACATGACTACCATGTGTTACCACACAAGTAACACTGTGTGTGTGTGTGTGTGTGTGTGTGTGTGTCGTGCAGAGTGCCTGCCCTCTCCACGCCGAACCAGACAATCCCCAGAGTTGTGTATTTTTGTTGTTTGCATGTGTGTTTGAGAGTGTGTGTCTTCCTCCCGTCATTGTTAAGTTGCTGTTAAGCACTTAGTGAAGTAACAGTCCAGCAGTGATGGTGCTGAGGGTGGCACGGTAAAACTGTACTTCCTCCTCTCCGGCACTCCTGTGGCTGAGAGCTCTTCTCAAACTCGCTGTTGACTTTTCAACCCTCTTAGTGGAGTCGGCTCTGTTCTTCCTCATGAAACGAAGTGGATCTCCTTCTTACATGAGTGAAGTCTCTGGAATTCATTTATGGAAATGAAGTCATGTAACCGCATATTTTGGGTTTTTGGTCAAACTGAGCTCTGAAACTGCTGAGCGGGGGCCGTTCTTCCACGCTGGTGGGTCCCATGGGTCCCATCCCATCCGTTGAGACCACCAGTGAGAAGAGAAGTGATGAAATGTGATGTTTGACATGATTCCAGGGAATTTATGTGAATCTGAATGAATGTAGATAATTTGGGGGTACGTGACCTTGGTTAAATCACACATAAGTGGTTCTGTTTATCAAAAGGCATAATATAATTACTGAGGTATATTTTTCTTGGTGTATTCAGGATGCTTAATAGGTGAGTCGAAACTAATCATGTAGACTTAAATTATATCTGGTGGACAAAGAAAAAAACGTGGACTCCATTCAAGCCGTGGTTTCAGTTGATGAATGAAAATAAACTTACATTAACTAACTGAGGCACCAGACAACTAAGTGCAAAAGATAAATGTAAATATTGATTTGTTGCCTTACCTTTAAGAATTTATTGAATTCAAGTCACCGCTATTGACTTTAGAGAAGCTACTTGTACTGGAGTACACAGTATTATGATAGTATCCTTCCCATTTTGCATAACCCCCACGTTATCGTGCCTTTTTCAGAGATAATTTTGCAGGCACCTGTGTGCTACAGCAGCCTGTGTTACTGTTTGTCTACTGAGGCAGCTGTCAGTGAAGTGAAGTCTATATCAGGAGCATTTATAATGACTAAATGGCCAGAAGCACTCATGACCTGTAGTGTTGCCGCTCATGCAGCACAGAGTAGGAGATGCCCATGCACGTCTCTCCTCCAGTCTATTCATAGCCAAGGCGGTGTGACTCCCCCGCCTCTGACTGACTGTTTCCTGCTTTTCCTCTTGCTCAATTACTTCTCCTCTGACTCCCACATGTGGGTCTTCAGCTCTTTGGCAGGAAGGCTTATCTTGTGGAGGAGGGAAGCTGAAGCCCAGCTGACTTGCGAAACAAGCCAAAATGCGTTTGGTTAAAGAAAAGACAACGCGGTGCGTTTGTCAGCGGCGGAGAGAGACAAGAGCTCATAGTGAGTTAAGCGTGGAGAGATTTAGCACCTACGGTATTTCTTTTGAATTCACTTAGCTGCAGTGCACCACCTCCCCCTCATACCCCTAGCTGGGAAAATGCCCCAACAGCTGGCCAAATAAAAATGCATCAATTCATCATTCAGCCATATTGCTTAGCCTGCCCTTCCACTCCACCAAAACATAACAGTTATAATTGCAGCTACAGCGCAAATATCAATATATCATCATATAAGTAGTCAGGAGGGAGCCATTCTCAAAGTGCAGCTCTCTAGGATCGCACCCAGAGGCGAATATGAAAAGAAACAGAGGCAGTGTTATGAATGTGAAAGTGCTGAAAGAGATACAGTTAAAATGTAGGAGGAGGATGGTGTCACACTGTACTCATCCTGTCAGACGCTGTTTTTCTAGTGCTTTCCCTCCCACCAGCCCCCTTTTATGTCTTTATTCTGCTGATACAACCTCCTCCCGTCTGCTGACTAACTGACCCACATTCCTCTGTGTGACTCGCTGCCCCTGCATGCGCGCGTGCAACCCCGCATTTCTGCTTGTCATCTTGTGTGTGTGTGTGTTTGTGTGTGCCTTCCTCTGTATATCTCTGTATGCCTGCCTCTCTTCCCCCCACCCAAAAAAAACTGTGTCGTGTCCCTCAGGCTTCAGCAGGAACCAATTAGAAGATTGTTCCTTAGCGGGGCATCAGTCAGCGAACATAAATGATTGGTAAAACGCTTCATTTACTCACTCACTCTCTGTTTGTCTGCTTTTTGTTATGTTCCACTCCGTTTCGGGGGGCTTGTGGTTGCAGGGGTGACATTTCTTCATTACATTAAATAAATGGGCGCTCACTGAGACGAGGCCCTCTAGTGGAGAGTCGAGGTAAATATGTGATTTTTGCAAGACAATTCAGCCAGGAGATGGAAACAACTGCGTGATGATCTGTCGGGTGAAAACCATGATTAGTGTGTGCAACACATAAACTTTCTCAGCTTCGTAATAAGTGTGATTTTTAAGCCAGTTACAGTTCTGTAAAGTTCTTAAGATTTATTGAACTTTGTTGAGTATTTTATTGTTTTTTTTGCATAGGATCTTGTCTTTAACTTGCACAACATACACCTTTTTATATAACTTATGTGATGTACAACTGTGCATTATTTAGTATAATGCACCACGACCTGTTTGTTGTATGTCGTTAGTCATTGTGTGTGTGCGGTGTATTTTTCATCCCAGGCTGCAAGTGTAAATGAGCTTCATGTATGTGAAATATTTCACTGCATACGGTTACAAAAGAATAAAAAAAAAAGTAGATAACCAAACATAAAAATCAAATGTGCAGTGAATGAACATCACTGTCAAAGGTAGTATAATTGTACAGTAGTATTATCCCTCCCACTGTGAGCTTAAGAAGGATTGTGAGCTTTTCCTAATCCCTCATCCACCTTTACATAAAACACCTGACAATTTTTCACTTTTGTGTTCTGGCCAGACTTTCATTGTTTTGTTTTTTCCTCACGTTGTCAAATGTTCTGTATTTCGTCTTAAATAAAAAGAAATAATCTTTGTCCCTGCTTTCTTGCATTTCAGGCATAAAACATCAGCGCACTAACTTCTGGAGGATTGGAGTTGCAGTTGAGACTTTGAAGGAGGAGAGGTGGACACAGGACTCAAAGAGAGGAGAGAAGATTTCCAGCTGTGACGGGATGGCTCTGGTCGACAAACATAAAGTGAAACGCCAGCGCCTGGATAGAATCTGTGAAGGTGAGACAGGCTCCTTCACTTTTCTGATTGGAGTTGCTGGCTTCACACGTGCACGTCGCTGGAAATTGATTATTTAGGTTGCTGCCGGCTCGTGTCTTGGTACATGTAACGTTGAGTGAGTGTATTATTCCACAGGTTTATGTTGTAGCTATAAAAAAAAAAAGTTTCCCTCCACTGTTATATGGAAATTAAGTTTCCATCAGTGTTTAAGCCTTTCAGCCTACTGCTACAATTCAGTGAAAAGCCAGTGGGATCGTTTGCATAAGTGTGTTTGTGTGTGTCAAAAAGGAGCCTTGGGACCAGCCAAGGCTCCAAACTCAGGCTTTGAAGGCTGTCTAGGAGGGAGAAAGAGAGTGTGTGTGTGTGTGTGTGTGTGTGTGTGTGTGTGTGTGTGTGTGTGTGTGTGTGTGTGTGTGTGTTGTAGAGGAGGCTGGTTTGATGGCTGAATGAGACTTGAGTTCGATGTTTCCAGATTGCCGGAGAAATGAAGTAGGGAGTTTGTAATAAAGTGAAGCACTCCTCAGAGCCCTGGGATTGATTATAGCTGCTAGTGGGATTGATTTGTGTGTGTGTGTGTGTGTGTGTGTGTGTGTGTGGGAAAGACAAAGCAAGAGATTTTCCTTTCATTTTTCCTCACTCGTTTTTTTTTTTTTTTTTTTTTTTACCTAACCACCGACATGAGCCACCAAATGTCTGAATGTTTATTTAATGTGTATTGCATGCTCAAACTCATACTCATCATTTACTCACACACCTATAATTTGTACGCTGCACTGCATAGTGCAAAATTATACTTTTGTATTCTCCTTCCTGCATTGTGGGTAGAGCTGCCAGCCGCTTGCTGCAGTTCCAACTCGCTGCAGAAAAAGGGAAACATGTTCTTGGGTTTTTCTACCTGTATTTCTTACTCTTTCATTTAAATAAGTAAAATGATTATTCATTTCAAGGTTCCCCTGTTGTGTACATTGTAAAAGAACCGGTATGATTCAAACAAAGTGCTTGTTGAATTGTCTACCAGTGTCTGAAACCGCCTCCCCTCAACACCTTTCCAATGTCAGAAGTAAATTGAACTACAGATCTATTTAGAATATATAAATAGCCGATCTGACATTAATAAATTCATTATTAGTCCTTAATTTAAGATTTAGATAGCAAGAGTGTCTTTTTTTTAGGTTCTACACTACTTGTTTTTGGAGAAAAGAAACACCTATTTCACACTATAATGCCCTGTTTTACCTGAGACATGAAAACATAACAGCCATAATGATTTAAATATATTTTATTGATACACACACACACAAATTGATTTTAATAACTCTTCAAAGAGCAGCAGGTGCCTGGCCCTGCGTGAACCTGGCCACCTTTGATAGGAACACACAGACTGTGTCAAGTCTGCATAAGTATAACATTTTTTGTCACTTTAGCAAAAGTCATCAAATTTCAGGTAAAACAAAGACATGTAAGGTGTTTTTACAGCTGTCAAATGATAAAAACGGGTCAACAGTATGCAAGGGTTAAAAGATAATAAACGTTTCAGCTTCCAGTTTCACTTCAGCTCTCTGGAAGCGAGACCATTGGATTTTCTTAGTAATAGTGAAAGTCTCAAGTATCAACATTTCTCTTTTTTTCTCGTCAAAGGAAAATCCCATTAAGATTGAGAAACACAATATAACGGATTCCTAAATGAACCAGTGATTCTGTCTGTTTCCATCCTCAGAATGAGAGCCACATGTGGCATCTCAAACTTCTCCAAACCACCAAACCCGCTTGCTTGGAAACACTTTTCCCCTCTTTATTTTCTCCACCAAAAGAATGACTGTGTACTGTTTTAGGAGGCAATATGCTAAACGTTATATAACCGTATTTTCTGATGTGCGCCATTTGTCACACAGACATCTTCAGCCATGTCAGTGTCTGATGAAGAGGGATTTTTTTTTTTTGTTTTATTTATTTATTTTTTCTGTTGCAGTTAGTCACCACTCTTAAAAATGTGTTGAAGAGGGTGATTCACATCGTGGAAGTTAAAAGATCAGAGGGTGGTGAATCACGTTGTTTTCACGGTAGCGTTAAATCTGCTCAACCGTATAAAAACGACATTTCAAAACCAGAGGCATGGGGTGTTCCGCACCATAATGTCAAAACCACCCACTATTATCTATAAACAGAGTGTATGGACTGAGGCGTGAAATAGAAATCAAAGTTGGTATCATGTGTATTGACAAAAACAAGAACGTTACGGAGTGACTGAGATTGCGTCGCCGTTGCGGGTTGCGTTCGGCGAGACGGAGAGAGAGAGAGAGAGAGAGAAGCTTCTCTAATCTTCATTTATCTTCTGAGGATAACTGTGTCAATCCAATACTTGTTTCACAGCGGAGTGCATTGATTACATCTTTACTCATTGTGATGAGTGGCTAACTGAGCCTGTGCCTGTGGCCTAAATTGAATTCGAAATGGCTGATCAAGTGTGGCTGTTTACTCCCATCAAAAGTGGTCACGGTGCTGGAATGTAGATTTCAACCGAAACGGTGGATGTTTTACCATCGAGGATATCGAATGTGATTCACTGTCCTTTGCTTTCATGTTGGAATTTTTGTGGTTTTCAAATCGGACACGCAAGGACAGAACCATGGCTGCGATTCATGTCTTTTGTTTGTTACTAATGTATTAATCATTTGGTCAGAAAATGTGACAATTGCTCATCCCCTCAAAGAGCACAAGGTCACATCCTGACATTCCTAGTTTTGTCCAACCAAGGCTCGAAAAGACAAAGATGTTCAGTTCACAACGAGAAAATAAAGCAGCGAATCTTCATATTTTAGAAGCCAAGAAGACAAAACTTACCTTTGATGAATGACCTTTGACAGACAATCAAACTTGGGTTTTCTTCAGGAAGTTGCTTTAGTCAAGTTGTATCAAGTTGAGTGGAGGATAGCCTAAACAATAGCTACTCTTTTCAACAGATGCCTCTTCTGAAGTCACACGTCTGCTTCTTCACTAAAGGTTAATGCTTACTTCATAAAAATGTAGAGGCAAAGTTACAGGAAAATTATTCAGCAACTATTTTGATAATCAGTTAATTATCGGAGTCCTTTGCTGGTTCCAGTTCCTCAGGTTGTAGGATTTCATGCTTTTCTTATACCACATTACTTTTAGTCATTTAGCTGACGCGTTAAACCATAGTGACTTAGAAAAACTCGCAAGTCATAAAATCAAGTGATGGATCTAGAAAGGGGGTAGATTTAGCATGTCTAGTTGTTGGTAGTGCTGGGAGAGGAGACGAGCTGGTTCTTCAGGAGGTTTTTGAAGGTAGAGAGGGACGCCCCTGCTCTCGTAGGAACTGGAAGGACAGGTAACAACAGACAAGAAGAGTTTGGATTGCCCTGAGCATACGGGTGGTGAAAACATAACAACATTAGAACGTAACATTTTTCTGTATAAGGGCATTCAAAGTAAGTGGGCGTAGGACGTTATAGCAAGCATTTTTACACCGTTTTCTAACTGTCTACCAGGCAGAACAATGAATCCATTAATTAAAAATGAATCTAAAAGATTATTGCCAGATTAATCAAACAATAAAAATAATTAGTTGCAGGCTTATGGACTTGTATACATGTTAGCATAGGTGGCTCTCCCTTGCTAAGACATATGAACATCTTTAATAATCGCCATTGTCAGTCAGCTAATTGATCAATTAGCTAATTGCTTCAACACTTGTCAAAACACGGGAGAATTCAGTTTGGATTTTCATTAAACAAATTATGACAGTTATTTCTCTGTTAAGCCAAGCAGCATTGTTTGGTTTAGATATCAGTTTTCAAAATGTATATAGTACAACTGCTCCTTCTGTTGTGGGTTTGATTAAGTGCCAAGAAGAGTGTAACTGCAATAAGGGAACTGTGGCAAACATCTGTTGTGAGCATCAGTTCCCATACTCTCTTGTTCACCCCCCCCTTTTTCTCTCTCTCACTCTCTAACTCTCTCTTTCTGTCTCTCCTTCTGTCCACTCCATCTGTGTACCCAGCATGCATTGGCTTGGGCAAGACGTTGCCATTGCCGTTTAGCCAGAGCTAACTGACTGATCTGGGCAGAGATGGGATGTGAGTGGCCCTGTGACGTGAACTAGGTCGCGGTAACAGCATGTTCCTGAATGTTGATTTACAAGTTGTAAATCTGTGCTTGGATGCAAACACCACAAGGTGGGGTAGTGTAATTTGTCATGGCGATTCCAAGTGTTTTAGTTGGCAGTTAAATAAATATGTAACAGGAGGAGATGTTTAAACAGTGAATAGTAAATAATGCGGCCAGTCAAGCTAAAACAGCATAAAACTTCACCTGTGAGTTATTCATATTCTCACATTTATCAGACCTGCAAACCTTGTTTTTTATTTATTTATTTTTATTACAAAATGCTTCACATTATATCGAGAAGACAACCAGGGAGGCTGTGGAGGAGAAGGGAGGGACGAGGGAGCGAGGGAGGGTGTCCTGATGTCATCCTCCCCCAGCGAGGGGGGCTTCGTATCCTCAGCTTTTCAGCACAGACTCAGGGCTCTTGCTGCATCCACCTCTCTCTGCTTTCATCCCTCCCACTCGTCTCTCTTTGCGCTCTGGCATCCAGCTCTGCTATGAAGTCATCGGAGCGGTCTCTCAGTCTGACCCCACCCCCCACCACCACCACCACCACCACCCCCTCGGGCTTGTTCCAGGCTCCTCACCAAAACCCACGACCCCTTTATAGGTTTTGTGGAGAGGCGGGGAGGGGCATGGAGAAAGGATGGGGGGGAAAAGAGCAGATAGAAAAATGGCTGTTTTTTTGGAAGGAAGTTCTTATGATCATTCGTAGCAAAGCGGCATGTTTGGTCACGTTATTATCATCAGAGTGTGACTGTCTCCTGTGCTCACCTTGAATGAAAATTTCTAGTGTGGGTTTTCCTTTTCTTCTCTGCGTCTGCACATGCCTTTGTTTGAGCTGGCGTGCGGCTTGGCGGTTGTTAAAGAAAGTTGGAAATGAGTTCTCGGAAAAATCTAATTTCAACATGAACTCCTCAGCTACAACGCTAAGTATTATAATGACATGTGGCTTCCCAGGATTGGGCTGAAGATCAGATGAAAGATGGACTGGAGAGGTGGGGTGATGGGATGCACCCAGAGGAGGTGGATTATGGGTAGAGGGATCTCTCCGTTGCATCGCTGACACAGAGGAGGAGATTTTGTGGGCTTCTGCTGCTGTGTGTATTTTAGTGCATGCATATTAAACAAAACAGAAAAAAAAAAACCCTGTCACTTCAGAATGTTACACTAACCGACTATGTGATTGTCATTTAGATAAGTACTAGCTTCATTGCCATCAACCTCCATTTTACACTCCATTTAGTCCCTATGGAGATGCTCTCAGAGACAAATAATCCCACTGGAATCACATACAAGGCAGCCACGTATATAATGTCTGTTAAGTGTGCATTACAATTCATCTGACAGCATCATTCTTTGCGGCGGTAGTGGCATTGTAATCCCATTTCCAGTTAGTGCCTCCTGCCCCACGCTCATGCATAAGTCAATGTGTGTTTAACATTCAAATCATGCCTTGAGTACGAGACGTGTCACACCGCAGGAGACAGTTGTTTTTATTTCTGTTGCCGTGCAGCATTCGCTTTGAGTTAGCGTGTGATTTTTATTCATGTATGCACGTCAGATCGAGGCCAAGGCTTTCGCGGCGGCTTCGGCGCGTGTGAATGAAAAGGGACATTAACGAAGCGCCGCGGCCGCCGCTTCACGTCAGAAGATGAGCTGAACGGGGTCAAAAGGCTGAGTGGGGAATCTAGAGTCGTGCAAGCCAAGTGTTGGTTTGTGTGTGAATGTACGACTGCGTGGCTAGATGGGTTATGAGTGACAACAAATTTCTAATGGGACTTGTTGCATGTGAAACCTCTGATCCCAACATTTGGTAAAACATGCAAACAGACATGGTTAAAACATGCACCGACGAGGAAGACACATAATCTTGCACGTAGTGACCCACCTCTGGTCCTCCTGCTGGCTTAACTGTAATATTAAAGTGGAGGCAGGGACTGTGAGCGTTAATTAAACAATAGCAAGCGTCTTATGTGAAAGATTTGCCACAGAGCTGACTGTTGTATCACACCGCTGCTGCCACTTGCACAAAAAGTAATACACCATACCAGGCTGAAGGAGCGCTTTCTGAAATCTATTAGCGCCTAAAAGAACTACATAATTGCATCCTTGCTTGAGGTTCATTTTATTGAGGTTTCTATATGTATTACTGAATTCTTCACCAGTCAAGTCTTACTCAATGTAAGGTCTTTATAAGCTTCTGCTGGGGTGGTATTATATTTGTTCTAAAATCCCCGGCTTAATTCCTAAATCCCTCTGTTACAGTGAATCTGGCGTTGTGTGCACAGGCTGGCAAGTATGGCAAATGGAGGAACATTAGAATTTGAAAGTCAAACATTGTTTAGTTTGAGACAAACAGAACTCTGTGATTTACTTTGCTGTCAGGATTAGATCTGCAAACCCTGAGTACACACCTCTGCCCCCGTCTCTTTGTTTGAGGTAGACTTTATGGGGATGAGTGATCTGCTGCACTGAGAGGGAGTCTCTTGAGAGCCGGGCTAGAAGAAGTAATGAGAGGAGTGGATGAGGTTGGGGAAGAAAAGCCAGAGGATCACGTATACTCTATAGGCTGTTGCCCTTGACGTGGATGTGTGTGTGTGTTGGCTTACGATCCCATTTTACAAATTTAAGCGGCTATTTTCAAGTTTCAAAAAGAAAGCGTTAACCTTGCGATTTGTAGCTTTTAAATAAGAACCGATATAAGTCTGACTTTTACAAATGAATGCTTTCTGATTTTGACATCTCGGAAAATATTTTCTATGTTGCATGAACTCAGAACAAAGGTGATGAATGACACCCACACTTGAAATGACTGTAAAACCCGATTGACTTTATATCAGCCAAACCGCGACTGATAAAATCAAAATAGGCTTCAAAAATGATTTTTGCTCCAACGCTAAGCTTTGATTTAATAATTCATCTTTATAGTCCCTCTTAGATCTCTGTGAGGGCCCCGCTCTTACTTCCTCTCTTCCCATTTTAATTTCCTTTTTACATAAAGCTGACTAATGTTCCTCTGACCTTACAGAAAAGAAAAACGTTCTCAGTCGTCTGTGCAATTGGTTTTGGAGCCACTGTCGTCAGCTTTTTTCCTGTCATCTTGTGAAAACAGCAGAATACTCCGCTCCCTCTCTGATCTCTTTCTACTCTAATTACACAACTGTGATTAAACAAGATATTAGTGGCGATGACGGACATGCCTGCACCGTTTCCACGGGCCCTCTGTGAGATATTCAGGAACATTTTCTCAATGCGCTGATATTAACTTTCTCCGTCGTCTAAAACATGTATTACTGCCCCTCGCCATGCTTAGCTCTGAGATTAGATTTGGATGGAAATGGACACTTCCTCACCTTACATCTGTTTTCATGCATTAATAAACAGGGATCATCTACAGAAGGGATCTGGTTTCAGCCACAGTGACATGAAGTGAGACTTGCAGTCTGCTAGGTAGGAGGTAGGTTGGGACGCTGTCAGAGTGGTATGTTGAACGTCACCTTGGTTCAACAAAATGATAAACGCTTACCATTCATTGCGTTTCCAAGGCCAAGGCATAATATAAAATGCTTTGTGCCAATATATTATAGCATTATAGCCAATAGCTTTAGAAACAGCTATGGCATGTTTGAATGAAGTGGAATTAGCTTCTGTTGTGTTTCAGCTCAATAAGCAGAGGGTTTTTGCGAGGCAAAGGTTGTAGGTGCTTCGGATTACACTGCTGTTACAAAACTACCACCCCCTTCCACACACACACACACAGGGTGACACACACCACACTCCCCTGGTGTTTTACTTTTCTCTGTAAAGGGGCAAATCCAGATTACAGAGCTTCTCTAAGTGAAGGAGATCAGAGGAGCTTTAGGAATGAGGGGGCAGGTGTTGTGTTTTACAGTAAAATGCGCTGGTAAATTCACGTGGTAACATAAATGATCAAATGAAACAACTGTGAAGTATTTTTTTAACGTTGTCTTTTTACCCTAAAAGAGTAATTTTGATAACTCAGTGCATCATTGCTTGACATGACAATCACTGAGAGGGTAAATGGGGCTGTTGGAGGTGGATTTCGTTATGCGTCCTGCAATCTCCATGCAATCCAGACGTCGCAATTTTCAGTGTCCTCCAGTTAACATACAGACAGCTGATCTGAGTGATCTCAAATCAAGGAGAGTGGAGCAGTGACAGTGAGTGCCGCGAAGGCATCAAGGACATTTCAGAGTGAGTTGGGGCAGCAGTTGTGTGGTGGCTCTGCTGCAAGCATGGGGCCTGGAGGATTAGTGTCCAATCAGAGTGGATTTGATGTTTACTGACAGCGCATAGGACTTAACTGAACTGTATTTCATTTGTATTCATTGAAGCTGTGCTTCTTGCCTGGCTCCCCTCCCATGCTGTGAATCTGACAGAAACTGAAACCTGTTGACGACAGTACATCATCAACAGCCTCAGGTAGGTGACTCTTCAGGAGAGGAGAGGAGAGGATGAGGATGAGGGGTTTGGGTGGTGGACTCTAAATCATTGGCATCATCATCAGTGGCATCGTCATCATCATCATCATCACCACCAGATACATTTGTATCTGGTTCACATGACGTCACAGTGGGAAGTGGAATTAAACAGGCTTTATTTAGATGTAATCCCTCATAGCAATCGGCAGAGCGAGTAAAATGTCCCAGAGAAGGGAGAGATAAACCCTATTGGATTAGTACAAGCCCCTGCCCATCCCTACCTTTAACCCAACCTATCGCCTTCTTTCTTTTTTTTTTTTTTGCCTTTTTTTTATGAACCTTTCGGAGCAACCTCAAGCATCCACCCCGCATCTTCCACGGAGTAGCTGCGCTTCCTCTGCAGTGTATTGTGTCTGTGTAGTTTGGCGTGATGTGTTTGTGTGTGGTGTCCTCTTTCCTTGCACACAACAAGCCGGCATGACCAGAGATTAATTATTCAACAGCCAACAGCCAAAGGGGGAGTCACCTGATAGTACGGACTTACAATATTACAACCTGATATCAGGTGAAACGGTAGACCCTGCTTCATCTTCTTTTCTGCTCGTTCTCCACCTCCCTCGCGACATTCCACGGCTACATGAAGACTTGAAGGAGAACTTCTCAAAACACGGCTACAAGTGGAACTTGAATTTTTTTGCTTCTTCTTTTTGTTCCCCTCTGTAAGACCTTTCTCTGCTTTTTCCTTTTTTTGCCAATGCTTGTCACTAACAAACAGTTGAGTCTTGGTCGCTCCCACAGTTGGGACACATTAGGAGGGAATGAGGGTCAGTGGGACAGGGCTGAGAGTGTCTACGAGCAGCAGGCAAGAGTAGCCGGCCGGCGGAGCTCTCTGTCCTACGGGGAGGGAGGAGGGTGGTACGAGCCTCCACCAGGGGTGCAACCCCCTGACCTGGATTTGAAACGCGACCCATATTCCTACCAAGACTCTCCTTACGGACAGGTTTACGCAGACCGTCACGATCCACGGGGGATGAGGAAGGGCTCTGCACCTGATTTAAACCACTACGAACGCGCACCCATGGCTCACCGAGGATCCATATCACATCAGGATTACTATACTCACGACCCGGCCGTAACTCCTCGGCCACCTGAGGGCTTTTATAGGCCAGAACATCAACCTCCATCGCCTCACCCTCATCCACTCAGTAGGTCAGGCTCTCATTTTGGGATAGCACCTGGGTCTCGTGCTGTGTGGGATCATGGTCAGGGAGGAAGAACTGGTCCTCAAGCCCCTGCATCGCCTCTACCTCCTCCCCCCCCTCCGCCAACTGCTCATGAGTTGAATCGGGCTTATAGGGAACCTGGTGCTGTAACTGCTGCCAAAATGACGCCAGATGGCCAACAGCGCATACCGTCTCCTGCTCATTATGGTATAGAGCATGCATCTCCACGATACGCCAGTGAGCCTCCACCTCTGACTGGTCAGTCCGTCTATTCCGATGTCAATGGGCGCCCGTTGGATCCACAGCAACAAGCTGCTACCTGTCTAGTAGTGGATCCTGCCAGTCAAGGTATGATTATGAGGCAAGAGACAGCCTCCCCCTTCACCATCCAACAGCAGCAACAATTACAGCAGCAACAGCAAATACAGCAGCAGCAGCAGCAACAGCAAATACAGCAGCAACAATTACAACAGCAGCAACTTCAACAGCAGCAGTTACAGCAGCAGCAACTTCAGCAACAACAAATACAGCAGCAACAACTACAACAGCAACAATTACAACAGCAACAGCAGTTACAACAACAGCAACTTCAGCAAGAACAGTTGCAGCAGCAACTGCAACAGCAACAGTCCTTGCCACCTCCACCTACCATGCCCATCTCTGATCCTAACCTTTCTATGGCTCCGCTTCCTGCTCCAGCTGCCCCAGTGCAGACAGCAGCAGTTGCCCCTGCTGCACCTGTTCCTGTGCAGGCTACCCTGACTTCAGTCCCCCCACCCCCAGTTACTCAACTTCCAGCTCCTCTTCCTCCTCCTCCTCCTCCCCTCACTGCCCCACAAACACCGTTGCCTGTGGACCACAAAAAAAATGTTGATCCTGAGTTCCTCGCCCTGCTGCGAAATGAGGGCCTCTCGGAGAGCACCATCTCCTCTGTTATCCAGCAGGGATTTGACTCCACCAGCATGCTGGCTGTTATGGAGGAGAACGATGTCCGCACTGTCACCCCCAACCTTGGCCAGGCTCGTGTACTGTCTCGCTTGGTCCACAACTGCAAGCGGCCTGTTGATGCTCTGCCAGCACACCCACAACCTCAAACGCCTATGCGAAGCCGCTCTAATAGCTTTAGCCATCGCTCAGACATTTACCTTCAGCAGCAACACCACCATCCACCGCACCCACCACAGGCTTTGGCTGTGGATCCCCAAATGATTCCCCCACAGCCCCCTGGGGCCATGCATACCATCTCACCACGGGTGGATGTAATGAGTAGGAGGCCCAGCAGTGCCCCCTCTCAGCAACTCCTGGAAGCCTCTGGAGGCTACCCAGGCCAACCACCTCGCTCCCCGGGGCCATACGCTGGAGCCATTATGCCTGTTCAGCCAAGACCCATGTCAGCCTACTCTTCAGGGATGGCAATGCCAGGGATGCCTATGCAGGGTATGCAAATGATGCCACAGCAGATGACGGGGTCAATGCCTGCCATAGCAGGGACTATTCATTCCATGCAAGGTATGCCACAGCAGATGCCCGTGTCCATGCCAGCTTTGCCGCAGCCACCACAACAGGTACCGAAAGCATACTCTACCAATTACACAGTGCCCATGGAGCTGATGAAGAGGGACAGGAACTTACTGCCATTGTCACCCATGCACAGCCCTCACCCCAGTCCTCAAGTGATGCGTAAGGGTGGGGGACCTGCACCAGACAATGCCCTGGTCCCTATGGGAGCACCAGGCCAAGGCCAAAGTCCCATTGGTGCTAACCAGAAGCTAAGTCGACGCACGGGTCCACCAGTCATTGTGTCCACTATGGCGTCTCCAGATACAAGTAAATCCTTTTTTTTTTTTCCTTCATCCTTATCGTCTGCTCTTTGTCTGACTTCTTAATGCAGTTGATGTTGCTTTCTTTTGGCAGTTTCACATGTTTTTAAAAGATAAGAAGATAGATCTGTGCTGGAGCTCTATATTTTTTGCATGGTTCATGTTTAGACACAATTTCCAGTTCCTTTGCATTGCTTCAAATTCCTCCACAAAGCAGTGTTACGGCATTTAGTATACTGAAAGCAACAACTTGAGTGTTAGGTTGCATTCATTTGGTCATGATGAATCCTTAGTATTCGACAATGTCAAATCAGTATAGTGTTTTTGTATTCTGGGTGTGTGAGATCTGTGTAGCTGTATTTACTGTAGTTACTGGTGTGTGACGCAAGATGCTTGACCTTAAGAAAGTCCAAACACAATAAGAATGTTATGAGCATTTTTTTTAATCACTTTATCTTTCTGGTCAATGTTGTCATTTGTTTGCTGTCCTCTGGTTGTTCTCATTACATCAACAATAGATAAATGATGTGTCTTGTTTTCTTATCGAGGCCAGTGGAGCGAAATCTAAATGCTGCTGCCTATCTTTTCTCTAAAATTATTGTCAGGATTATGATTAAAACCATAAAAGAATAACTTTTCATCCCCTGGCCTACTTTTGGTTTCAGCATTTGCCGTGATACTTGCATACTTCTTGTCTGCTTATCTCTCCGAGAGCCAGATTTGTCAGAATCTCATATACTTTGTGTGAAGTCCCTTTATTATTTCTGTAATCTCATGCAGTTCTCTTGTCAGGATGACACACTGCCCCATTAAATACAAAACAAAATGGCATTGATGAGGTGTAATATAGAGGATTTGGGAGGAACAGCTGTCAGCACCCATTCTGATACCTTTTAAATTTTAACAACTGTGCACTGTCTTCATGTTACAGTCTGTCAGTTGCTGCATTCATGTGTGAACAGTTCACATGAAGACTTCTCTGCAGAAAAGTCAGATATGTTGTGCAGCAGTCTGGGAACATGAGGTGTCCAGGCGTGCATCTGTGTAAAATATGTATGATTGCATTGGCCACAATCTGTGTTTTCTCATTTAACTCTTATTGGTTGTATGTAATGCCCTTGGTAAGTAATTACATCAAAAGCGCCGGGCCACTCTTTAAATATCATTTCATCTGCCTCAACTACACAGCATTCATAAAGTTGTATAATGGTGATTGCAGGATTAGTTGTATCTACCTCTTAGGCTGTGGTATCATTGTAACTGCAGCTGTTTTTGATGAAGTCCTTTCTGCTCTGCCACGCACCATCTCCCCACAGCCCCCAAGCCCCTGTTGTTGTAAACATGGATGCCTTATTGCATTATGATAATAAGGCTGCATTAGAGTAGCCTGGAAAGCCTTTACAGCTAGTGCGCAACCTTTCTTCAGTCCTGCAGCTGTCAAGGTATACCGCTGACCTTCATGAAAAAGCAATTAGCTGTAGTTCTTCTTGGTCATATTTTCTCACAAGAATTAGACTTTCTGTTGGAACCGGCGTATAAAAGAGTTAAGGGAAGAGTTTCAGTGGCTGCAAAAGTTTTCACTGAATTTATTGAATTTCTAATTGTGTCCCAAATGCATGTTTCGATTCCAGTTTAAAATGAAATGCATCCTTATTGTATTACCTGAATCATTTACCCACATCAGGTTAAAGCTTTAATTCAGCATAATACAGTAAGAGTTGCTATATAAAATGATCTCTTTTTTCACGCCCGTGACCTGATTAAAGTATATTTCAGACATTTTGGGCAATAAGCGCTGATTTCTCCATCATCACCTGCTCACCAGAGGCTGACTAGCAGCATCACTGGACAGATAAAATCGAATTACGATGCTGATGGCCGATGTGTGATTGTGTCATTTTCTCTGTGCAGGTTGTAATGAGAAGAGAGAGAGGCGAGGGAGGGGTGGGGGGGTTTAATCCTCCAGATCCTCCATTTCCACTGCACTAATCCACAGATATTCTGCCCAGCCTCCTGGCTTTCTGTGAGACTTCAAACTACTGTACATAGCCAGTAGGTCGAAATTGACTTTAATGGGGGCCAAGGCGGGCTGCAAAGAAATGATTTAACTGTGGCAGTTTTGCTGTCATCTCTGTGATTTTTAGACCCAAGAGAGCAGATATTAAAAGATCCCAATTGCTTGGCTGTCAAAACAGACTGCTGCTCTTTGCAGCAGACGGACACATGCTTTGGAAAGGATATCTTCAAGTCTGCCACATACACGTACATCGCATTGTTAGTACACACACAGTCCGCAGAGTAGACCTCATTTGCATGTGGCTGACATTTGTTGCTTTGGTAATTTCATCTGTTAATGGACACAGCCGCAAAGCTGCTCTGAAAGCATATTCCTAAATTGTATGTTGCTAGGCAACGTGGGTTTTGGTGGTAATCGTAGGCAGATTTGCTTCTGGTTAAAGGGTCGGCCCATTGTCAGAGAACGCTGCAAATTTGCACATTACGTCTTGTTTTAACAAAATAACAGAATAATCTAACACATCTGGAAGAAGTACTAATTAATAATATTCAGGCTTTTGTTGCCTGTTTTCAAAGGAAGAGTATTTTAGAGCCAGCTAAATATGATTCAGCCTTACGGTTAAAATTTGGTGGACAAATTATATGGTAATAGCACACTTTTCATTCCTTCAAATTCTCTTAACAGATAACCCATGTGTAAATACAGATGGCCTGCCCTCGCTCACCTCAATATATGATGCTTTGTGAAATACCCTTGAGCAAGCCTCTATATGACTAACTAAGACTCACTCCCCATCCCCCGCACTGATAATCACTGTGGATGGTACTGTGCCACTTCCACTCTCCAGGCCAGGTGACCCGATGCCAGCTCAGGACAGTTTGGCTCTGCGTGACATACTAGCCGCAATATTCTCCCTTGCTTAGGCGTAGCGTGATGATGGGGGGGGGGGGGTTGCGGCGCATAAGTTGTGGAGATAGCAGATTATGTATTAACGTGTTCAGGTCAAAGCTACAGGCAGTTGTTTCACTGAGTGAGGGATTAACGAAGAGAGAGAGAGAGAGAGAGAGAGGGAAAATGACATAGTCCTGCTACTGATGGACGATGATTGCTGCTCGCATGGTGGGGGAGGGAAAACTGGGCGTTGACAGCTGTCAGTCAACTTTGGGCCGTCCATGGAGATGAGACTGGCTGTCAGGGTTGCATACTAGACTTTGAGGGTCAGACTTTGGCCTTAATCTGGGCTGACAGTCAAAGGTTGGTTTTGTTACGCTGCTGGTCAGTCTGTTCGCCGCACACAGTGATTTTTTTTTTTTTTTTTTTTTTTCCCATCTGACCTGAGATGATGGCTTACCAGTGCCATAACCTTGAATAGTACAGCCATTTGATTAAATTGGGGTGTTTTCAGAGCAACAAGGGATAGACGTAGACATTATCTCAATTGTGCCTTTAACATTTAAAGCCTCTGCCGTTTCAATCTGTGAAATTCTGTTTTGCTCACCATCCTGGAAGTAAATTTCGTACATAGACAATGTTATGTGACTGGCAGCTTAGAGTACGTTCAAGGCTTGGATGAATATGAAACTCTTTTCACGGAATTATTTGGACGAAAGATGAACAGCTGTGTTTGAACATATCTGGTTGTTTGATTAAAAAGGTACAAGCTTGTGTACACAAAAATGCGAGAAGACATCTAAGCTGTTTTTAAATGAGCTTATTTTTGGATCCTGGGTTAATTTTGGATGATTTAAACGACTGTGGTGAGGGATTTTCTTCACAATTGCCTGATTAAAACAAATGTTTTCTTTCATTTGCTGCATCTTCGGTGCCTTTGACTACTTCCTGCACCTATAGAAATTCCAGATGTGGCTCATGGGTATCGTAGTACCAAACCGAACCAAAGGTGGAAGTTTAAATCCAGGAGACTTGTGTGTTAAGGAACATTGAGATTATCATTACCAGGAAACAATTGTCTGCAGTCTGTATGTAGGATGATGTGTGTGTTGTTTGTACGTGTGTGTGTGTGTGTGTGTGTGTGTATCTGCATCTGTTGTGTCACGCTCTTAATATTAGACAGCCATTTCTTTTTTTCCCCTGTGAGTGAATGAAGTCTCTGGCCTCTCTCACACTCTGCCAGGATTAGATCTATACAAATCTTGACTACTCATTTTCTCTTCATCTCTTTTTCTTTGTATAAATTGATCCCAGTTCCCCCCCCCCCCCCCCCCCCCCCCCCTCTCTCCCTCCCTCCCTTTGTTGAGAATTAATCTTGGTAGGAAATTATTTGGCTATGACACTCTCTTAACTCAGAGTAGACAGTGGGGGGAAAAGAGAAGATGGAGGTAATGGGAGAAATATGTCTCTAAACAAACGTCATACCCAGCTCAGCACATTCATTCATGACTGTGGGTTGTGGGTTTACAGAGCCCGGCTGCAGGAAAATGAGAGAAACGAGGAAAGATGGGAGGTGATTGAACCCAACCAAAGACAGCAGAACAGAGATTGAGCAAGAAAGACCAAGGAATGGAGTTAATGCACACTGGGCTGCTTTAGATTAGATACTGAAAGATTGACTGCTTTAGAGGCGGTGATAGAAGTCTTAGAAATGGGTGGAGGAGTGCAAACGGGAGATTACATAAATGAAAACTCTGTCATGCCATCTTGGAGCAAGTGAAAGGAGGGGAGGGTAGCAGGAGGACGTCTCCAGTCCAGTACTTTAGTTTATGTTGGAGAAAAAGAAACCATCAATGTCAGGGCTGTTTTCTGTCTGGTCTACTGATAATTACTTTTATTTATTTGTCAGATTTAATCTGTTTATTGACCTTTATTTAAATGTTTCAAAGATGGGAGTGATGTGAAACACAGAAAAATTCTCACATTTAATAAGCTCAACCCAGCAGATGTTTAACATTAACACCATTAAAAAAGATATTGCCTCTGAGACTGAGTGACCTGTCAGACATCCGGTTTCATTCATGTCCATTTGTTTGCTGATGTATTATGTACAGGATACAGATGAAATACTGTACAGGTGCCGTCAAAAGAAACTGGACCTTGAAAGGTAACGTCTGACCATGGAGGCAAAAAGCTCTGTCTGGCCAGTTTGCTGCATCCTTTCAGAGAGACTTGAAGTGATTAACTGCTGGTTGGGAGAGCAGAGGCGAAGGAAGGACAGACAGAAGAGGTCACACGCTCAAACAAGAATGTAAAAAAAAAAGAGAAGAAGGAAAGAAGGCAATGAAGTGGGAAGCAAAAAAATCCCCTAACTACTCCTTTCCTTCTCTCCTCTCCTTACTTCTTCCTTAATTTCATTTTGTTTCATCTCTCCTTTTTCCCTTTCCTCTTTCCTTTTTTCCCATTTACTCTTCTTTCCTTTCCTTTCCTTTCCTTTCCTTTCCTTTCCTTTCCTCTTGTTTCCTTTTCTCTCTCTCTTGTCCTTTCCTTTCCTTTTCTCCCTTTTCTTTTCCTTACTTTACTTTTCTTTTCAGTCGACATCCTTTCCGTTCCTCTCCTTTCTTCCTTTCTTTTCCCTCTCCTCTCAGATCTTCTCTTTTCCCCTTATAGTGCCAGGGAGTCACCCTGAATTATTCATTTTGAGAAAATGAAATCTTCACGGGTGTTAAACCAGAGTGAAGAAGAAGCTGGGCTGACCATGTTCTCTGTATGCAGTGTGTGTGTGTGTGTGTGTGTGTGTGTGTGTGTGTGTGTGTGTGTGTGTGTGTGTGTGTGTGTGTGTGACCAGGCGTTGCAGAACTTGACACTTTGCTTGGCTGTGTTTTAACAAAAGCGCGGGGGAGATATGTTTAGAGGTGCAGATGAATCTCATTTGCACCCGAGGAAAATATTATACATTTCTCAGTAGGCATGTCAGTCGTGTTCAGGATCACACGGGGCTGTAAATGGGATTGTGTTTCACAGTGTTTTTAGTCTCACACAGGGAGGAGGATTTGAGTGTGTGTCTGTCTGTCTGTATGTGTGTGAGCAGCCATCACTGCATATTTGATCCTAAATTTACATTGTTGTTTTAGATATTTGGCCAAAACACGCATTTCTTGAGAAGGCTAAAGTTAAGGTAGTCGGTTTGTGTGTGTGTTTGTGTGCATGTGTGTGTGTGCATGCATATTTGTTCATGAATTTGCTCACTGTTTCATTTTTCATGGATGCCTGTTCACACTTTATTTGTCTAAGCCTGCAGCATACATGAGGGGTGTAATAAGCATCGCCTTTCCCCAGTCATCCCCCATCCTCTCTCTCTCTCTCCATCACACACACACACACACACACCTTCTTTACATGTTTTACTCTCTCTAATCAGGCCAGTTGGCTCAAGTCGCAGAGAAAGAAAAAGGTGGAGGAGGAGAGTGATGGTGTTGGAGAGGTGGACTGATGCACAGACGGGGTCTGAATAGGAGAACAAGAATTTATGTGCTGAGATCGCCTCGCTAAAAAAAAAAATAAATAAAACACGCACACACACACAACACACACACAAAAAAAAACCCCTCAACATCTGTTGTCCACCTGCAGCTGTGCCATCTCTCTTTCTCCCTCTCTCTCTTTTTTTTTTTTTTTCACGGCCCCTCTTCTCCTCTCACCCGTCTCCCCACGATCTCATTCGTGCTTCAATCATTTGGCAACGGACATCATGTAGATCACAGGAGGCAGATGGGATGGTGAATTTTAGAGGTCAAATTATTCCGTAGTCCCTTCTCCCTCTAGTGCTCTATTTTCATGAATGAGGCTTTTTTTTATTTTTTTTTTTACTCCAGGCCTGGTTTGTGGGCTCTGGTTACATTGCTGCAACCAAACCTCCTCAATGGAGCCCTTTAAATTGAACTTACTTACACTACACTGCGTTACACTACAGTATGCACAATATGCACACGAACATGCTTTGTTCTTTTAGGTCAAATCGTGAAAACTCTCCTGTGACTTGTCACTTTTCTTACAGTCCAGTGTGAGTCACAGTGATGCTGAGTCATTCATTTGTTCATATTGTCCATCCAGTCATTAGCCGGCTGCAACTAACAGTTATTGTCATTGTTGGCTAATCTGTTGATTTAGTGAAAATTTTTTGCATTTGAGATGCTTGAATCAGCAAATATTAGACATTTGCGCTTCATACATGACTTGAGCGATTAACAGATGATCAAAACTGTGGGTGATTCATGGCTGTTAATCTGCTTAACACTAATTCATTAATTTAGTTGTTTGTCCGTTCATGTCTAGCACGGCTCGACTGACACCAGATTTGTGTGTGGCTGCCATTTTTAGTCACTTAGTCACAGTAATTGAGATGCTATGCAGTGATACGTCGGCTTAATAACGTGACACAAAACAACATTTAAAGGCTTAGGACGCGTTTGCCACTGATAGCAAACAGAGGCCAAGAATTGGTTTCCATTTTTCTCAAAATGGTTGCCCATGGCAACCTGGCAACCGTTACCGTTGAGGCCTGTACTGATGGTGATATTTGAGTGGTTGAAAATCCACTAACGATACATCAAATGTTTTAACACATAGCATAAATAATCGAGTGAAACATTTTACATATTTTCTGGAAAATGACCTCAAACCTGGCTTAACATCCCCCTGCTGGAATTTCTACACTTGCTAACCTGAGCTAATATCGACTGATTTATCTACTTAGCTTCAATTTCTAGGGTCATTCACTCGCCTCCTTTCTGCACTGTGACTTCGGTAATATTAAACAGAGACATACATGAGCTAAGAAATGATACCAGTATGTTAAATAACACATACATCAACCGGTAACCACATTTATTTTTACTTACTTCCCATTTTTCCATCAAATACGAGTAAAAGACATGCAGTATGTTGAGACAGGGTTTGTTTCTGTCGAAAAATACTTAGCGTAACAAATAAATACAGTCGTCCAAGTTCAAGTTCAAATCACTGAGCAGATTGATGTATGAATGTTTCATTTCACCTCTTCAACGCCTGGTTGTGGTCCAGTGCCACTTACACAAGTGTGATGTGGAAACTTGAAACCTCTGGTGCACAAACACTGAGTATGAACTTCTCAGTCAAGCAGCAGACATCTTGTCTCTGTTGTGACTGAGGAGGAGTTTGAATTTTGAATTAGGTAACCATATCAGGCAAAAATTAGTCTTTTAAATTGTATTCAACTATTCTTAACTATCTCATGAGTCTTATATGACCCCTGTCTTTTTTTGTTGAAAGTTGAAAGATCCCCTGCCGACATCTTTCAACTTTCAACAAAAAAAGACAGGGGTCATATAAGACAGGGGTCATATTTATCTACAAATACAGCCTATGAAACATTTATGCACTGTAATATCTTCGACAGTACCTGTCAGTACATATATCTGCCATAAGCCTTAAGGGCTGCAACTAAATATTTTTTTCATTGTTGATTACTCGAGAAAAATGTCCATCATAATTTCCCGAGGTGACACTTTGAAGCCTGAGGTGACGTCTTCAGATTGCTTTTTTTTTTTTTCTTTTTTTATGTCCAACCAACAGTCCTCCATTTCCTCCAAAAGATTTTTAGTTTAGTAGACATGTAAGACAAGGAAAGGAAGCCACAGAGAAGTTTGATAATCAAAATGTTAGTCTGAATTTTGTAGATTAGATTGATTTTGTGTTCGGTCGCTTAATCGACTGATCGTTTCAGCTGTGAAGAATGAAAAAGCTGAACTGTCGACCGGATGGCGCGTCTTCGGCACGCACGTTCCCCCTGCAAAAGCAGTGTTTTGTCTTCGTATGACGAACCGACAGCCAGGGCAGACGTCTTAACCTTCATTCTGAAAATCCTTTTTAAGACGTCTCGCGGAGTCAAAGTGGCTTGTCGTTGGGCCGCCCTCTCAGATGAGCGTAGTAGTAAACATGCTAATCTGTTACAACTTTAAATCTCAGGATCAATTAGACTCTTGGAAGGATTTTCCTAAGTGTTACCATAAGTTCACATGTACTGCTCGTGTCCGCAAGTTCACACACAGTCGCCGCTCCGATGAAAGCTTGTTCTGATCCCTGGAGAGCCTCGGTAGCAGGTGTGTGTGTGCGTCTGGAGGTATTTTTATATATGGGATATTAATATAGCAACTGCAGGATTTTCTATTTTAAAAAAAAAGAAGTGTTCTGAGATGTTTGTGCTGAACCTCTGCTCCCTACGTGAAACACCATTACCTGTCTCTGTCCGCTTTGTGAAACATGACAAGTATCGATATGAAGGCTGGGCAACATTCTCACGTCAATGGCTTAGAAATGAGGCGCTCGATGGCTCGTTGAACGGCAAAACCAATCAAGTTGTGCTCGCGTTAAGGAGCCGGGAGGGAGTGGGATCAAAATCGCAGACTGAGATCGTGAAGAGAGAGAGAGAGTTTGTGAGCGAGAGAGAGAGGGAGAGTGAGACTGGGGGGGAAAAAAGAGGGTGGGGTGGGAGGAAAGGGGCTGGCACTCTTAAAGGATCGTGAGGGCCAGATCACAAATAATAAAACAGAAAGGGAGGGAAGGAGAGAGGGGAGGGAAGGAGGGAGGGAGGGAGGGAGGGAGGGAGAAAAAAAAAAGAGGGAAGGAAAATATGTTGAGCGGAGGGGAAGGTCGGGGAGAATGGAAGACGGAGTCGTACGTGTGCCAGGAGCGCTGCACCTCTCTCTGTGACTGGTGCTCTTCAAGGATTTTTTTTTTTTTTCCCCTCCTCACTCGTCTCTTTTATTTACCTTACTCTTTCATTTTCTCCCACATAGCTGTGGCACCAGCTTGTCTTTTTTTTTTTTTGTATCTGTTTTTTATCCCCCCACCCCTTCCCCTCTCTCTCTCTCTCTCTCTCTCTCTCTCTCTCTCTCTCTCTCTCTCTCTGTCTCTCTCTGGTCTTTCTATGACTCGCAACAAAAGGCTGACGGAGTGAGCCTGACGTCTGAATGAATAGCCCAAACCTGCCATGAAGGGAGAGGAGAGGGTGACGGAGCAGGCAAGAGGAGGCTGAGGAGAAAAGACACAAGTGATCTGGCTGAAGAGGCGGAAAGAGGAGAGCGCGCGCAAGAAGTGCTGATTGCAGGCTGAAGACGAGTAGAGAACCAATTTTTTCTTTTCTTTTCCTTTTTTTTTTCTTCCTCTTTTTTTTTCTTCCCCTCCACCCCTCTTTGGAGATTTAAAGGAGTTGGAGGCTTTAATCGCACGAGGTGGGGGGGGTTGACGATCGTAGTTCTCGCTCTCCTCCGCACTCCACCCCCCGCCTCGTCACCCACTGCCCTCCTGTGCCACCTTTCATTTCTCTCTCTCTCTCTCCCCCACCACCACCACCACCACCACCACCACCCCCCATCCCTCCTCAAGAGTACCAGTCGTCTGAAAAAAAAAAAAAGAGAAATGGAGGTTCTGGGGGTGAGGTGACGAAGGAGGACAGATTTTGGAAAACGAGCAGTGGGAGAGCAAGAGGAGACAGGAGGGAGGCTGGAGGAGGAGGTAGAGAGGAGAGGATAACCCCCGAGGGCAAACTGTGTGAGAATCCCCTCAGACCTTACTTTTTTTTTTTTTTTTTTTTTTGTATCCCTCTCTACTACATTTCCTCTCTGCCATGTGCAGCTCCTGATTTGAAGAATGTGGAGACAGCATTTCCCAGGCAAGCGGCATGTTTCACATTGTCTTGTGCATATGTGTGTGTGCGCATGTATTCATCAGGGCTAATAATAAAAAGCTGTGGTGTGTGTGTGTGTGTGTGTGTGTGTGTGTGTGTAATGGCGAGAGGTTGAGGGGTGGTGGCGGGGGGTGGGGGGTGGGTGGGTTGGATTTGGCTTTAAGGCTAATGAGCCTCTTATGTTTTTGCAATGAAGTGTGTCATGAAAACAGTGTGTGCGTGTGTGTGTGTGTGTGTGTGTGTGTGTGCGCGCGCACGCACATGAGGGCAGGCACCCATGTGAGTGTGTGTCAATGTTTCCTTGGTCGGAAACCGCAGAACTCTGCACGGCAGCGAGAAGGAGGGTGAGATTAGACGGGTCGTCATTTCGAAGGGTCAAAGGTCGCAGAGGAACGGGCGTACAGTGGTCGTTCCTGTGCGTGAACGCATGTCTGTCACAGGGTGTGTATCCAGGCATGTACCGTTTTTTCAGTGCAAGCAAACAGAAATAATATAAAAACAATATAGTAAAATGTAATTTGCACCACAAAACAATCATAACAAGCAGTTCACCGTTACGGTGCCTGTTTTTCTCAGAGCTGTCAACATCGCAAGAACACCTTGTTTACTGTAACCTAACTGCAGTCGGTGTTGTGTCTTCTCTCTGAAGATAATCATGCTGAAAATGGGCTTCAATCAATCTGCCGCGTTTTCCTTGGACGTCTTGGACGTGTTTCGTACTTGATGGTTTTGTAGCAGTCAGTGCCTGCGCGGATGTGACACAGCTTAGATTTCGTATCTCCCTCTCCTGCCAGTTTTGTGTGTATACATGTTCACACACTATCTCCTGTGTGTGTGTGTGCATGTGAGGTAAAGCTGGAGTGCACGGTCCACTGTTCATCAGCGCTGACAGCTGCTTTTGTCTCAGGACCACGATTGTTTTTTAGGCCTTGCTAGCGAAGCACAAAAGACAAACGTTTTGAAGAGGAGATGGTGATGGATGGATGGACGCTCTTCTCTCCCGCTCTGTGTTTTATTTACACTACTGACACCACCTGTGATATCTTTATGTCAGTGTGTGTTTTTTTTTTCCCGCTTTCTTCCTCTCCTCCGTCTTTTATACTTTTACATGTAATTTCACCCTTGCCTTTTTTTTTTTTTCTTTCCCTTTCACCCTTTTATCTCTCCCCTCCCTCACCCCTCTTGGCTGGGTGTTTGATAAGTTTGGAGGAGAGCAGGCAGAGGGAGGACAAACAAGGTCTTTGTGTGTCCACATAGTGGAACAAGAGACAGGCTGGGGTGGCGGCGGTGTAGCCGGGCGCTGATAGGGTCCAGTGGGGGCCTGGAAGAGGCAAGTCTGCCAAAAAAAAAAGATTACTTCCCCCTCTTTTTTCTACGGATGCCAGGGGATCGTAAACACACTCAAGAAAGTAGACACTCCCAAGAATACAGGCGCCGCATTCTTGCGAACGTGTACGCACGGTGTAACATTGCTTGTTTTATGTTGTAAGCGGCGTGCAGGTGGACATACACAACCAGCGTGAAGAGCCCAGAGTAGAAGGGAGCATTGGCGCTGAAAGCTGTGAATGCCCTTGGATGTTTTACTGAACAAAATGTGTGACATCCCTGATAATCGCTGATCATTAATGGTTATCATCTGTGGGTGTGTGTGAAGCTAAGCGTAGCCAAACTCTGTCTGTTTGCGCGCACAGTAACCGAGTCGTGTCGGGCCCACAGCAAGCATGTTTGTGTTCCTGATGCCTCCGTGGAAAATGCTGCAGAGAAACATCGAGATCGCGCCACTTAACGCCCCGGACGCTGCTCCTCAAACCTCCGTGTTTGGGTTGCCAGGTTGGGTGGCCTGCGGCATGTTGCCTTTTTTTGGGGGAGGGTGGGTGGTGTGGGCAAGACTTGATGAAATCAAGCTTTTCCATTCTCGCTGCTGCACTTGCCACAAAGAAAGCCCGCTGGGTTATCGGCGCGGCCGCCTCCCCCCCCTTCCTCCTCTCGCTCCCGGACTATCCCATCACTGAGGCCCCCAGCTTGGGAGTTGCTAGGTAACCAGAACCAGCTGTTGGTCCTAAGCCCGTTGAGCCCGTTTTTTGGCTTTGCGTCAACTGCAGAGTAGTTTTCTCTGAAAGCTCGCTGTGAACTCAGCGACCGCCGCTGTGGCCCTGACATCATCGTGCCATGGAAAATCTTCCTCACTTCCTTTTGTTTTTGCAGTTTTATTGTTCCACTGATGTGGTGACCGGTGTGGGAGCCTCTGTGGCATGTATCACACCAGTCTGAGTCAGTTTAGGAACATTTCATCACCTTTCTGCTCCTCAGGGAAAAGGAGGTTAGAGCGAGAGCTGCTAGGTGTTGGTTTGCTAGAAGAAGTCACCTGTAATTTAGAGACGGCTGAAAATGACATTAGGATGAAAAAAGAAAGTCTCCAAAGTGTGTCGCTCCTCCGTGAGGTGAGGATACTAAACTGTCTCAGAGGACTATTAGCAGAGATTCGAGACGGCAGAGTACACAGTGTAATTATTCAGGTAATCACAATAGCACAGGTAAGTTAATGCGAGTCTGCAGTCCCAAGGTGGACCATTTTACCCATTTACAACCTCACAAACAAGCCACAAGTAAATCTGAGGGGAGTGCATTAACTTCCAAATGAAATAGTCTTTGTGAACCAACCGAAGCATGTTGGAGATCTATGAAACCACAAAACCAGAGCGCACAATCTGTCAGAAAGCAGAGAAATAAAGATAACTGATGTTGTGCGACGTTATTAAATACCAATTTAAAGATTGGTTTCCAAAGCCAAAGGGGGAGAAACACAGGTTTGAGATAAAGTTTATTTTCTTTCATTGATTGTTTTCGCTCTATTTAGGAAATGATCCTTCTCCCTCTGAAAACTCTGACTCACAGCGTCTGGCGTCTTCCTGAGCTGCTTTTCCAAGATCGCCCCGTCCAAACGAGAGAATTAGACACCAGATCGTATTCACTAAGGAGAGACACATTTCTAGTTTTCTTTTTTTTTTCTTCTTCTTCTTCTTCTTCTAACGTTTAAAAAGATGACTTCTATTTCTGTTGTCAGAATCCAAAAAGGCTTTTTAGTTTGGAACATCTGTAATCCATTTGTGGTTGAAAGTGCGCTCTTGCCAGCTCTGCCAAAAAGTTTTCATACTTCCTGTCGAATCATCCAGTTTGTGATTAGCGTTGGCTAACGGATGATATCAACCTTAGTCCATTCAAGCTTCCCTTGAGGGATGTAACAACACATGACCTCCACTGGATAAGACTATCTGCTGTCACACTGAACACGATTCACATTTAGCTAGTCAAGCTGTTGGCTTTGTTTCTTTATTACTTGCTGGCTTGCAGACAATGCTGGCTGCTGTGCTATGATAAATACTTTGGGTACAATAACAGGAAATTGACACAAGCAATTTGCATTTTTATCCGAAAGACTACTAGCCAAAATATCCTACCGCCTAATGTAAACCATCTTTAGTCGTGTTGTTTCTGCTGCTCACCAAGTTTACGTAACAGCAAATAGGCACTTGAGAAACGGCTCTGCGGTGCATTTTTGTCCCTCTTAAAAGTGAGTCTGGTGTTCTGTCTGGTGTTGGGTGGAACTCAAGTGTTTGGATAGGGAGAAAGCTGGCTTTGCTTTTGTCTCCTTGGGTCCAGGTTCTGGGTCTGGCTGCTGGGTGGGGCAGCTGACAAACTGCTGCGGCCAAAACTCCCCCTCTGGCTGGTGCCGACCCAACCGGGGGAGGGAGAGCGAGAGACGGAGAGATGGAGATGGATATAAACAGAGAGGGAAATTGGCAAGACAGGAGTTAAGTGAAGTAAAGAAAAAAGAACCAGATGCGATTAGTCTTTTCATTCTTTAGTCGCTGGACCTCTGGCTTACAAGGACTCCTGTGGGTGTGTGTCTGTGTGGGTGTGGGTGTGATCTGTGCAGTTTAGTAGAAGCCACCCGAGGGTGAAAACAGATATCATCGAGATTAGACTCATTCATACCAGTAACTAAATGCGAAGAAGGCCGTAGAGTGTTAACAGGAATTATTATTCCACCATCTTTCTAAAACAAGCTTTGTTTTGTCACAAATTCATAATCTCAACATAACCCAGATCCCCTTCTCATAATCATTAGATAAAAACGTGCTTTTGTTAATCATGTGAAATCAACAGACATACGGTAACCATTGCCAGTTACTGCTTATATTTAACATCAACAGATGACTGTTATTACAGCCGTCTGCAGCTGCAAGCTAGCTCTGGGTCTCTGTAATATTCCTGTAATATTCCACAAGGACCAATAATGGTCATGTGGTAATCAGCGTTTAGTTTACAGAAGCCTGCGGTGACCAAATAAGGCGATTCCTATAATATTACTACCAGAACTGATATTTGTGCCTGTGCTAAGTTCACAACATAACGACCTTAAAAAATGCTGTCCGTTTATTAATTGGCTGATTATCTTGAAGGAATGTTTTTGGACAGAATAATTTAATATTACTGTTTATCAACTTTCGTTTATCATAATTCAGCTGTCCAAATAAATTATTACAAGTGATTTGAAATTTAAAAAATAAATAATAAAAGGTTTTGTCTTACACATTTGAGCTGATGTAAAAAAAAGAAACATGATGTTGCATACCTTTGTCATAGTGTGAGAAAAATCTGTATCACTAAAATATGCTTAATATCAATTCTACAACATCATTCAGCCCTGCTTTTTACTAGTTTCCAACCAAGATGCGGTCTATAATATCGATCAGTCACCCACCTCGATTGGCCCTAAAACAAACCAAATGTTCTTTACCCACAGCAGCAAACGAATGAATGACATGAGTGATCTTAAAAACAATTACAAATAAAGAAAAAAGTGAATAAAAACCGTTTTGGAGTCTTGCTGGAGATTCTAGCGTAAGAGGTTAACACCACATATTTACCACTCGGTAGAAATGAAAGTATGCCAGAGAAAAAACACAGACCTGATACAAAATTGTGATCCTCGTACAGCTTAGCGAATTTTCTTACCTTTAAGGAAAGACATTATCTTCTCAAGCTGTTGAAAGCGTGTAGGTGTGAGGCTGCTTCGTTTCATCTGAGTAATAACAGCTCATCTAGGTAGAAGAGTGGCAAAAGACAGAACGTTACGGTTAGTTGCGGTTAAATGTGCGTCTTAAAAGTGTTTTCAAGTACACAGCCTGAAAAGGTTTCTGACCCGGCATGCAAATTGATGAGGCATTAGCAAGAAGACGAAGAGAAGAAGAAAACGTTTGCTCCGTGGACTATTTATAGGCGCCGAAACCGCGCCTACTCGTGGGAGCAGTCAAGCAACCATTTTGAAGCGATTGAGATGTGTCGGATGTGTTCAGATGAGTTGCACGACTAACTAAAGATGAGATGAATTTGTCTTTATCTCTCTGCTATGGGGGCAGGGGTATGCTCAGGGTGGCCTCAGCGTGTCATCAAGCCGCCCTTTAAGACCGCCCACAAAAATCCTGACATCTTCATCAAGAAGTAATAATGTGCTTTACTATTTTTGCAGTTTTTTTTGTACAGTAAACAGTAAATTTGTATAAAGTGGAAAGTCTTTCCACATGTTTTCAGCAACTATTCTCCAACATGTTTAATGTATTTTTAAAGAAATTTCAGAATTTCCTTTACTTTAAAGATGAAGATAGACCTGCAGTGGCACAGGGAAATGTCGTGCACTGACAGTGTGAGACGAGAGAATAAAGCCCCGAAACTCATTAACTTTGATGTGACAGACAACCCCCGGAGAGCTGGTGACAAGAGGCCATTACAGAGTCTCAGTCAACAACATATTTCTCTGTGAGTACACATTCACCTTCGCTCCATTCAAATTAAGTATACAAAAACAGACAATCGCTCATGTATGATACACACGCTGTCAGTTTTCTTTGGCGGAGTGACTGAGGGAAGATTGAGTTCTTTCCGTCCAAAACAAACAAGCTGCTTCAAATCACTGTCCAGGTATCCGACTCATTAGGACCCTCATTAACAGCCTTGTTAGGCGTTAATTATCCTCAGATTCATCATGTGTTAAATGCGGTGCCACGTTCTGCCTTATTAGGCCGGAGAAAGGCTATTAGCCACCAGGAAATAATTAATCAACAGCATTTTGACCCACTTTTACAAGTGACGCTGCTTTTTCCACCAGCTGCTTCTTGTCCATGTGTGTATACTGTAAAAGCAAGCCATTGTGCGATGGCTGTGTTTGTCTCCCTCGGCGTGTTTTCATGTATGCACACAGTGCAGCGTGTGTGTGTGTGTGTGTGTTGTAAGTATGTATCCTTGAGTGTGTGTGTGCGTGACTGTTAGATGATAGAAGTATTTTCTTCCTCAGCCAGTCTGAGCTGTGATAATGAACTCTGCAGGAGTGTGATGAGGAGGCGCAGGGAGAGATGTAGAGCCACAGGTGTGTTTGGCAAGAAGCCTCCCACAACCCACCCACACCCCTCATCCCGTCGCGCCCCCCCGACACACACACACACACACACACACTCACTGAGTCTCTCAAGTTCAGTCTATATCTGAAAGATCGAGGTCAATTCTTCCTGATTATTTCTTTGGTCTTTGCTTTTTATGCGCCTTTCTTATTTTCCCATAATTCTTCTCTTTCATATGCCATTTAAGCTTTCATGAAGCACTGCTTTTATTAGGTGCGCTGCACAGTGATAATATTGTTAATGGCTGTAATATAATAAAGTGTGATAATAATAAAAAAAAAAAAAAAAAAACACATACACACACACACACACACAGTTATAAAGCGTGTCACAAAACAGTTCCAAAAACCCTCACCTCATAAAATCAACACAAAACACTGAAGACAAAGTAAAACATAAAAGCAAATAACAAAAAATAAATAACTGGAAAAGGTCAGTGATGACTAACAGAATATGATTTTTTTTTTTCAGAATGAGTTGATTTTAACACATTCTGCCGGTTTAAACTGCTTAAATGGGGATTATCAGAAACTGAAGAGCAGTGACGGCCGAGGCCAGATCATTTATTGTCTCAAATGTGGATCAGACAGTGATCTGAAGTTGTGTGTGTCGGTTAAAGGATACTGCAGGGATTTAATATCTCATATACTCGGGAACATTAATTTTTATCAATCACATCAAAATTGAAACGACATCCAGGATAAGACGGCAAAATATCCTGATGCATGGGGGCAAGCTTGAAAACATACATTTCCCACAATCCTGCCCAAGTAGTAACCTCCATGGCTGTGAAGTGGAGCCAATGCACAAGTGCCAAAAACTGCAGTTCCCCAAACGTCCATTTGACGCTGGCTACAGGACGAGTCAGTCTCCATAAGTCCCCATGTTAAAATGTCCAACATGTTTACAGCCCGGTACAAAAAACAGCTTTGGTCGCCTTGTTGGAGCACCCAGGCTTCATTCAGCCTGCCTCAGATCCACCAACGATCCACATCTCTGCCAAATTTTATGGCCTTGTCGCCGTAATGTCCACATCCAAGCTGATCCTGGAGTTATTTTTTCGAGAACCACGGGAAACATCACGCAAGAGCTACACAGCAAACTGAGATTCATGTGTGAAAGCCCTTTTAAAAGTCACAAAAGGGTGATCAATAGTGTCTTTTCATCCTCCTTGAAATGTGAAGCTGAAACGATACAACAATACAGACGCACTCCAGTTTCTTCCCCAGCTTTTTCCTCACTCGCTTTCCTTTTAGCCATCACCGGGCTGTCCTTGCTAGCTCCTTCCTCCCTCCTCCTCCTCCTCCTCCCGCTTCTGTCTAATCTTTGATTCACCGAGTGGTCAACTTCTGCTTGGAGAGTTTTGTTTTGTTTTCCCTCTGAGATGTCTGACTGCTCATCTTCCTTTGATTTGGGAGAAAGAGAGAAAGACAAGTCAGCTATCAGATTAATTAACACCCCCCCCCAAAAAAATGAAGGCTGCGTGTCAGTTTGTCAAAGCTGTGATATTAATGACACACAGCTGAGCTATTTTTTTTTTAATGAATTCCCTGCTTCCCTTTCTCTCTGAGAGGTCTAACACACAGGTAGTCTGTTGTACTACAGACGGTTAATAAAAGAGACGCCACACTGAAGGGTCACTTCCTGTATTTGTGTCACATGATGCTCCCCTCAACAAGACCAGCAGCAGGTCCTGAGTAAATTTCTAAAATTTTTTGAAGAGATAAATCAGGAGAAAACTGAGACCTGTCTGATTCAGTAGAAATACACTCTTGCGAGATCTGGCAACACAAATCATCAGGTCTGGTTTCACCAAAAATGATCTGTAACAACTAAACTAAAACTTTCTGAACGTGTATCATTTTGTGTCACTGGCTGAGATTGTAATGCGGTACCTTTTCTCTTCTTATAGAATATCTCTGGCTTCACCGTGTGTCGCGTGTCTGTGTGTGTGGGTGCAGATTTGTGTGTTTGCATCTGTGTAAAGGCATCAAACTCTGCATAATTTACAGCCCATGCTTTTTCACTTTAACACTGCATGTCTTCAAAACATGCGGTACCAGAGAGGTGTGTGTAACTTAGAAAAAGGTAAAAGATACATATTTTAGCTACAGTTTCTAGAACATCGCATCCAGAATCAGTTCTGAAATTTCACTTTATGTTTAACTTACACCTACATGGCATTGACTTGAATTAACATCAAGTGTTCACGACGGAATAAGCAACAATCACAGTTAAAGTTTGTAAAAATATCAGTGTTGGTTTTATTTTAGCGCTCAAAATCACGTGTCATGTAATTCAAGCCAACCCACCCAGCAACTGACATCAAGTTTAGATTCAAATGTTGCTTAATTCTGATTGGTGTATGGAAATATGTGATATCCACTCAGCCTCGCCCATTTCCAGACCAGTGAGAAGCGCACAGAGAAACACACAAACACAGAAATCACTTGTAAAATGGCCCAAACAGCTCTAACTTTGGCAGAGATGTTCGCGCTCATCACTCATAGTAACAAGCAAATAATACGGCATCTTCTTAAAACTCGGATGTGTAATCAATGCATTTTTAATTAGCCGTGTAGAACAGAAAAGGAGCTTACTGGTGCAGAATCGAAGCCCATAGAAACAATGCTACATTTAGATGCACGCGATCTGTTTAAAGTGCATATGTTAGCACGTCGTACTTGTGCGGGTCACAGACACTGTCCTCGATTCCCAAAACTGAAGGTGTTAGAGAGACAGACACAGAGCGAGAAGGCTTGGATGTCCTCTCCAGCAGCGCAGATGTCACTAAATAAAATATTTCATAATCCTGCCCAAATCCTCTAATCACCATGACAACAGGCAGCAGGGAGCCAGAGAGTGGTGGTGTGTGGACCCCCCACCCACCCCCTCTCTCCTTTTTCTTTTCCCTCTTTTTAGCAGAATTTGGATCCACGCTGTCAGACTTTTTTTTTCTCCCCCCCCCCCTCGGTATTATCACCTAAAGAAGACGTCACATTGATGCTGTGGAAATAAAAGTTATTCGGCACAGCCTGCCCGTGAGCGAGTCGAGTAAGACGCGCGGAGTTCGTCGACACTGAGAGCGTCTTTAATTTCCAGTCACTTCTCTTCTCTCGACAACAAGAGACGAGGGCAGACGGACAAAAAAAGAAGTTTGAATTTGTCGTGCTGATTTTATTCAGCGTTTGAGCAGGGCTACTTCTGATGAGGGTGTAAACTGTACAACACACACACACACACACACACACACAGGAGGACATGCTGAAGGCCTACCGGCTTCTGTACGGTGATAGGATAATGGAGGTGATGACCTCATGGGGTGAAAGGACCTGTTGCCTGGTAACAGTGTGGATAACCGTGCGAGAGGGGGGTATTCATATCACCAGCGTTGTGTCTGTGAGTGTGTGAACAATGTGCGTATGTGTGTGTGAGATATCGACCGCCGTTGCCAGGTAAAGGAGATGATGATGGTAGTTTAAAGTAGAGAACTATGCTTGCGTGTGTGTGTGTGTGTGTGTGTGTGTGTATCACTGATTTAGCCTGTCACACAGGCAAAACACACAGTCCCAGCCTGTGTAAACACTTCCTGCTGCTGGGTGCATTTCCTACATTTTACTGCTTCTTCTGCAGCTCACTTGACTGTGTGTGCCAGACATAAATAATTAACTCTCCTCTCCTCTCGCTCTGTCTCTCTGCAGGTATTCGGCCCCAGATTATGAATGGGCCTATGCACCCACGCCCCCTGGTGGCGCTGCTGGATGGGCGCGACTGCACCGTGGAGATGCCCATCCTCAAAGACCTGGCCACCGTGGCTTTCTGCGATGCCCAGTCCACACAGGAGATACATGAAAAGGTACAAAAATAACATCCCTTATTTCATACCTCTGCATTAATTGCACCGTTACCTGCACTAGGATGAAGTGCTGGAAGCTCATTTCAGCAGCTCTTTGTTTATGTATGTAATTAACTTTAATTAGCTCTCGCTGATTCGCTGTCAATTTTATGTTTCCTTCTTTATGTTGCTTTAAGCGATCTGGAGCTTATAGAGCGTATTCAAATCTGCCTCAATGCTCAGACAAGAAAAACAATAAAAAGACAAAAATAAACGAAGAATTAACGCTGCAATGTGTCTGCTATTGAAGCTACTTCACGTATTAGACGACATATTTGAATCATATCATGTTTCCTGCAGCCATATACTGTTGAACTCTCTGTCTTGATGTCGTAGGTCTAATAATATTAATTACCGAGCGTGGATTGGCAGCCTCACACACAAAATATTCTAAACATAACCTTTACCGTAACAGCTTGTTTACACAGCTGCTAATCTGCAGAGGGTCACATAATGATTATTATTTAAAAGGCATGTTTTAAAAACAAGCTGTACAATATTAAAATCAAAAAATGTAAAGATTGTGTATAATAATATAAGAAATAAAAGAAATTGAAAGTACACACGTGCTCTTGAAGCTCAGAGACACCCCCCACAAACATTGTATGCATTATAGGCAACGCTTCCTTTTACACTTTCTCCCACTGAGTCTACTCGTCGTCCACAGAGGTTATATGTAGCTCAGACGGACTTTTACATTACGACTGTGACGGACAGTGAAGATGTGCAAACAGGAAGTGTAGTGGGTAAGTTTAACACGGAGAAGAATCAGAATAGGGCTGCCTACATAATGTTGTACAGACTGTGCCGCTTGCTGTAACAATAATAGATGTAGTATCTGCAGGAGCTCATGAGCAGAAGCAGCCACACACACACACACACACACACACACACACACACACACACACACAGTGATGCTGACAGAGTATTAAGTTGGAATATGATTCTTGAATAATTTGCCTTGAGTTGAGTGCAGAAGCATCATCTCTTTCCTCCTTCTGTGTCTCCTCCTCTGTAATGCTTTAATAATATTTCAGCCCACTGGCTTGTTCCACTCTCCCAGTTCAACTGTAATGGTTTCATCACTGAGTCTAATCCCACTGGGTGCCGAAGTGCTGCTTTGTTAAATAAGGAGGAGGAGGAGGCTGGTAATAGAAATGCAGTATAATTGTTCCGAGCCAGAGTGGGTGAAACATTTGTCTTATTTTACTGCCTATACACTGGAGCCAGTCGGTAGCAATTTTACAGTCCAAGCTGGAGGGTTTGTGTCTTTACACTCCAAAAGAGAGTAGGAGGGCTTCCACCTCATGTTCCATCAATTTCAGTGAAAATGTTACCTTATACTAAATTATAGATTTGTTGTTTTTCATTTACAATTAAAAAGTAATCTGTTTTTAATTATGAATTTGGAGGTTAGACACAAAACAAATACTCGATTTTTGGTCTTTATCTTTATATTATTTTCCTAATTCACTCACACACACACTCACACTCACACACACACACTCACACACAAACGCAAGCAATCCCTGTCCAGTAAGATGCTCTCGTAGTTACACATTACACATACTGAGGACCCATCTGGGAGAATAGATGTTGGCAGCGTTCCCACAACTATAACTGCACAGCAGAGGGTACAGATGGGGCGCTCCACGTGCACGCACGCACACACACACACACACACACTTGCGTGCACACACTTGCCAGCAACCTCACTGCAAGTTTCAGGAGTGAACTACTGTTCGCACACAAGTACATAAACAAACTCACACACACCGAGCAAGTACACAGAAGCGCACTGCTGTCGTTTCGCACGCACGGGGATCTGTCACTTGTAAACCACAGTACTTGTGCTCCAAGGCGAAGTGCAAAACTTCGTGACCCTCGTTGAGTACACGTTAAAAAGAAATGCATCAAAGCGCTAATCCTGTGCTGTCCTTGGAATATCCTGCAGAAAGATACAAAGCGGGCTGATTTTCAAGTGTCTTTGACGTCGCTGTATCAGTAACCACTGTTTTTTTTTTTTTTTTTTATTATTATTATTAAGTGCTCCAAAGTAAAAACTGCACCAAAAAAGTGCTCAACCACAGCTGAGGATGTGATTGAGAAAATTACATGTATCTCTCTCAAGTAGAAAACAGAAGATCATCCGGGGTAAAAGAACGTTTCAAGAGAAACTGAGCATGTCAGTCCTTTGTCGTACGAGGATTCGTTTTTGATAGTTGACAGTGTGGCTTTAGAGAGAAAACGTTGGGAGAGAGACATTCAACAAAGTTCCTCAGCTGGAACTGAACCGCTGTCGCTGTCCCTCCGACCAGTGCAGACTCCCCTGATGTAGACAGATATATATTTAGACACAAAATACACAGAGGAAGGAGAAGTGCTAACAGAGGTGTGATAAACATTGTGGTTATGTTTTAATAAAATGATCAAATCTCGTTTTGAGTTCGTTTATTGAATAATTAGCACTGAATAGTCAGCATGTGGGCATCATTTTAACGGTTTGGGAACGGTTTGGGTTAGAGAGTTAGATGAGAGGATTTAATGCTTTATTTTGTGCCAATAATAAAGAACAAAAACAAAAGAGCATCAAATATACAATAATATAAGAAAATACACAGCCGGGATGTAAAAATAAGTGACCTAACGTTGGGTCCGAGCAAGCAACCATGAAAGCAATTGATAGGGCCACATAAAGGACCCCACAGGGTTAAAAGTAGTCATATATGTTCGCCACAAAGTTGCAACATAAAAGAAAACAAGTAATACGAAGAGAAAAACAGGACTGATTCCTCTCTTCACGTTAAACATAAAGCTAGAGCCAGCACGACATCAGCCTAGTGTAAAGAGTGAAAAGGCTAGCTCAAAAATACGCCTACCACCACCTATAAAACTCACCATTTTACAGTTATTGCTGTATTTCTTTTAAAGCTTTGTAAATGTGCTGTTACACCGGTGTAGAATAAGCATTGTGTGTTGCCGTGTCAAGGGCTTTATGTGCTTTGCAATATTCATGACTCCTTGCTGTAGGTAATAGCCCCCGTACCAAACAGTGTGTGGGGGGGTGCACGTGCAGCGCGCCAGCTCGAACATGCTGAACAGTTCTTAAACTAATTAACACAATACAAAAGCCATTTGCTCACTTTTTCCACTTCATGTAAACTCGCTCCCATCTTATATTCCTGTTGCTCAACGGTCCGCCGCGATCGTGTGTCATTTTCCAGCGTCGTCTCCAGCCAAGCTTGCCTGCTGGCCTGCTTCGCCCAAGTAATGAGATTAATGCATGAGGGGAGAGCTTTAACCTTGAATTTAGCATCCAGCTCCCACTACAGCTAGCTCCAATAAAATGGTTGTATGGAAATTCATGGCTATGCTAATCTGGCCGGATTAGGTTAATTCAGTTAGCGGGTTGTGAATTTAAACCTGTTATTTAGCAGCCGTGGCTTGCAGCACCTACTTGCTTATGCCTTCTGAGTTTCTTTGGAGCTGTCACTCTACTTTATGGTCCTGCCTGAATCCACTCCAACCTTGTTTGCGTACAGTCTGAATGAATTGATTGTGACAAAAACCAGCTTTGGCAAACACTCATTATAAACACACAGACAACCACTCCTATTTTAGAGCGCACATAACAGTCCATTTGCATTTAGATGAAGAATAGTGGACATAAACTTCCAGGAAAATGTTTTCTTATTCATGCTGGCCGCAAGAACTTGCTCATACATAGTGTTGGGGAGAAACCGTCTGAATATGAATGGAGGGATGCTTTTGATTAAGAAAAGCAAAGGCTTTGTGATCATGCTATCAATGCAGATTCAGTTTTCTTCCATCTCTAACACGGCTAATGATTGTTGAGGAAATACTGATGTAATAAGACGGCGATAATGATGCCTCCTCCTCCTCCTCCTCCTCCTCCTCCTCCTCCTCCTCCTCCTCCACATCCCTCAGGTGCTGAACGAGGCAGTAGGGGCCATGATGTACCACACTATCACCCTGACCAGAGAGGACCTGGAGAAGTTCAAGGCGCTGCGCATCATTATCCGCATTGGCAGCGGCTACGACAACATCGACATCAAGGCTGCCGGGGAGCTCGGTGAGGCTGAGGGACAGATGCAGACAAAAGAGGAGGAAGATAGATATATATAGATATCTATATATATAGATAGATATATAGATATATATAGATAGATAGATAGATAGATAGATAGATAGATAGATAGATAGATAGATAGATAGATAGATAGATAGCATATGCAGAGCAGATGCTACAAACTCCCTCAGATTTAGTTTAGCCACTTATATGTTTGGTATGAGAGCTGGATTTAGTGTGATGTGCTCATTATTTCGATATATCGTTTGTGGTAATACATTTCAGCGTGCTGACTTGGATTTTTTTGATGAATGTTCTTTTCATGGACATAATTAGCAGTTATAATCATCATCGTATCCTTCACAGTTCAGTCTCATACACAGTGCAGTTTTATTTTGTGGAAGGTCCTAAAAAAAGAAAAAAAAAAAAAGAAATTTACTGCCAATTATTTTGTGAAACATAAAACTACAGATGAATCTCTCTTCAATAGAGCTACAGTAATTATAATCAACTATTATAACTATAAAATCTGCGACGCAATTATGTTACTTGTCATTTGAAGTGTCTGTGTCATTGTCGTCTTTTAATTCAGCATTTAATGTTCCTCTCCCCCGTCTCGTCTTTTCCAGGCATCGCGGTATGTAATATTCCCTCAGCAGCTGTAGAAGAAACAGCAGACTCAACACTATGTCACATCCTCAACCTGTACCGACGAAACACCTGGCTGTACCAGGCTCTCCGCGAGGGCACGCGGGTCCAGAGCGTGGAGCAGATCCGGGAGGTGGCGTCGGGGGCGGCCAGGATCCGAGGAGAGACGCTTGGCCTCATAGGATTCGGTGAGCCGCTTCTTCGGGGTTTTACTGGCGAGGGGTGATGAAGATGTTTTGAACTCTAGCAAGTCAACATGGTCGTGTTCAGTGCGAGGGGTTAATGAGAACGTATGGCAGCATATGTGGGAGTGTTTGTGCTCGAGGCCATTCAGAATGAATGTCTCGACCTGTTTTTTATTGTTCATACTCAAATCATTATGTGTCATTGTCGTTGTTTTAGATATATTAACATGCATCTTTATTAATCTGCCCCTTTTTTACATCATGAGAGGAAATGTAGCTGCATCAGTTAGGAGTGCTAATTAACCTTTTGTAGTTTTTTTTACTGTGTTTACAGTTTGTGAGTTGATTTAATTTCTTGTGACTCAAAAAATATATTTTCAGTATTGACTAATCTGCTTATAATTAACATAGTTAACAGTAGTCCGGGTGCACCGCGGCCCGCCGGAGCTGATTGTGGCTGTTCTAGTCAGTGTTGATGATCCCCACCTAAAGCATCAGGCTTCAGAAGCGGCTCCCCGCTCTGCTCTGCCGACAACACGCAACTGTTCTGTTTTTTATGGACGCCATAGAGAATGCGGCTGATTTTCAAAATAAAACACCCGATGCAAACTTAGCCAAAAGGGAAACAGTTCACAGTCTACCATATTTCGTGTGGCAAACGAACCAAAACATGACAGACACGTGCCCGATGGGGTCCAGGCTTAAGAGTCTACAGCCACACTATCTGTGAGGCCAGCTTACAATGACAACCTGATGTAATGGGACAACCAACTGGGATTCCTGTGGACCCCAAGAATAAACAACCAATCTTCTCAAAACATTATTAGCTTTCTAATAAAAAAAAAAGCAGATTATTAGTGTGATGAATTGGCAAACATGAACTCAATAAATAGCTCCACTTATTAAAACTTCATTGGTAGAATTGCTTTTGACTGAAGTCCCGCAGGACCCCAGTATGTTGGTATTTTTAAAAATCACTAATTAAACTGAAAAAACTAAACAACTAAACAAAACAAAAAAATGAAGTCATTAGGAACAAACGAAGTCCTAAAAATTTTGTTTGCTTTCTGTCTATCTCACGCCTCTCTCAGGTCGCTCAGGCCAGGCAGTGGCGATGCGGGCCAAGGCGTTCGGCTTCAACGTGATCTTCTATGACCCCTACCTCCAGGACGGCTTGGAGCGCTCGCTGGGCGTTCAGCGAGTCTACACGCTCCAGGACCTGCTCTACCAGAGCGACTGCGTCTCCCTGCACTGCAACCTGAACGAACACAACCACCACCTCATCAACGACTTCACCATCAAACAGGTAGAGGACCTTTAGTCCTGAGGAAACTTAAGAAACCAGTTTTTTCTAATGTGAGGCTCAGGTGACGGAGGATGAGAGGCTGACAACTTGTCAGAAACTTCTCACCACCCTCCAAAGCAGACTGCACAATCCCCTCACTAGGTTAATGATCCTTGGAGGTTTGCAGCACAGCTTTAACCCAGTGGACTGGCAGCTGACTTGGCTGCGTTCCTTGGCTGTAAGCGCTCCTTTGTTGTCGACTCCCAACTCTAAGCTGTTTAAACAACCTTGTAATAAGTGGTAAGACACTTCAGAACAAGCTCATGCAACACGCTGAAGTCTGGAGAATCTCTATGAATCCAGAAAAACAGAAATTTACATATGGGGGTGGATGGTGGCGGGTGGTAGGCCATCTTTTTCATTATTGTCTGTAATGTGGTGAGAAGATTCGCTGTAATCAGTCTGTTCTTCCTCACAGTTTCTGTTCTTTCAGAGCTCTCAAGTCAGCGTGACGCAAGTGCGTTCATGTGCATGTTCGTCACCCAAAATGAGCCGAGAATACCGACTTTAAGATTGAACAAACTATAGATTGTGTCATTTATGTCTCAGTAAAAATGGAAATAATCATCTGGAGCCAAACAGAACACAGTAATCCAACACTGGGATATTATAAGCTCATAAAATTACCTCTTTTTTCAGCAGTTTAGATTCAGTATTCATTTCACATGCACTGTAATCCAACATAGTGTATTTTAAAAAGGTGTTTGTACGCTTGTACACTCTGAGCCACACACCACACCTATTGTGAACTGCCATTAAAGCAGTCAGTGACAAGCCAAGGAATGCTATTGACCGGCCAAGTCGCAGTTGCCAGCTGAGTGGACTGCCACTGCCAGGCCAGGCATGGTGAATCAGCAGCTAAGCAAAGCACGGCGTGCTCTTTAACCTCCAAATTTAAAGATTTACGGTTTGGGGAATGGCTTTTTGTCTCCAAATAGGAGGTGAGTCCCCATGACGTGTCCGTCTGAACGGATTTTTGTCCACTTAACACAATAAGTTAAAGGAACACTCTGGCGTTGTCCTGATCACTGCCTCCACCTGGAGGACATCGAGTGAACTGCAGGCGGTCTTATGGTTTATTAACCATTTGATCCAGCTGCTTCTAAAGTAAACATGTGTCATGTTATGTGTTATAATCTTTAGAAAGAAAATCATCGTCTGCATCGTCGCTCATGTGCTGGTTTTTTCCATCATAAACCGAAGAGCTTCTGAGAAGATGAAGGGATTAGTGTCAGTTAAACATCCCCTTTCTTTGAAAAGCCTTTTGTTGTCTTGTCGTTCTTTATTTGAAATGTGTTTGTTTTGCCTTGTGTGGGTTTTTATATCTATATATATATATTAAGTCCTCCCACGCAGCATTGAGCCAATGACAGCACCTCCGGGTGTGCAATCTCAAAGCCGCACATGTTGATATGTTGAATGCTGGAGTCCGCAGAAGGATAAAAAAAACAAAAAAAATTGAAGCTGTGCTGTTGTCCGTGCTGTTTTAGATGCGTCAAGGTGCTTTCCTGGTCAACTCGGCACGGGGAGGTCTGGTGGATGAGAAAGCTTTGGCTCAGGCCCTGAAAGAAGGCAGGATACGGGGCGCCGCTCTGGATGTCCACGAGTCAGAGCCTTTCAGGTATTAACCGTCACAAGTCTTCAATCGATTCAGTTCGCCGTGTAATGGTTAGATTGGTTTAGTAGAGATGGCCAGATCCCTTTTTAACCGTTTTGTGTCTCGTTTATTTCATTTGTGATTGGACAGTTTTTCCCAAGGTCCCTTAAAAGACGCCCCCAACTTGATCTGCACACCCCACACCGCCTGGTACAGCGAGCAGGCATCACTAGAGATGAGAGAGGCCGCCGCCACAGAAATACGCAGAGCCATCACTGGTATGGAGGCGTCTTTTTATTGCACACGTTGCCACGTTTTGGTTTTCTCAGCTCACCGGCGTTCAACCTTACCTCCTCGATACAGGCCGTATCCCCGACAGCCTCCGAAACTGCGTCAACAAAGAGTTCTTTGTCACCACGGCACCCTGGGGGATGATGGAGCAGCAGCAGCCTCAAGTTCATCCTGAGATCAATGGTGCCGCCTACAGGTAGGAGGAGGATTTACGTGAACCCAGAAGGCTACTCTGAACGCACAGAGATCACCTATGTCATCTCAGCTCCTGCAGTAGATGAGGGTTGATACACCGGGAGGGGAGGGACGGGGGTAGTCTAGATGTTCAAATGTATGTGTTTGTCACAATTCTGACTTTCTTTTCCTGAATATTAGGCTGGGCCCTAGTTTTTGTGGCGTATTTATACGTAGAAGTTGGCCCAGATGAATTTATCCCTTGTTAAGTTTAGGCTCTTCGTTTCTCAGTCTCTATATTGTCTCAACCAGAATGAACTGCTTCTCTCACACAGCCGAGTGAACCAAACCATGGTACAGGCCATAGCAACGGGGGGAATGCAGGACAAATTATATACCTAATTCTCAACCAGGTAAATGAATACTACCACTGCTGGCCCACAGGCCAGGCCAAATGAACAACATCATTAATAAAACCAAACCCTATTGAAATCTGTAGCCTTTGTCTGCTTCACACTCTAACTCACATGTCCTGTAACTGTACCCACTCTACCCGGCATCTCATTGATTCCCCAAACCCTCCCCCACCACCACCACAACCACTACCACCACCACCACCACCCTGAAATAGATACACAGCACACAGGGTCACTCCAACGCGGGACATTTTTAAAGTGTTTACAGTCACGTGTGACAAACCAAGAGAATCGATCTAGTGTCGACTAGAGTAGAATCGAGCAGAGAAGAAGTTTCTCTTTCATCAGCATTTCAAGCATGAATTTGTCAGAAGTGTGAGGATGAAAACAGGAGAAAGAAAACTGTATTTAGTGAAGCTACTACGGGTGAAGACAGCTATGGGTGTTTTTAAGGCGAAAAGCAGAGGAAGAAGACGTGGAGATATACTACTGTGGGAAAGAAAGAAAGACTCATGTTGTGGAGATCGGGTTGAGGGCCTCACATTGTAGTTTATCGAGGGAAGTTTTAAACTTTTATCAACAAACCTTGTTTTATTTTGCAGCAAGTTTCTCTTCACACCCTGTAGATCACTGTAATAAAACATCATTTCACCCAAATTATTTAAAAAAATCTATTTTCTTTCTTTATATGTCTGCTAAATACCACAAGGGGAAAGTGAGAAAAGTTTTTTTCTTTATATAATTTGGGTGAATGACCCTTTAAAAGTCCTTCCCTACACCAGAGTAGGACCCCTAACATTCTCATGTATTGCCTCCATGTTGAAGTGCTCCTTGTATTGTTTAAAACCATTTCTAAAAATGCTGTTTCACAGAGGTGATGATGATCAGTGATGTTTGGATTCTCTTTAATGGTTCAAATTTCATGTGTTGATTCAGTATTCTTTAACTTTTAATGATAAGAAGCAACAAATATTTTCAGCTTTGCTTTGGGTTGATTAAGTTGATCAAAGATCAGCCACTGAGCTACTTTTTTAAATCTAAAAGTAAATAGAAGAGGTTACTTCCAGTTGTTTTCCTTTCTTTATCATGTCTGCTGATCACTTCCTGTCCGTCTCCAGATTTCCTCCTGGCGTGGTGGGCGTCGCCCCTGGCGGGATTCCCGGACCTATGGAGGGGTTGGTGCCTGGGGGAGTGTCCATTGCCCACACCCTGCCCCCTGGTACCCATCCGTCACAGGCCACCTCCCCCAACCAACCCTCCAAACATGGCGACACCATGAGAGAGCACATGACTGAGCCGTAGGACTGCTGCTGTAATCGAGCAACGGGGGGGGGGGGTGAAAAAAAAAAAAAAAAAGATGTAAACTAAAACAGAAAAAAACCCAGCGACCTACCAACTCAACCATCCAACTGTACGCTTGACTTCAGCCATCTGAACCTACCAGCAGACTGCCTGCCGGGCAACGTTTCACACGTTTTTCTTTTTGTATGAAACCACTAAGCCCAAGTGAGGACAGTGGATGTTAATACACACACGAGCTGCCACACTGAGATGGGACTGACCGTCAAACTCATGCGCCGAAGATCCGAAACCTTTCCTCCCTCCCCCCCCCCCATATCCGTTTTTGTTCTTCATCGATTTAAGTGGTATTTTTGTTTTTCTCTTCATTTTTGCGTATATTTTAGGGAGATTCCTCTTGACTTCTGGGACACGTTGACATTACCACATGCAGGATGGAAATCTGACCAACCCTCCCTGGTTTAAAAGAGGCGCTTGAAGAAACTGACTTCATAAACGATCCGTCAAGCCTCCGACTTCCCTCCTTCCTCAGTCAGTTTCACCAGTTTCATACATGTCTTGTGTTTTTTTTTTTTTTTTTTTTTTTGTTTCTTAAAATTTTCTTCTGTTTATCCTATATTCTGTGTTTCTGTTGCAAGTGGATATCTGTTTTTTCCGTTCTCCGGTGTGTGAAAATGAATGAATTCACAGTTTAAATGTACGTTTAGCTTCATGAACAGCAGCATCTGCCGTCTCCATCAGAAATCTGGACTCCATCTTTGCTCTTTTTCTAATCGTCGTGGTCGGTGGCCCCTGAATGTAGAGACAAGATGTGGGGCAGCTGATGTGGTTTCCAGTTCTAAGGAAGAATATTTTGGCTTATGAGGTTAAAAAAAAAAAAAAAACGACCCTTTACAACCAAAAAAAAAACAAACAACAAGGAAAAAGGAAAAATCTGTGGTTAGATATTATATGTTGAGTGTGTCACCTCAATTAAATATCGCTGTTGTAACTTTTCCAACTCTGCTGGACTGAGGTACCTACAATATTTGGTTATCTGTTCGCATCCAAAGGACCTACAGTACATTGCAGCACCAGCTAGTGAGGTAAAGGAAAAAAAAACCCAGTAAATTCTTACTGACTCAGGAACAAAATAGTAACCTTCAAATATGTCCAAATCTGAACAGAAAAGAAAACAAAGTCTGGATTATTGCTTTTCATGTCTCCACCTCTTTCTCCACTGTGGTATTTTTTTTTTTTTATATATATATATCAAATGTATGTTTTTTGATGTTCAAGGTTTTCAGTCCTGTTAGATTTGTATTGCCTTGTTAAATGTTCTTATAATCATAGTCTTACGTGAATGACTCCCGCCTTCTCCTCCTTATAGTTTCTTTCTATAGTTTTCTGCTCTGATGAAAGCCAGCTGTGGCTCTCGGAGGCACCGAGCCCCTACGTGACCAACAGCAGCCGCGTCCATCCCTTTTAGCCCCACGACGTTAGCAAGAGACGGCTGCTAGCAGATTGTTTGGTTTTTAGTGTGAGTATTTGTATTTGTTTATTGTACAAGGTGAACATATAGCATACAGTGCAGCTGGAAACAATAAATAAAACTTACTGTTCTCATTGATGATCGGCTCTGTGGAACATTTTGTGGGATACTGGTTCTCCTGGACACATTTTTAGTTTCATTTTTAAGTCCTTTAAACCTGAACTTGTCAGTAATGTCATAAAATATTTATCATGCAACAAACATAAAAATGTTCATATTAATTGGTTTTGTCAGTCCCATTATTCCTTCTTCTGGTTGTGTAGATAATCATCCTTCAACCTTTAGAAATACAATTCCCATAATGCTTGTTAACAGGAAGTCTGTGAGTTATTTTGTGGGATACCTTTTTTTAAAAGGTGCGGTGTGTAAGATTTGGGGCCTTTATTTTTAGGATGAAATATAATATTAATTACTATGTTTAATGTATGAACACCTGAAAATAATAATATTTTTGTTTTTGTTACATAAAAATGAGCTTTTTATATCTACAGTGGGAGCTGGTCCTCTTTCATGGAGGCGGCCATGTTGAAACGCCATTCTTCTACAGACTAAACAGTGACTCTAGACAGGGCCTTTAAAATGTTTGCTTCTCCTTTACACTAAGAAGGTGAGGGTGATGTGAGAAGATTGCAACGCAGCAATCAGACCACCAGATGCAACAAAATTTTACATACTGGACCTTTAAAGCTTATATCTGTCTATATTTTGGCAAATCATCATTAAAAGATGATTAGCAGTTCCTGTTTACAGTATATATATATATATAGATATATGGACTACTAGACTGGAACCGGATTACTTTGATACTGAAGAGCAAATTCTGGAGATATAAGATACTTTTCTTTTTTCTATAATATTTAAGCGGCTTGTTGGATGTTTATTCGCAATGAATATGAGAGATAATGATGTCCTCAGAAAGAGTAAGGCACACTGAATTTAGAACTATGTGTATTATGTCTATGTTTATGTTTATCCAAAGGTGCAGTGTGTAAGAATTATGCCATATTATTTGGACAATATGGCATAAATGGAATATAATATGCATAACTATGTTTTCATTAGTGTATAATCACCTGGAAATAAGAACCATTGTGTTTTTGTTACCTTTTAATGAGCTTTTTACATCTACAGACACCGCTGGTCCGCTTCCCTGGAGTCCGCCATGTTGAACCACCACCACCATCACTACAGTAGCTCAGAACAGGCAAATTGAACCCTGAATCGACACAGGGGCTTTCGTGTTTTTCATGGCTAATTTATACTTCACTTTAGGAAGGGAGGGTGACACAAGGGGGTTGCAATGCAGCAACTACACCGCCACTGAAGCCTACACACTGGTCCCTTAAGAATAGAAGGCGTTTAAGTTATCTTGTTAACTGGTGAGCGTCAGCTGAAACCGTCTGTGGTTGTCATAGTTACAACAGCTGATGAAACAGGAAGAAAATAGGCAGCTTTTAAACAAGACACCAATGATGAATCAGGTATTTTTCAGACATAACGTATTAAAAAAAAAAGACTGCACAAAGAGGCATTCAACAGCTACAACGGTTGTCACTTATCCAGGTTGTTTGTTAAACTGAAACAGAGGCGTCCAGTTTCTGAGGAATTTCGAACACCAACTGTTTTAAAGCGCCTTAACTAATTTCCTCCACGTGTGTTTTGATAAGCGACCAGAAACTTTACAGGTGTTTCAGTTTAACCGGTGACCATGTTAACTGGCGACCTTTAGCCAAATGTGTCTGCGGTTATACAGCCGTTGAAACAGGAAGAGAATACTGTCAAATATAATTGTCAAACAAAACAAAGAGTAAACAAAGAGGTACTATAAGGACAGCTACGTATGTTCCTGTTTTCAACAGACGCGTGCGGCTAAAGGTCGCCAGTGAAGCAACTAATCTTAAAATCTCACTGTACACTTCCTGCTCAGCAACAAAATGTCACACACTTCCCTCCCTTCCCCTTCCCTTCCCTTCCCTTAGCCAAGACCAAAAAAAGAGAGTGAATCTCAGACAGACTCCAAATTAAAGCTCATGTTTCTCCATAACTGCTGGATGCTGGAACTGAAAAGACCTGATGTGATTTGCAGCGGGTTTCTGCTACCCCCAAGTGGCCAAAAAAATCAGTTATTGCAGGCGACACACTACTTTTATTGTATGTTTATATGACTGTTATAACTTATACTGTGAAGCATCTGTAACTACAAACAGTTAATGAATAATTTACAATATTATACACAAAATATGCCTTCATGCTGAAGTATTTATTTAAATGACTAATTATTGTGAATATTTCCTGCTTTCCTTCGTCCTCTGATATAGTAATTTGACAAAATAAGCCATGTGAACACATATTTTCTGAGATTTTATAGACCAAATGAATAACTGAGAAATTCATCCACCGATTATTTCACGATGCGAATCCATGCAGACATTCAAACTCAGTGTGTTTATGCAATTTTAACATATTTCTACAACAGTTTTAAAGACGTGAATAATTTGTACATGTGTATAAACAGCTAATAAATGCTTTATAGCCCGCTGTAAGGATTATAAATCAGAATATATGATTACAGCTTTATGTATGCTGTGTGCATAAATACTCTTTATACACTACCGTTTCATGGGAGAAGTTATAACCATTGACAAGTGCATTAACAAGACTTTTAAATGTCTATCTGCTTACATCTACATTATAGTGTGTTCTAAAACATTTATTGATATATTATGTTAAGTGCGCATCACTTCGTGACCTTTAATTGACCTGTTTGTACTAAACAGGGCCACACATTTTGAATCCACTAGAGGGTGCTATAGAAACATGTGCTTCAGAAGAGCTTGCTGTGCTAGTAGCAGTCATATTTAAAAGGACACAAATCTAGTGATGTGTAAAATGACATAATTAAACTACAGGAAACAGTTTAGTTGGACATTCAAAAAGGTTTTCCTTTATTTTTTTTTTTCCTTATTTTGCCTGTTCTTTGCATTACACTCTGTATAGTGAAGTCAGGCCTAAATCCACAAACCATCATCGTCACAACTGCAACTATTGCATAAATACAAAGCAACATACAGGTGATGCTTGAATGAAACACAAAAGAGGTTACAGTACGCAATGGCAAGGGAAAAACAAAATGCAAACATTCACAGCAAATAAAGTAACGACAACTCATGTTTTTTTCTTTTTCTTTTTCTGTCAGCTTTGGTTTTTATATGTTGTAGTCTCTCACAATGAGCTTAATCAAAAACTTAAAGATGCTTTTCACATAATGACAACAAACAGACGTTACAGAGGTGAACGGACGTGTACCGTGAGGGGTGACCGTGACAACGAAGGCTATAAGGGAGGGGAAAAAAAGGAGGGTGGGGGGACAAAGAGGAAGTAGAAAGCAACGATGAGACAAGTGTGACTTCTCTTGTCGACATTGAATGCGCCTCAATCCCACACTCGCTCGCCTGCCCCCGAAAGAAAAGCACCAGATTTTAGGCATTCAAGATGAGGTACTAAATCGCACGCAAAACAACGCAAGTAAACTTTTCACTGATGGTCATGATTGGTTCTTTTCCTCACAGCAACAGTGTTTCTGTGCAACGTGTCTTCATCAAGATTGAGAGAATAATTAACAAAACCACAAAAAAGGAGAAAAAAAATGTACAGCTCAAATATGTTTCCAAACAATAAATATGTAGAATAAGTTCAAAAAGAAGAAATAAACACACACACACACCCACACCCGCGCACACAAACGCACGCACACACACACACACTTCTCAATCAGTCTGAAAAAAGGTAAACCATAGATCCAACATGAATGTTTGTGTGCTAAACCTTAATGAGTGTAGATTCGACTTGTAAAAGGGAAAAAAAAAATCTCCCTTTTCAAGAGCTTCATATATGACCTTAATTCAAGCAATGATACTGTATTTATATAGAAATGTTTTAATAAATGTGCAGTGCTTATTAATAAGGATTAAAGTCATTTATTATTACACAATCTCTGGTTGTCTAAAGATAACGATATTTATTGGCTTTGTCCCTGCCCATTCAAAAAACAAAAAGCTAAAGAAGCCAACTCTTATACAACTGGAAAAAACATCAAAAAGATCAATTTGGAAGTGTGCTTTTGTCAGTGCCCACACTGAACAGATATAAAGTGTTGATTTGAGTCAATGCTGGTATATTTCCTTATACTCTTTTTTTTTTTTCTTTTTTAAACAACCACATGCATTTACATCTATGGATAAAGTTTCCTTTTTTCCTTTACATTTGAAGATCAAAAACAAATCAAAAAAAGGTCGTTTGCATTCGTAAACCTTTATTTTCTCTCCGAATCTGCGCTGTGCAGCAGCGGAGTCCGTCAGTCTCAGGTTTGTCCGAGTAAAGTGTTGAATGTGTTTTAAGTGTATGTCTGAGTGCCTGCGTGTGCTAAAAGAGTAGCAGTGTCTTCTTGTCAGAGGTGGAAGGTTTGGGGGCTTGTGGTTCCCGGTCCTCTCCTGAAGGCTTTCACAGTTTGTCCGTGTCAGGAAAGGAAAACAAAACTTTAAAAAAAAAAACAAAAAAAAACTGTAAGAGAGAGGAGGGAGGAGGAGTCCTGCCCCCCCCTGCAGACTTCCTCCCAGCTCCCGCTTCAGTTTTGTCACTCGTCGTCATCGTCCTCCTCCTCTTCGCCGTCAGACAAGGAGGCGCAGGGGCGGATCTGCCGGTAGCCATCCAGCCACTTCTCCACCATCTGGGTGACGAGCGGATGGTTGCGACGGCGGGAGCTTTTCTGAAGAGCCACCAGGACTCCGCCATCCGTCACACAGCAGTCCAACCACTCCCGCAGCAGCTTCTCCTGTTGCTCTTCATTACCCATCTGAAGGACAGAGAGAAACAAATGTAGCCGTCAGAGGAAGCCCTGCCGCTAGTTAAAACTCAGGATATATATACACACACACATCTGCTTAATCTAGTGTCGACACAGAGGAAAGAAACCTTTTACACAAGTGAACAGGTTTCATAATAAAATCATCAATCATATGAAATATTTTAAAAGATAAACAAGAAATCTGTAGACACAGTGAGGGGAGGTCCTTACTTCCTGTGCTGAGAGGAAGTGAATGTGAAGCAGCTTCCTCTCGCTGTCGACCAGCGGCAGGAACGTGACCGTCACATCGTCGTCCGTGTTGAGGTTGGCGCCCGCGCCGCGATTGTCGAAGCCGTCGTTCTCCATGGCCACCAGTGCTGAGAAGTGCCCCCGCGTGTAACCCAGAGCGATGGGGCTTTTCCAACAGAAACTCTGCTCCCACAAAAGGGGCAAGTACACACCTAGGAGGAGGCAACGAGATACAGTTTTCTTCATGGAAATCTAAATTTACAAAGCAGCATGTATGTATTGTAAATAATAGGAAAATAAATAGTATCAAGTGTAATATTACCGCAATATTCTGTTGGTATCTCACCTTTCTGAATATCATCGTATTTGCATTTATTCTGACCACATTCCTGGTTGTGTCTTAAGAGGTTTTGGTTCTTGGTAAAGCAAACTCTCAACAAGAACGACATTTTCACACAGCAGGAAACTCACTGGTGTATTAATGATAGCTGCATTCCACTTAGGGAAGGTCCGTGCTGTTTTACTGTCACTGGGAGACTTAATGGAACTAAGGCGTTGTCACTGATATCAAGTCCGCCTGTGTTTTTTGTGCTTTGACAGGTCAAAATGTCTGTGGTGCAACCAGTCCACACAGTACAGTACTCATTTTGACGCTGGCGTGATACCGCTGTAGGTTTTTTTTTTTTTTTTTTTACGCTTTGTTCAAGGGAGAATGGGATTCAGATTTTTACTGCCTTTGTGGACCAACTTCATAAAAAGCAATAGTTTGTGTTATTAAGGAACAGAAGAAATATGAGACCTGAATATTGTCTGTATTGTTTCGGGTATAAGCCGACCTATCCAGTGGTTGAATGTAACACATGAGCTGTACTGATGTTAGAAAATACTTTTTACTCCACTTATCTGACAGCTATAGTTACTCTGAGGAGTCATCAAAGAATAGCATTTAGTTTTTCCACTTTGATCAAAGTTTCTTTTACAAATTACACAAATTATAATGTAATGAATCTGCATCCTGCTTATAAAATCTTAATTTAGTATCAAAAGTAAACGTACTGATTCACTGCACAAACATGTTGGTAAGCATTTTAATGTTGTATCTGGTTGTGGTGAAGCTGATTTGCAAAACATTTTATAAAGTGTTTTTTTATTGTGTACCTTCAAAGTAACTGCAGCTGTCAGATGTGAAGTAAAAAGTGCATTGTCTAATCAGCACTGTATCCTACAATGTGTTTAGTTACATTCAACCTCAGGAGAGGTCTTAACACACTGTCAGTGTTAAGTACAGAATGAAATACTGCCTATACACGAAACGATACACAGACAGTATTCATGTCTCATATTTCTTTTGTTCCATAATAACACAAAGCAGCTCTCACACCTCGTGAATTCCTCTGTAACTGACACCGCAATTCAGAAGCCTCTGTTTAGCTCCGCTCCTCTCCCAGTAACCGCTGTGTTTTTACTGGGTTCACTCGGTCGCCACTTTAAACCGAGCTCCCCTCCCTATAGGCGCCCATATGCACGCCTCCCCTCTGTGTGTTTTACATTTGCCCCTGGCAACAGTGAATCACGGATCCATCAGGCAGGCTTTACCACAAGCAGTTGGCCATTACAGAGCACTTTCATCATCCTCTGTACAGCATCACTCAGCAGGCAAACTCAGTCCAGGATTGTTTCTTTTTTCTTTTTTTTTTTTTTTTTTTACTGCTGGCCATAAACGTGGACCCCGCTCTCAACGCTCACAGGATTGTTTGACTCTGGTTCTGATGGTTTACATATGTGCAGTGTGTGTGTGTGTGTAACACTTCCCAGCGTCACGGTGCACTTCTAAATGTGCTCCTATGACAGGCGCGGGTGTTTTTGTGATGTTGTTTGTTATTTTGAGTCACACAGTACTAAAATACCTCTTAAATGAAAGACACTACACTGATGCATGTTGTAAATAGCAATTACAGACAGATCAGTGGGGCAGTTATGTCAGCTATGTAAGCTATGCAGACACATGTAGGCTGGAGCTATTTCACAAAAGAAGTCTAGTCCTTCCACGCCCACTGGAATGGAGCTGGACTTTTTTATCATATTTGACCAAAAACATGAGTGCGAACACTCGCGGCTCGACTGCTCACCTTGAAACCGGGTGTAGCCGAGCGTTTCCCCACGGAAACTTTTGTAATACTTCACTCCGTAGACAATAATAGGCCTACGAAGTATGTGTGCAAGGACAAAAATGTGGGTCTGCTCCAAGCTGGATCCTGGCTGCAAAAGAAAACACAACACGGAGGGAGAGAGCAGTGAGAAAGGCAGCGTCTGTGAAACTACAAAGCAGGGATTCTTGAAAACTGTACACTCCCTCTGCCAAGTTACCCCAGCATACTCTAAGTGTTAACATAGGCAATTACTGCACTTTCACACTCAGATATAACAGATATAACAACAACCCGCCCAGATACTTAGTCTATGAGATCACGCAGAGCAGTGAGAAGTGCTGATGACAGACAGGATGCACTTACAGCGGCTATTACAGATTAAGTAAAGCGCAGTAAGAGCGGTAAAGCTGCTTGCATAATTCATACATCATTAGTGTGTCACGTTTTAAGCACATCGAGCTCCTGTCCTCCATGTTAATGTGTGTGTTTGCTTTCATGTGGTATGTACCTGACTAGCCAGGGAGAGGATGAAAGCCCAGTCTTCCTGCCACTGTTCCTCTCGGAGTGAGAAGTGCAGACCGAAGCTCTGTGAATACCACGACTCCCATTCCTTCCAGCGCGTGTAAAACCTGCAGACACACACACACACACGGTGTTTTGTCGATGACATTACTTGACCTCTCTGTGTCGAAAGCTGTGTGACTGCTATTCACCGCACTGCTGCATGTCTGTTGTGGTTTCGGGTGGATGGCCATTATGCATTTTATCTAAATAGTAATTTTCTCACTGAAAACCCCACAGTTTCTTAGAAATAGACATGAGTCACGGCGGGCTGTTGTGTTCAAGTAGAATCGGTCTCAGGTCTTTAATTAATTCACTCACAACTTCACACTAGAGTAAGAGTTTATTCTCCTCTTAATCTCCTCTAAAAATGTGTCTTAAATCTGGCCTAAAGCCTGACTCAGAGCCTCTTATTTCACAGATCAAAGCCTCAGATTTGAACCGACAATCCAAAACTTTGGATTCTGGGTACATATCCCAACCTCTAAACCACATGTCCCAATTTCCAACACAGTCATGCAAAGCTAAAGGAAAACAAAATGAAACTTGAGAATGTTGAATGTCAAGTTTCCGCAGTTTGTGGCCTTGAGCAAGACAGTAAAACTCAACCAGCTTTTTGTAAACATTTCTCTGTAAAACGGTAAATGCTTTAAGTAGAAGGATAAACACAGTTATGGGTGTTTTTCTGCTGTTCCTGAATGTTGCAATTGTTGAACATTTTGTGTAAAAAAACACACCTGTTATATGCATTTAAAAAATGTATTATATTCAGCCTGATGGCTCAAATTGATGAGTTGTGCATCGTGTCACTGAGTCTGCAAACACAGTTTGAATATGCCTGAGGCTAGACGCAAATCAGCATGCCATACTGTTCACAGGTTGTCTTTTTAAAGGACTAACACTTGGTAATCTGCACGCCTAGCCTCGGTCTGCAGGCCTCACCAGTGAGAACAGTCGTGCAGGCTGTCGTGGAGCGTCTTGCGGAGCACGGAGTCCTTGTCATAGATGCCCCACGTAGCCTGCAGCACGGAGTCGAGGAGACAGTCCCCGGCCGTGCGGTTCCACAGGGCATACAGCCGACTGTCCAACCTCGTCCCGAGCTCCAAGGACCAGTTGATGATGGGAGACTCCTCTTCAAGTTCTGAACAAGAGGGGAGGAAAACAGAGCTGAGTGCTGTTTCTGTTTGCAAAGTCTTTCAGTGGTGTTGACCTCAAAGAAAACACATTTAAGAAAATTCCTAAACCAGGAGGGAGAATATTACATGAGTATTCACACCTGTCGGAATAGATTTTATATAACACTGTATGCACGCCACAAAGCTGGATGACTGCGAGAAGTCAGGTTACAGCGGGAAACCAGATAAGACACACAGTATACAGATACATCTTACTGTACGTGCTAATATTAATGGCACAAACATGTTGCAAAGTCAAAGTGTCAACTATACTCAACTATAAAAACGTCTTATGAAGGTCAGTCTATGAACAGCATGCTGTTTATAAAATTTAAGTGGATGTGTGTGATGGTTCAACGCTTCGGGGTCATGTGTACATGGTCTGTTATCTGATTTCTTCTACCATATATCTGTACCAGTGTCGGTATATTTAAATGTATTCATATCAATATGTTACAAGAAACCTGTTAGTGATATGACACAAGCACTTAAACAGATTTTTGGAGGGTTGGAGCATTTGGACTGGCGGTGCTGTGATCGTGTAGTAGGTGACGGCAGTCTGTATTTGAAATATACAAACTAATATTGTTTATCTGTGGAAATTGATTTATTTAGTAGTTGAGTTTTGTAGTTTATAAAACACAAACAACACAACAAGATGGATATGGGTTTTGGATTGAATTATTCTAGACACAACTACACAGCTTCTAGCGATGATCTTTCCTTTCATTACGCTACCGTGATACTTTCCCTGCCGTGCAAATGCACCCACACCGTGCGCCCCTTAAGAAATTTAGTGAAGGGTAATAAGCTTTTATGCTGTGTTAAGTGAACCTGTCTTAATCCCTTAACCTGAAAAGGGAGACAAGGTTTTTGGTTCATTTCATGTTTCTGCCAAAACGTACACACCCAGGAAGGACCTTGAAGGTGAAATAAAGGTTTCTTGCTCTCTTTGTACCTGTACTGCAGTGCTCAACACCAAAGACAATAAATGTTTGTAGGAGAGCGATGCCTTTTATACATGTGTTTATATTTGGGTGTGTGTCTGTGTGTGTGTGTGTGTGTGTGGGCTGAGAGGAAGCACAATCATTCAATGGGGATCAGAGAAATCCCTAAATCTCAATTAGGCTGATTAGAGCAGAAGCAACTGGTACAAATGATAAAGACAGACCGCCTGGCAGAGTGACAAGCAGGCAGGCAAAACACTGTGTTGGCAAGAGAGAAAATACAAGTAATATAACACTGCCAGCATTCAGGCAGCCTTCCCAATATAGTATACAGTTTGAGAGGGGGCTCCCTCTGTTTGCCAAGCCGCCAGATCTGGCTACCCTCTCTCTCTTTATCTCTATCTCTCAGAGCAATTGTATCTGTATGTAAACACAGCGTGCGACTCGCGTTGCTGCAACACTAAGTCATGAAGTTGATAGTGTAAATATTTCACCTTTTTGTACGTCTCGGTCCAGCACCTCGTCAAACAGTTTTTCCTGAACAGCTGGTGGCAAATCCTCGATGTCTGAAACAAAAAAACAAAACGAAATGAGGAGGACTGGACGATGGAAGTAACTCCTTATTTTATCTGATGAATGCATTATTAGGAGGATCAGAAATCGGAAACAGGTCCATTGTCAAGTAATAGTTTTCACATACAATCAATTTGCCTTGGTGTTTTGGTGCATCTCAACATTTTGTAAAAACAAATAAATAAATAAAAAAATAAAGTACTGCCAGATAAATATATGTACAATATGTTTAAATGTAAAGGCCTGTACAGTTTTGTGCAGGAATGTGAAAAAGTATCCAGAATATTTAAGTGTCTATTCATCAAAAATGTAGTAATGTAGTAAAGATATTATCAAAATAACTTCTCTTATGATTTGGCACTGTAAAAATAAAACTGAATTTGAATTCATCTCAACTTAAAGTAGCTTCAACACTTAAGTGAAATGACTGAAAAAGCCAACTAGAAGGATTTTCTCATTTCAACTCAAACCATCATGTTTTGTTCTTTCCACAATAGCCACTGGCTTTCAGTGCATGCTCGGAGCTCTTGTCAACACAGTAGCTCATTCTTTAGCTAAAATAAATGAAGGCATTGACTTTGTGGAACTGAACAGAATGACTTTTCTATAGTGGCCAGAAGCCAAGGTCTGCATTGTGCTGAAAACACTGCATAACAAAAATCCTTAGCTTAGCTACCGGCAACAAACTGAACCATAATAGCTATTCCACACAATGCAATTCAACAGAATTAGCATTGAATGCATGCAATTTTACAGAAAGACGCTGGCAAAAATGCTAAATATAGCTTTGTTATGAACGACAGACATCCATCGTTGGCGGACTGGTATACTCAGTATGCAAGAACAATACTCAAACAGTGAGCCAGAGCCTCCGTCTTCTGGCAGTTGGAGACGGACAACCGTAGCATTATATCCCCTCAGTATCCGAACAACAAGCAATTTCATATGCCACAAGTAAACAAAACAAGCTTTCTATCACACACTTGGCAAGCTGGAGGGGCTGGCTAAACTGAGTTACTTCAGCTAGAGAGGTTTAAATTCCCCTCACTCAAAGTACAGAAAGTACATTTGACAGGTACTGGAATTAATTTTATGATATTTGCGAAGTTTTGAGTGCATAGTTGTATTTTAGCCAGTTGCCTAAACCAGCGAGGTTGTTTTGGATCATATTTGCTTGTTCGTTGGCTGACGAGCTGCTAACCTGCGGGCAGGGTGAAGGTCACCAAGTCAGTGAGGAAGTAGCAGGTGAAGTCTCCCTTGCGCTGGTGAAGAGAGGCCGCTACTTCGCGACGGATCTGCTCCGTTAGCTCGGGACACACCATGGCTGGAATACACTTGGCTGCCTGTTGGGACACCTGCAGAGAAGAGAGGATAAAGGGAAGGAAGGCATAATCTAAATGTATAAAGACTATATGAGACAGAAATCTTTGTGTGTTTTATGTTCAAACAGCTCTGAGGCGTTTTTGGGGCATTATCCAACAGTTACTCACTGACCCCCCTCTGAAAAGAAACTAGGACAGTGACACAGTGTGGGAGGAGAGGTGTGTGTGTGTACAGATAGTCTGGGATCACAGTACGGATGGAAAGCGTGTGGATGAATTCATGCCCCTTTCCTTTCTACAAACCCTTTGCTCTAATGATCCTGGCTGATCTCATTGGATGTTGAGATTAACAGATTTCACAGGAGAAAGCTGCATCATCTCTGATGCAGATTCCAGCTACAATCTCACCATAATTCAATTTCCACTGGAAATGATTTGATTTCTTGATTTCTTTTACAGTTAATATAATGTTAATATAATAAGCTGGCCATTTAGATATAATCCGATTATTGAATAAAAACTTCTATGATGATCATGAAGATCAGATCAGCAGGGTTTACTTTTTTCCTTATGCGTTTGTTTCTTCCTAAAACAAGACTAGGTTATGCTTTGTTTGTTGTTGCCTCCAGTAAAACTTATGAATCGCACAAAAATATTTTGATTATGCTCAACCTTTTTTGAAATAAAAATGGAAATATGTAACACAGCTAATGAGTGAGAAAAAGCTTCAATTGTCCATCTGTTGCACAGAACGTGCTTAGTAAATCAGCCAATACCTGCGACAAGTGATTCGTGAAAAGAGTAACAATCTGTTGCTGGTCTCTACTGACCTCCGTGAGTAACACAGCCAGCATGTCCTGTCTCTGGAAGCGGATGGCGAGGTGAACCAGCGTGAAACCGTCGTCAAACGCTGAGGGACGATTTAATAGGCGCACCTCGTCTGATGTTAGCTGTCGTGCGATGTCGCCACCCGATGACTTGTAGGCCTCCACAGCTGCCAGGTCGCCTTCCACAACACCTTTCAGACAAAGAGGAAGAAGGCAAAAGGTCACATTAATAAATAACACGAATAAGTGGCTGACTGTTTTAAATATTTTGATAGAAGAGGCAATTAGGCAGAGTGCGGTTTATACAAAAAGGACATTTTGCATTTAATTAGAAGTCAACTCGAGGCTCCAGTTTTTAAAGCGTGTTAGTTTTTTTGGAGACCTTTAAACACAGAATTAAAAGAATGAAGATTAGTATAAATTTAATAAAGAATCAAATTAGAGAATGGTGAACATGTTGACGCTCATAATCATGTCTGTGCACGATGGATACAAAAATGACTTATCTTCAGAAACGGCTAAGGACATTCTGTGCTCCACCAAAAGTATAAAATATTAGAGATCGGGACGTGCTTTGTCTCTGTCGCAGCTGTAACAGCTTCGAGACTTCACTGACTTTGAAGTCAAGGGGAAAAGACAATAGGGGGCCACATTGTGATCTGTCAGTTATTTTTCACCCTTCTTAATCTCCAGGCTTAGATCTTAGGTTGTGTTTGATTGGACAGATGCAGGCATTTGTTTCTCTTTACTTTTTTTTTTTTTTGACACAATGTGCAAATACTTACTACAGCCCTATTCACCAAGACAGTGAAAACATAGAAGCAGAAGACAAACTGCAGTCTTCTCCTTTGAAGCTGTGATAAGTAATTTATCATTATAATATATGATCCATCACTAAAACCTTCCCTGTGTACACACACTAACTACCCGGATGTTAAACTGAATTTTTAGTCCCTGAACTCATACATATCTGACGCTCAGTCCTGAACCATATTTGGTCTACTCTGTATTTTAATGTAGGCAGGAGTGAACAAAGTTGAAGGGATGTGCAATAGTGAACTGCCCTGAGAGGCTACAGTATGGAGATATTTTTAGTCCAGCTGCTAAACCAAAGCAAAAGCACAGATACTGATAAACGCTGACAAAGAATGAAAGGTGGAAGAAAGTAAAGTTGCAATCTATTTGGACAAGTGTGTTATAACTGAATAAAATCAAATCGAACCATAGAAAAAATGAATTTCAGAGTGACACAGCTGCACAAAATTTCTCTCTCCATTTCTAGCATGTACAGTAGATCTCCATGTAGTATTCTCTCGTACATTTGACAGCATTAAACACTGTTGAGCTTTTGTTCTCACGTCAAAGGACCACACACAATGCTCAGCTGCATAATCTGTGTGTGTGTGTGTTTGTGAGTGAGAGAGAGAGAGAGAGACATGGAGTGGGTGGAAGGACTCTCTGTGCCATGTGGAGCTGGCTAACGCTGAGAGCCGAGGAGAGAAACTACACAATAGCAGCGCAGTGTGATCACAACCACCGAGAGGGATCACAACCACTTTTCCACAAAACACTCCATTAGTGTGGGCGTGCCTGCAACCCTGCAGTCAGTACTGTACCCACCGACACAAAAGGCGCAAAAAAAAAAAAAGCAAAGAGGCATACACTGAAAGACAGACTGATGGGACACAATGGATCAGGCTAATTGATGCTGGTCTTTTTCCTCCACATGCATTCTTTTATTTCAGTGATGTTGTCCTGAACAACAGCCACCAGACAAATCCAGCCACTTCTGTGGGTAATACATCACCAGGTCCGATTAAATGAAGTGAGTAAGTCTGATACTGTCAAGTGGGTCATCTTTGCAGCTCCATATGTACAGTATATTCTGACTTCCTTAAAACAAATAGGGTAAACCACAGGCCACCAACTGCCACAAACTCCTTCCTCTGCCCTCTTATTTTTCCCCACACTGCAAAAGTGAACTTTTTATCAAGTCGTTTGACCTTTATTTTTTCCTAAAAACAAGAAAAATGTGCAAACAAGGTGAGATTATTTCACCACTTTCTAACACAAACTGTTTTGTTTCTGCCGTGTTGTCGATTTTGCCTCGTTTGTGCGTCGTTTTGGACAAGAGGGACTGCAGGATGAATAGATGTAAATGTTCTGTCGGGATAATCTTTATAATGGCGTACTAATCAACCTCATTTTGTTGTGTTTGAAGATACAGACGCTCATTACTGAGCCGCACCGGGGACGACACATTGGCAGAACAGTTTACGAAAATAAGTATTGAGGGATGAATCTGTAACGTTATTAGTTGACAAGATGGATGTTATGAACCCAGTCCCATCCCTGTTTTTGTTTTTACAGAAGCTCTTATAGGACAAATGATATGGGGGATTTGCCAACATAGAGGAACACAGATGAATGAAATAAGAAGACGTGTCATAGCAAAAAATTGCACAATCTTCATTAATAATGTTTCATTTAAATGCATGTGTGTGTTGGCATGCTGACTTGTGTTACTCAGACACCAGAATAGACATGAACAGTGTTTTTTCCTGCACCCGTGTAACCACACGTGTCAGCAGCATCAGCTGAGTTCAGGGAGTTGGTCTAAGGTCATGTACATGACAGGGGCAAAAGTCATCGCCGTTGCCCAAGACGTATTTATTTTTGACTTGTGTTGCGTGGGTCGTGCTATTTTAAGTCCAGCAGGTCCCGTTGGAAACTCGAGCATGTATCAGAACTATGAGGCCACTGTTTACCAACACTAATATCTCTATGTTAAGGACAGGGACACCACCCCAGCAACACAGGAGAGACTCACTCATCTATCCTCACCACAACTACGTCGCACACTCCACCAATGTACTCTGAGACTGAAGCTCAGTCACACCTCATTCACTCGCACACTCCCTATTCCCTACATAGTTAACACTAGGTGGTTTGCTAAACAGTGAGCATTAAATAGTGATGTCAAATACTTGCGAGTTAGTGTCATCTTTTGTGGCAGATGTGGTGAGTGTTTGTTGTCTCAGGAGAAAAGGCGAAACACTGCATTGTTAGATTTTTTGCTCCATTTTGGAAATATTTGAAGAATTCAGACATTCAAATAAAAGTTTTACAGCTGAAACAATTAGTAAATTAATCCATTTTAAATGTTTGAGTAATTTATCACAGGAAACTGAATATTTTGGGGGTTTTGAGCTGTTGGTCAGACAAAACAAACAATATGCACGTGTCTGTTTGCACTCTGGGAAACTGTAAAGCACGTTCTTCCCAAGTCCATTAATTGAGGAAATAATAGGAGGATGTTGCTCCTGAAAATAATCGTTGGTGGCAGACCTTAAGTTTGAAGCACATTTCGTGGCAAATAGGGAGTGATTTCAGACACTGCTTGGGTTTCATTTCCTTTAAAGGCCAATAGAGAAGTGACATTTCTGATCAGATAAGGGGAGCCAACGCTTGAAATATGCTAGAAGAAATCACACCCACTCACATCAGAGAATCTGACCAGACGAGACTTTGTCCCAAGGGGACAAACCACACAGACATGAGGGAATTCACCATGTCACATGCACTAAGAGACCCGGTGTAGGAGCACAAGCAAACTAAGTAGAGTGACAATAATTCATCTGCCTTGAGAAATGTAGCAGCATGAAAACATAGTATTATTATTAATCACTACAAAGGCTTTATTGGGGTATCAAATGCATGCGTGGCTGTCAAAGTTGTCGGTGTAACACAGGAGAATCATCTGTCAGAGAGACAGATAGGGAAAAGGCGCTGGAGGTTGAGTGGGTGTGTAGAACAAACTCCATGAAGCCATGGTGAAGGCAGGACAGAGAGAGAGAGAGAGAGTGAGATAGTGGTATGAGAGATGGGAAAGGAAAAAGCAATCACTAGTTGTTCTAAAAATGTTCATCCTCACTCCTACTCCACATTCACCAGTCTACAGTGTGGGTGGCTGTGTGTGTAGGGAAGTTTTACACTAATTCAATGCAGGAGATTTCTAAGTACAGTGTATCAGCACTCGCAAGATACCAGCACCAATACAAGTGCCCTTAAAGTGATACACAAACCAAAGGAGTACTACATTGGATACCTTTAAGTTTTCTCCATGCTTTGATTTTACTCGTATTGCCATTTTTTCCTGAAATAATCCTGAAAGTGTGCAGTATAGCCATACTTTTAAATGTTTTGGTGGCATCCCCGCACAATGAACTGTCAAATACACCACATTTGACATCACCACTACAGACTGTATGAAGCAAACAGTCTTTTTTTTCCCAGGTCTGGATGCAAAAAGGATCAAATTCAGGTATTGTTTGCCTGGATAGGTTTCAATACTACTTGATACAGAGTTATTTCAGATGATAACTTAAGTACCAGCTCAGCACCTACTCGGCATCAGTAGGGTGCAAATGCCAGAATCATTTGGACTTGGCTATAAACTGGACTGCAGACAGTAAAACCATATTAATTGTTCACACAAATTCTGGGAAATCCCATTTCACAGTCACCTGATTGGCTGTTGGCCTGCCTTACATCATTCAGTTGACTCATCGCTTGGACTCATAACACAGGGGAACACGATGAGCATACTTGAGTAAAGTCTTGTATTCTTAAAAACTCACCAACACAGGCATTGAGGAACAGCCAATCAGTCCGTCTCATCCTGTTCTTAATCTGCTTCAGTTTTTTGAAATCCACCTCCAGCTCTTCTTTGCTCCCAATCCCAGCCCCTGATGCCAGTTCAATCCTCTGAAAGTCCATGTTCACCTCTGACTCCTGTTTTGAGGTCGGGGGTGACCTCCTCTGGCTGCTGCTACACCCCACAACCCCACCTACCACGCTCCCTACTCCTTGCCCAACCACGTGCCCAACAACACCCCTCCTGTTGTCCCTGTCCTGTTCATTAAGTTTGGAGGAGGGTTGTTGGCTCTCGGATGCTGATGCCAGTTCAATGGGTTCTGCTAGCAGACTATTTGGCCTGGGGTGGTCGCAAACCACACACTTGAGTGCCTTGGCCCAGTTCTCGTAAGTGCAGGCAGTGCAGGTCCAGTGCTGTGAATGAGTGTTGAGCCTGTTACGGTCATTATATTCCTCACAGGGGTCTGTAGTGGTAGCTGGGGGAGCAGGGCGGCATCCAGAACCTGAAGTCTGGGGTGATTCTGTGGGGCTGCGTGGCTGCTGGGTATGATGTCCGTGATGGGTTGCATGTTGCCCATGCTGTTGCTGTTGAGCCTGTTGCCTCTGGCACAGGCACTGGGTGCAACGAATGGCACGAGGCCAGTTCAGGTAGGTGCACATCTGGCAAGACCACTTGCTACTAGTCTCAGGTACATCAGCAATGCGGACGCGGGGCCGGGCACTGGAGTCTGGGCAAATTAATAAGCTGGAACCCCCCTGGGATGGGCTGTTGCTGAGTCCTGCTGGGTCCCACTGGTGCAGACTGGCATCCAGGGCAGGGCTGCTCTTGAAGGGCTCCTCAGTAATGATGGCACCCCCGCTGGGCCTCTGAGCGCGGCACATGGTGCACTTGATGGCTGACGGCCAGTTCTCGTATGTGCAGTATTCACAGGCCCACTTGGCAACCAGCTCGGTCATCGTCGCACCGCCGCTGAGGAGGGCTTCCTGCCGTTCAGAGAGGTTCTGAGCTCGGCAGATCCACTCTTAAGGAGCTCACACAGCAAGCAGCGCTCTTGGGTACAAAGAGAAAAAGAGACAGGGCATTTTAGCAAGAGGCTCTGATGTTACACCAAATACATAGACTGAACTTGACTATGCTGCATAGTAGAAAAGGGGAAAGCACTTTTGACAAGATAGACAGACAGACAAACAGATTATTGATCCTGGGAAATATTCATTCATCCAGGAGCAGCATGAGACACAGTAAATATACATTAAAATGAATCTTTAACACAGTGAATATACATTAAAATGAGCCTATAAGATAAATCTGGATTTAAATTGAACATGTGCAAAGAAGTTAAACACGTGCAGAGAAATTACACAACACACCTGAGGAAATGTTTCTGCATTTAACCCAACAAAACACTGTAACACAAATCTAAAAGCACCTCTGTTACTCAGTGCATCTGGCATTAATTTATATAGTAAAAATAAATAAATAAAAGAGGGCAAACGTTTGGAGGAAGATGCAGCCTGAAGTGCAACACCAGAGTGCCTCTGCGCTTCTACTAAAACCTGACACTGGCTTTAAAACACATACAGTAAGTTACATACACCAGGAAAATGTGCCCTACAACCGAGCTGGGTAACAAGAGACAAGGACATATGAAACCAGACACCAGGCACGGAGGCGCGTGACTGGTTAAGACACTTACTGATCCACTGAAAATGAATTCAGCCCATATGCACGAGAATGAATGATCCAAACCACATCTGGATAGTACTTAGAAAAAGAAAAAGAAAAAAAGCTAATAAGTCACCTAGCTGGGGGAGCAGCAGCAGCTCGGAGAGGAGTTGTGTTTACACCACGCCTCCAAGTTTACCAACACACAGCGAGATATTCAACACATACCCGAGACACGACTCTCCACGGCTACCAGTCACCAGCTAACCTGTGTACTTTTGACTCGCCAAACTGTTCCGTGCATAACATTAATAGTGAAATAAACAAGGGGAGTTGAACTCAAATGAGCAGCCGTGTCTGTGTGTGCGTGTATCCACAGCTAACATTAGTTCCCTAACAAACAAACAAACAAACTAACTAACTAACGCTGCTGTCGTGTTTTTAGCGAGACTCACGGAGCGAGCTAGCCGTTAGTTATCTTACATGACAACCGGGCTCGGTTACCAAGCCAGTAAATAACTGCCAAGCTAGCTGGCTGCTCGCTAACATTTACACGGGATTATGTTTTGCCCCCCTCTCCTCTCCTCTCTCTCTCTCTCTCTCCTTTTCATGTAACCGTTTCACGGGGCCCGTGTTAACTCTTTACAAGAAGGTCGGCTAACCGTAGAGAAAACCCTTACCTTTTTTTTTTTTTTTTTTGCTTTGCTGTGTTTACACTCCTCAGTTTTGCAGCCAAAACAAACGGAGCTTCCCTCCTCCCCCCACCCCCCTCCAGACCAGAGAGACCCGGTCCAATCCGAACTCGGAGGCTTCTCTCACTTGGTCGACACTAACCGCATATTTACTTCTTTGGGGCGCCGTTTAGTTGGCAGTTGAAGGTCCATACATACCGCGGAGTGAGAACCCCCCTCCCCTACTCCCGTCCCTCGGCCGTCCGCTTTGACGCTTTAAATCATTTTTTTCCCCTAACATATCCTCTTCCCCGGTTTCCAAACACCAAAGCTGACGGGCTTTAATGGCGGCACAGGGGAAGGGAAGCAGCCGAGGCAGGGCTAAAAAATACACTACGAGGGGAGAGCACAGAGCTCTGGGCCGTGTACAGTCAGAGGCAGGATCAGGATTTACCACCTGAATGTGCGAGCCAAGCTGATTGGTTGATTTTTGTGTATCCCTTGACACTGGCCAATCAGATTCTACGTTTCTCATTCCGACTGTTAAAAGGCTGCCGTGAGAGCAAAACAGGCTCGAATGACACTTAATAATAACACCGGTGATTCCGTTTATGCATTATTTTTCTTCCACCCGACGAGCCTCGTCACTTGCAGTATAAGTATGTTTGTTTTTTTTTAATTCGTGCATTGTAAATTGTTGCATCTCTGGCAAGCAACCACGTGGTATCCCCTCAAAAAGGATAAAGGGATGATGTCATCGTAAAAATACTGCAGCAAGCAGTCTGCAGTAATGCATGACAGCTTGAGCAACAGTTCCCAGCGATTAAATATTATTATTATTGCTGTTATTATTGTTGGCGGGCATCACCACACTCCAAAGTAAAAAAAAATAATGATAATAATTTGCACCGTGATTAATACTTTACCAAATCATCTGTTCACCAGAGTAAAACGTATGCATGGATGCAACTCTTGTTTACAGGAAAGCCCGTCCTACTCCAACGTGATGTCACTGATACAAGCACCCGTAGGTTTGGCGCAGAGAAATACACGTCCAAGTATATAAGTTATAGTTTTGCAAGAAGTTTTGTAGTATTTGTACATGCTCTCTAATTAATCTGCAAAACACATTTTTGTGCAAAAAAAAATAAACAGCATGAATGTAGCTATATATTTTAAAAGAATGCAAAAACTACAGTTGTACTCCATTTTCTGCAATAAGAAAACAAAGGCACATCATATCACATATGCATGTCTCATTTATTATCCCCCAGTTTAAGAACCATATTCTCTGTGCTTGTCCAAGCAAGTCCTTGGTCTACTTTCGTCAAGTACACACATCCAGATAAAAGCTGAGAAGATCTAAGCTGTGCACTGGACTTTGTGCTTTCAGGGAGGTGTTGATGTTGCAATGGCCCACTCGGGGGGGAAGGGTCACCCCATACAGTAAGAGTACATGAGTGTATATTTGTATTATGTTGGAACTTGAAAGGTATAGGATTCCTAACAATGTTAGTCCTCTCACGCTTCATATGCCAGTGATCCTCAGCACCAGAGCTCTGCTTTAGGTTTTCATTCTGGGCGTCAAGTCAGGGTTACACCTGAGGATGCCAGAGGGAAATACTTAAGAAGAAATCATCTAGGGACTGAGGAGCAGGATTAGGAGTGAGGACCAACACCGAGAACTGCTGTTCTATACCACCACAACACTCAACCGAGACAAGCTTATACAGTAAGTGCTGCTTAAATGCTACCCCCCCCCCTGACTATACATTCATTATATATTTCCTTATTATATTCCAGTAGTCAAAGGAAACCATACTCCTAACAAATTGATTTTGTCATTTCTTTTAACATTGTGTGATTGTGTTACTCTGGGTGATTATTAAGTAACATTTTGAGTGCCAGTTCCCGATAAGTGATGCATTGGCATTACACATCAGGGCAAATGAAATGATCCTAAGGCAAAAAACATGACATACAAACAGGCTGTGTAAATAAAGCGGAGCTTGTTCACAAGGCAAAGCTTCTCCCACTACAAAAAGGTCTTCGTTTCCAAACTGAGCGCGACCTGCTGATCACTATGGTAGACGTCCTCCATGTGCAGTGCAAATGTCTGTCCATGCTGAATATAACAGTGTCTCGAATTGACCAGTTCATGCAAGGAGGGCGTCCTACATCAATCATTCCACATCTTGTTACTCAGTTGTCTTCAAATGGGCCAGATGTTTAACAAAAGGAAAAAAAAAAAAAAAAGGTCACCTGCATGTCAGCCATGCTCATCATACCAACTCTGTCTTGTAGGAAGTATCAGTTACTAAGCAGATTCCCCGTGTTTAAAGTAACAAAGCAAGCAAACTCACAGCTGCAACCACAAGATACAGGTTCACTTAGAAGTCGTCGGTGAAAGTAGGGGCAAACAGCTTTAGGAAGCAGTGAAGATTGTTTAAAGGTAGACAAAACATATCATGGAAAGAGAGGTAGGATTAAAAAAAAGAGAGAGAGAAGAAGAAGAAGAAGAAGAAGAAGAAGAAGAAGCTGGAAGTCAATTATTGCAAACATAATTTGTTATAATTTTTACCCCTCAAGAGAGATCTGTGAATGTGTTCTGTGCAGATAGAAACTGCCCTGAGTGGAAGGCACTGTATACTGAAGCAAGGTCACGATGTTTTCATCACATTATCCAGGTCCATACACGTAACAATGAGCCAACCAGGTCAGAATACATGAGGTCTGCTGTCAGCTATGCCAAGACAGCAAGGTGATCGCTCGCTCTGTTCCCAAGGTTACAATTGACACACTACAGGGGGTGTCAGCCTTCCATTATGACTTTAATAAAGAACAAGTCAGTGAGAAGTGAGCTTGAAGGTTATATGATCACGGTCAGTAGTATTGGAGACAACCAGCATAGTGAAGAGAAAGTAGCAGCCAGGTTTTTATGTGAAGAAGAACCGATAGATGCAGTTTTTTTTTTCTTTTTTCTTTTTTTTTAGTGGTAGCTCTCTGTGTTGCAGCAGCAGAAAGGGAACCTTAAGCATCTGGTTAGTAAAGCTACAGTACATTGTGTTTGCCCTGCCTGTGAACCCTGTACAACGCACAAAAGCTGAGCCGGGTTTGGCTCAGGGTGGTCAAAGAAGACTACTCAAGTGGCACAACATGACAGCATTGGTATAGCACAATAATAAAGAAATCTTAAATTTTGTTAAGTGCAGCAAAGCGCATACAATTTCAGTGTTATCCAAGAGGAAAAAAGACATTGACATTCTGGTCAATCAAATTAGATTAACTGTTAATCTGACAAAATATATATTTATGTATATATAAAGCACCCATAGAAGTGGCAGAGTAAATTTTGTTTGAAATCTATTCATCATTTAAATAGGCAAGTGATTGATTGATGATTAATTAACTAAGGACTGTGGAACACAGAAAGGAAAATGTAATAAGTCCAGAATCAAACGAGAGAAATGTGCACGTTAAAGAAATTCTACTTACATATATATTTATATATATATCTTTCTTCAAATTAAAAAATAAAAAGTTAACAACCATTTGCCTACTTCATTTTTAAAATTGTTTGAAGGCCGCAGAATATTTTCCCCATTACTTTTCTTAGATGTTTTGTTTAAAAGAAGGCAAAAAAAAAAAAAAAACAAATAGTGCAAGAGATAATGCACGAGTGGGTGCTCAGAGTGGGTGATGCAAATGTGAAACAAAAGGATAAAGGAAAGCAAGGAGAAGGGCCTGTCTCTTAGGGAGCCGGCTTGCCAACCACTTGGCATAAATTGCGTTGGAGTATATCCACTTCTGATCCTGAAACCAAAAACATTTGACACTGAAGTACGACGCAGTTCCAAAAAGAAGAAAAATGAAAAACGGACGACTTTTTCCTTTTCCCCCAGTGAGACACACCTGTTAAGCTTGCAAAGCCTAGCAACGTTTCCCCTTAAAATGGAGATCAGACTAAGACGAGAAGAAATACTCACAGCGGGACACCACCTGTGCATGCCTTTCACTTTCAGGACTGGCACTTCTTTTGTCTATATTTGTCTATCTTTGATTGCTTGAGATGCCCACCTCTCAAGGTGTGTCACTTATTTGTGTCCCATACACACCCTGCATGTTTCTATGTGGTCTGTGAGCCACGAGCGTCCCCATCAGGGCTAAGGGCTGCCGGTCGACCTTGCGCTAAAATGCTGGCAGAGACCAATGGCAGATGAGCGGTTTCGCTCACTAAGTTCTCATATTCGCTACTGTCCTCATCTTCATCCTCCTCATCATCCTCGTCGTCTTCGTCATCTTCCTGCCCTGCAGCTTGTCTGTCTAACGAGTCAGAGCTTGATCCGTCACCATTGCCAAGGTACGGGGAGCTGGGAGTGGTAACAGGATTAGAGCTGGCGCCCAGGCCCAGCCCGAGGCCCAGGCCCATCCCAAGTGGGCCTGGGGTAGGGTGTCCCGGAGAGCCCACAGCTTGGGGCCGGGGCAGTAGAGCAGCACTGGTAGGCGGGGAAGAAGAGGAGAGCAGAGAGTCATCCTGGGACAAGAGGTTGGCATAGGATGGTGGGTTAGGTGAGGTACTGGGCCGCTCAGGGGCAGAGGGCGTGTGGAAAGTTATCCTGGACAGAGGGGACGCCTCAGATGGTTCTGTGTTCTCCTCTGGAGTGGAATGGGAGTCTGCATTTTGAGCCTCACGGAGTCCTGTGGAAGAGAGAAATGATGTAACTGTTAAAAAGGAGTCGAAAAGTAAATAGGCACATTTTAAATTTAATAACATAATTCTAGTTGATTCAGATCAAAAAAAGGTACATACTCCTCTCCTCTTCTGCCGTCTTGCGTTTCCTGAGAGCAATTTGTTGTTTGAGTTTGTTCACATCCTCTTGAATTTTCTCTTTCACACGTTCGCTTTGTTCTACCTCCCCGCACACCGCCTAAAACCAAGACAAACAGGTGAAAAACACACACAAAGGGAAAAACAAAGAAAAAACATCTAGTGAGCTAACAATATCACTACACATCTTGGGCAAAATCCACCAGCTACTATCACCTCACCTGCACTTTATCTTGTAGTGCGCTGTAGACTTGGAATATTGTTCGGATATCCTTCATCACACCATCTTTGTCAAAGAATTCAGCCCTGAGAAGACATTTACCGATAGACATGGATGGCATCATTCAAAACATAATAAATAACATCACACTGTACAAGCTCACCAATCAAGATCTAGCATTATAAGCACATTAGAGCAGTGGATGTCTTTTATGTCGGTACTAAATCAAACATATCCCTCTGGCTGTCACACACAAATATGAGCTGAATAATCTTATCAGATGCTGGATAGACAGGCCTGGTTAAACCTGCTAAATCTGCTGTCTAGATGACACTGACACATATTCAACCCTTTTGTAACAGAAACACTGGATCTGAGTTTATATAAGAAATACAGAGAACACACAGAAAATATGCATGTGCAGCCTGCCACATACCATCTTTCCACTGCAGTCACAAATATACCCAGATACAACTTAGATACAAAGTAGGACTAGCACAACACCAAAGAGTGCAGTGCACCCCATTAAACAGAAAAGTGTTCGTGGAAGGGAGGCGACTCCTGCTGATTAGTTTAGGCAACAGCAAGGGGGGAGGGAGGGAGGGAGTAACACATGTTATGCCGTCAAGGTGCCGGCAGGTGAAAACAGGTGGCTGCTGGATCTCGCAGGAGACACACAGCTGTCTAAATTCCAAAAAATGAGAGGTGATACAGGTGTAGTGAAACAAAGTCCGAACCTTACCCGTGCTCTTTGATGACCTGGGTATAGTTGAGTGAGGTGTTGGGCACTGAGGAGACTTTGTATTCCTGCTGGCTTGTGTTGCCAAGGTTTGGGATGGTGAGGGTGATCCTCTGGTTGTACCTACTGAGTGGAGATGAGTTTAAGCACTTTTTCCAGGACATTAATACTACAAAGGAGAGCAGACAGTTGAAGACAAGAAGAAAAAGAAATCAGAGTTTCATACATGGGCAGCGCGCTCTACCAGTTGAGCCACCATGGCGGCCTTATTTATGAGTGTTTTTCTTAACCACCTGATATAATGTGAGCCGCTGTAATAAGTAAATTTCCCCAGTGTGGGATCAATAAAGTCTATCTTATCTTATACTACAATACTACATACAATTTTGTGATTTTTTCAGTGTAGTAAATGTATTATTTACACATGTACTGTATGCTCTGTCATGGTTACCTTCCTAAACATAGTTTCACACATTTATAGTATGGATATACCAATCTGATGATTTCTGTCCTGACGCCTCAGCTCAGGTAATCTTTGATCTGTCTGTCAATCCTATTCTCTATTTTATGAGTTCTCTATTTTATCCAATCTATTGTAGTGCACAGGGCTCATTGGGATAATCTTTGTGTAAGGTAACAGGAGGCCAGAGTTAGATTTGAATTTTTTGATGACACTGGATCAGTCACTGTAATGAATTTTACCCAATCCACTTAATAATGTCATCATGGGTCCAGGTGCATGATCAGATTTGAGCATCCCTGTGGAAAAGGAGCTTAAATATAGGGGGGAAAAACAAACTGAACTTTCTCTCTGCAAATATCTGGACAGTAAGTATTTTGTGATCAGACAGATACTGTGAGCATGTGTGTGCGTGTTTGTTGGTCATCATGCAGTTATTACCTGCGGTTAGGTCTGAAGAGCACATACTCCAGTGCGTGCGTGGAGCTGTTGGCGGTGGAGATGAAGCTGAAAAGAAGGAAGACGAGGTCGGGCACGCCAAGCAGCTGAGTCAGCTGTTTGTGGATGATCTGTTCCCTGAACGACATCTGCTGTTGCGTGTTCCTCCGGAACCGGTACCAACCAATGACGTTCTATGCGAGCGAGGAAACAAAGCTTTTAAAATGTGTTTCATCCAATAAAGTCACATTAACCTAGCCCTGTTTCTGATGAAGAAACATGCACACAGGTGGCAAAGATCTGGTTTAAAACTGTCTAAATCATTATGAAACCTGTACAGCCAATGATTGAAATGCTTCAGTGATGAAAGGTAACATAATTTATTTCAAAACAATGATACATTTTGTTGTAAAATGTTATATTTGAAGCCAAAACTGTTGAAATCTGGACTTTGAACTTAACGCTTCAAAGTCATTAAAGTTATATTTTAAGATACAGCAGTCATTCATACTTTTAGTTTGCAAGCAATCTTAAATTTACAAAAAAAATTTAATTTCAATATAAAAAATAACATTTATGTTGGCTTTCTTAGGGTTCATTTTAGTGTAGCCTTGGTTTAAAGGACTTTTTCTTTTCTTTACAGACACAATATACATGTTGAAGTGACAATAAAAACAAATTCACTCACTTTCCGCCTGTCTTTAAGAATGCTGTTGAGATTTTCCTCATTGATTTTGCCTGCGTAGTCATAAAAGCTGAGAGTGGAGGAAAAAAACAAGTAAGTTCAACCTGATTCATCATGCTCCTACTCCTCCCTGGCCTTGGCCTACTTCTATTACCCAATCTTGTCAGATGGGGCCATCTGCTGTCCGATGTCAAATGAATTCAGCGTGTTCTAAAATGGATGTAAGGCAACTGATGTATCGATTTAAATCGACAATATATTTACAGTGACCTAAAATTAAGATACTACAAGTTGCTCCCCACAAAGACACTTTTTAGTGAGGGAAAAACAACAACAATAATAATAATTGTAATAGCTCTCAATAACAAGAAGCACTCTACATATAGATAAAGCCCTTATTGATAAGCGATGATAAAAGCTCATATCTTACCTAAACAACTGTGCACAAGGATCATGGTTATGGATTTCTGTCGGAGACAAACAGAGACAGATATTTTGGTTATGTAGAATGATTTGTACAAATCCAAATGTAATCTGTAGTCAAAAGAAATACTGTTTTGTCCCCCGGATGGGCAATTATCACCAGCCAAATGCTTGTGAAATGAACGTCTGGTAGATTTTAGACACAGGATAAAGATTTGCTATTGAATGACTGGTTGTTATCTGTCCATGGCTGGTAGATGTTCACATTTTACAAAGTTAATTTCCCACCTTGTTTGGCACTTAAACATTAAACCCAAACTGGCAAAGCAGTAAAGATTCAGTTACTGATTATGTTACATTGGCTCTTTGTTCAGCTGTCTCAGTTTACAATAAAAAGTCACATACTAAGCAGACTCTTATTCCAAAAATGTTAGAAAGAGGTCATGAGCATAAATCTACACAGGTGTGTGACAGAGTAAACTGAAGCAGATGGATATGTTCTCAGCAAACACACTTATTGGCATCATTTCTTTGTCCCAGTTATTGTTCACATTCAGATGCATCAAAGCGCGCTTTCTCCTAACAGGAGCGAAGGGGCAGAAAAGAGATTCAGGAAGCAGTAAAACCATATAATCCACTGTTAATCTTTTTTAATATCTCGCCATATTTTGGCAGATTACAATGTCATACTGATTCCTGTGGTTCTCCCGTAGTTACACTGACAGATGAGCAAACATTTAAAATTCAAATGTCAAAGAGAGTTAATCCGACAGAGCCATTGTGTTTTGTTTTTCCTCCTTCCCCTTTAAATGTGCCCTGCTGTCATCAGTCTGTGTGTGACTGGCACTGAAAAGATCTGCTATGTCACTATGCTGTTTATTTGACGAGGCATCTTCAAAAAGAAACATTAATCCATTGAAAAGGAAGAGTTTGGGGTCTATAAGAACAGGCCCCGCACACCTGGCTAATTAAACCTCTCCTCAGATTAACGCTGAGGAATGCTATACAGGTAACTGCGTCATGTCAGTAAAGTATGTATAATAATAAATGTGGACTGAAAGCTGTCCCTAACAGATGAAACAAAGCAGAAGAGCCTCAGTCCGTGCGCGCCTATGCAGACTTGAGAAAAGTTCGTAATGAGTAAAAACACCTTTGGGCATGGGTGTAGAGCAACTTTAACATAACCTGTATTACATGTTGTTCCAAAACAGTGAACCTTTTTGAAAAAAGGTTCAAAAGGATTAAATGGCAGTTTTTCAAAGCAGACATTTTGAATTGCCAGAGTAGAAAAGGGACAGCTGTTATTAATAATGTTGGGTTAAAGTGTCCCGGTATGCCGCGGCGAGCCAGCATGCACAATATTGCAGAAGATGTCCATTTTCAGGGCTTACCTACTACCTGGAGCAATTCTGCACTGCTGATCTGTGTGTCACTGATGCTGACAGTCTCTTCTTGTCTTACTTCTCCTAATAGGAAGCCCTCCTGTTTAAGAGTGATTAGACAGAAACGATTAGTCCATTAATCAATAACACAAAATGAACTGACTTTTTGAATGTGAGGACTTGCTTTATTAAAAATCTCTGGGTTTGGCACTGTTGGTGAAATAAAACATGCACTTTGAAGGCACCGCTGTGGAAATGTTTTAAATCAGTTTTTGAAGATTTTATGGACCAAACTATTTTTTAAAAATTAATTTTTTAATAAAATTACCACTACTACTCATCATAGCTTTTATATTTATTTTATTTGTTATCTGTATTTATATTCTCATTCCAATTACTTACCATGTGCAACATTATTTATATCATGGCCACTTTACCGTTAGTACTTGTTTTGCACACCTATAGGCTGAAGGACACTTTTGTCTGTTCGTTGTGTTTAGTGTATATTACACATTTTCTGCTGCTGTGTGAAATAAACGAGTGAAATAAAGTATAATCTAATCTAATCTAAAATAACAAATCGACTTTATACTTCTGGGACTAAATGAAGTCGTTTCCTTCCTACAACTAACATCACTGAGAAGTGACAGCAGCTGGTAAACAACAGTGTTGCCTTACTCTACTATCAGCTTACTGTATGTCAGGAATGCGGGCTAACTTGTTAGCAGTGACTATCCACCTGTCCAGGCCGGCTTTTAAAGTCTTGACAAGAGGAGGAGAAGACATGTAAACAGCGATGACGTTAGCTTAGTTAACGCTTGTCTTGAGTGCTTCCTTTCCTCCGTGCGATTGATCACAAAACATTGCGTTTCTACAACAAGCTCAAAAAGAGAAGTTTTTTTTTTTAATTAATTTTATTTTATTTTTTTTTACACACGTCAGTCTTGTTGTTGGACGGTACTGACACAAATGCAAGCAGCATTAGCCAAGTAGCCAATGAGCTAATCTAGCACAATGCGGAAACGAGAAAAACAAAAAGGGTTAACGTGATATACTCAGGACATTTCACTGCGGTGCTTTCTTATTTTGGACGACACACTAAACCTACATTAAATAACAGGTCGAGGTGTACTATAGATATTAGCGGGACAGACCCACGAAAGTCACTTGACTTGGTAGCTTGGCTAACATGCTAAGTAGCTTATTACTGAGTATTTCCTGGAGTTCAAACTTTCCCAACAGCATTTCCTATATTGACATAACAGGTTTACACTTTTACGTAGGTACATTTATAGCTACATGAGACCATCTTACATTTACTGGTCACGTCTTCATGTAGCTGCTAGCTGCTTTAGTAGTCTGATTTAACCATACCTGCCGGTAAATAGACGGAACCGACACCTAGCATAGCCAGCAACAGGATGATGACACTGGAAAACAACACAAACTAATGGCGTTGATGAGCGATGAGAGACATCGCCGAGCTGCCCACACTTTAACAACCATTGCAAAACCAGCGTGTCGACGTCGTTTCGGGGTACTTACATGATCTGAGTTGCTGTTGGCGCTGTGATAACACACAGAACTAAAAGTATATCCTGAAATGGATGCCGCCATGATGGAAACATCCCTATCAATCCCGATGCCCCCTGCGGTTGCAAAAGCACGCTCTTCAAAACGCAATGCCTTGTGGGAGCTGTAGGCGGCGACGGCTTTGCTTGGCAGACACACACAGAGAGAGAGAGTGACGCTCCATCTTCAGCATGGAGGTCGCTATAGAGAGCCCACATGGCTGTGGAAATAGCTCGGACACAGAAGAGGACAGAGACTCGGATACCGACTTTGGACCTTCAAAACTGGGGACAAAAGAATAGTACGTGCTGTGCTCTGTTAGCTCGGATGCTAACGTTAAGTTAATGATGGTTGGTTATAGTCGAGCTACAACACAGCTAACTGACATAACATTAACCCTTTGATAATATGTTTCAGCATTTTTTTTCTGTGTTGCTATGAGCTACGACTTGTTTAGACATTTAGTATATTTAGTATATTTATATTACTACATTTACACATTTTATACACGATGCAGAACAATAACTTGGGTCAACTTATAAGTGACACCTCCAGCATGTGGCACTGAGAGCAACAATAAAGTTCAGTTGTTGGCTAGTGTTGGAAACAATAGATTTAGAGTTTTGTCATCTTAGTTACAGTGGCAGAGTTTTTATAGGTGAATGTTTGCTGTCGACCTTTTATTATTTGCGCTACACTGACTACCAGGTTTGTAGTATAGCAACGTGTCGTCTGTGCAGTTATGCTGTTACTGGATGCTTGAATTTTCCTCTATGAACTATCTGTCTATCTATCATAGTATTTATATAACTTATTGTGACTTGTTATTGTCCTTTTCTGCAGTTGGGAAGCTACATACCAAAAAGAGCTCGAGACATTCAAGGACGTCGGGGATGTTGGTGAAATATGGTAAACATATACCGATTATTGACATGCTTGCCAGACCTAACCCAACATGTCCACTGGTTTTTTAATATTACTACTACTAATAGGCATGTCAGAATGTGATGATTTGTTTAATACAGTGTTTTAGCAACCTTTGCACTGTTTCACTATCACCTCATTTTTATTCTGTCCTCAAGTGTTATTGTTATCTATATACACCGACTGCTGACTGGCAGCTTCATTAGGTACGCTTGTACAATCCAATATGATCCAATATGACAACTTTGCCATAAATTAGTAAACTTTTCTGAACTTCTTGAAGTAGAATTTATGGCAGAGTTACTACAAGTTCCAAGCGTACCTAATGAAGTGGCCGGTTGGTGTAAATACATATTTATATATATACTTTTTAATCTATATCTTATATGCTTACATTTCAAGCTTCTTGTCCTTAGTGGCACTTATGTGAATATCTGTGTATATTCACTGAGTGCAGCATTGTATTTGTACACATAGCTGGCCAATAAAAGTGATTCTGATATTTTATCCCTGGCAAAGGCCTATTTCATTACTAAAGTGTGTGTGTTTCTGTCTTCTTGTAAGGTTTGGTGAGGAAAGCATGACCCGTGTTCTGCGATGGATGGACAAAACTACGATTCCAGAAAATGCCGCCATTCTTGACATCGGCACTGGAAATGGAGCCTTTTTAGTAGAACTGGTGTGAACAGAGTAAAAATAAATCATGATCTTTATTTTAGACATATATCGCTTGAGTGTTCTTAAAGGCTCAGTTCACCAAAATTACAGCAAATCACAAAACTGAAGCACAATCTGTGGATCATCCAGGGTCACAGGAATATTGTGGTATTTTTCTAATCTTAAAAAGTCATAATCCAAGTTCCTTCCACCTCCATTGCATTGACGTGATGGCAGATGTCTCAACGCTCAACACACAAACACTATCTGTATGATTAAATACCACTAGGGGTTAAGTGGAAAATATGATTGTGTTTAAGGTGATCTGAGCCTTTAATGGACAATTTGTGATAACAGCTAGGTTTACTGTGATGAACTTATCAATAGACATATTGATAAGCTTTGTGGGTTTTTCTGTGTGTTTTTTGTGTGTGTGTGTGTGTGTGTGTGTGTGTCAAGGCTAAACACGGATACAAGAATCTGACTGGTGTAGATTATTCTCCAGCGTCTGTGGAATTGGCCAGAAATGTTCTGCAGGCGGAGGACTTGACGGATGTGACCGTAAAGGTGGGTTCAGATATTTTTGTCATTAAAATTCTAGCATTATTTTACAGATAACTTAAACTAGTAGCCACAGGGGCTTCGTTCCGTTCATGTTTATTGTCATAAGAAGTGACCAAAAGTTGGGGAATGTAAACTGGTACCATGCATACTTTCTAATTAATCCATAACTCCAAAATGTCAATGATACAATATAGCTTTCAGGATACTGTAAGCCAGCCTGGACCTGGGAAGGTTAGGGGAAACTCTCCTGTGTTTGCCATGGGGAGAGTTGGCCCTGAAAGTGATGGAAGTCTGCCCGCTATTTAGATTAAACCACCTCAAACCTAAGTGAATTGGCAAGATTTAAAACGTCTACAAACACACACATGCAAGAAAAACAAGTTGTAAATGTTGGTTGGACTATAAGGGATGTGATGAGTGAGTTTTCCTCTCCTGGGTGCGTGATACAGTTGCATATATGTTATATGCATCACACACCTATGATGATGTGTGCTTTGCTTGGGCAGAAAGCCTTCCACTGAAGTCAATATTGACCTTAGCTGGACAGGGGGAGCACAAGCGCTTGTAGGACTTTCTCTGTGTGTGAGAGAGTTATGGTATGTTGGCATCTTATTCATTATTTCAGTACTGCAGAATGCCAAAATAACCAATAATAATCAGTGTGCTCATTTTTTGTGTGCATATGAAGTCTGAGGGAGTTTGAGGAGTTTCAGCTCGTGATTAAAAAAAGCTTCTTCGTCAGGTGTCTTACATCAAAGGTCATTCTCAGTCTCAAATATGTGTCAAGCCCTCCCTGCATTGACATTAGACACTGTCTACTGCTGCTTTGACACATCACCTTCATACAATCCTTCAACGTCTTCCCAGTTTTTTTTTCACTTAACAGACTCGCACTCAAATTGAACTCGGGTAACTTGCAACAATATATAGGCATTTCTGTCTCCAGTGAATCACTTGTTGATCCTCTTTCATAAATCACACATTTTGTGATCCATGGTTTGTGAGTATATGGCTCTTGAGCTCTCCCCAGAAATCTGGTGTTCTGCCCTCTGTCCAGATAAAGAGCTCCTTTCACTGGTGGTATGGTAGGTCAGTAACCTCGGCAGAATTAACTGCTGTCATGGCAGCAGTTGGAATTTAGTTTTAAAGTTAACCAATAAGGTATGACACATTTCGTCTTGGATGATACTGAAAACTTTCTTCTAAATCTAAAATGTCAGACTTAACAGAAGGTGCCTTAATAGAGACAAACTTTTCCTGAACTTCACATCTTTTCTTTATTTTTAGGAGATGGATTTCTTAAACTGTCAAGGGGAGCTAAAGGATTTTGATGTCTGCATTGACAAAGGAACATTTGATGCAATAAGCTTGAACCCAGAGAACGCCAAGGAGGGCAAAAAACTCTATGTCCAGGCTGTAAAAGATGCTGTTAAGGACAGAGGATTCTTCGCTATCACTTCCTGTAACTGGACAAAAGAGCAGCTGCTGGCCAGATTCAGTGAAGGTGAGTTGAAGTACAGAAATTAATTATTGTGCACCTGATTATTTGTTAACTTATCTACTTATACGACCTGCCCGTGAGGGTATGGGGCTCTCCAACAGTCACACAAGGCAGATTGACTCTAAGACCAACCCAATTAAATCCAACCTTTGATCAGACATTAAAAATGCAAGTTAGGTTGTATATTCTATATAATATTCTACCTTGCTATTGAGCCAGCACTTCATTGTTGAATATTTTCTGGCTGCCTTTAGCATTTATTCATCTTTGTAAAGTATTGCATAAGGTAAGAAGACAAATATGAGGCAAAAAAATTACTATTTGGTAGCCAACCAGATTAAATGTAATAAAAGGCAACAAAGGCAGCCTAATCCATTTGATCTTTTTCATGGTTTGGCTGTTAAGAGCTATTTTTGTATGAATGGGTCCCCGTTTTGTTTATCTTGCATATGCATGTGGGTGGCATGATGCACATTCCTGCCAGTTGTGTCACACTTGTACCAGATTGCTGTAACATACCAAGAAATGCTGCAATGAACCCACAAAGACAAGAAAGAAGAAGAACGCTAAGTAGTATACAATGATGTACAATGATGTAAAATACTAATGTTTAATGGAGAAGTAAACATTTTTAGACCTCAAAGATACACACATTGGGTTTTGGTGACAAACGCTGAAGGTAAACAGAACTTTCGCTTGTTTAAAAGAAAACCGTCTCACTTCATGTAGTGGACTGTGATTTAGAGTGGTGTCTCTTTGTCAAGTAACCTCTTTATATTTGGGTGTTTGTTGTCTGAACCTCAGTCAAAACACAGACGCAGTTCCACAACCACAACAGTTACCTGGCAAGTTGTTAAGCTGCAGGCAACAACAGCCTTGTAAAGTCAGAATTTCGGCATGCTTCCAGTAGCTGTCACTCCTCTCAGTGTAGTCACTCCGGAGAGCCTGCAGGGGGCCAAAGGGCCTTGAGATCTCATCTGTCACACTGACAGCCTGCCTTTACTAGGCCCCAGGAAGCACCACAGATGGTGGATGGATAGTCCTCTACTCACAGTGCTTCTTCTAACCTCTGTGTAGGCATAGTCAGCATGAAAATATTCTTGGCGTCTGCGTTTTTAAAACAACCAGTTGATGTCCGGGTAGTTTGCATAATGCACATTTCTTAACCTGCATGTTTTCTCTGTGTTGCCTCACAGGATTCGAGTTTGTACAGGAGTTGCCTACACCCAGTTTCCAGTTCGGAGGAAAGACGGGCAGGAGTGTGGCAGCACTCATCTTCAAGCGGGTACTTTGATACACATGAATCCAGAGGATATTTTTCATTCTCTCTTTTTTAGTACAAGACCTGATTTTGTTGTATTCATTTTAAAAATGTGTGTAACCAGGCAAATATACAGTGTAACTGCGTGAGGCAGGAAATAAATCCCTTTTTGGTATGTTGTTACTGTATTCACTTTACACCTGTTGAAAATATGTGTATACGCCTGTTCTGTAATATTTGTAATTCATTCAAGATTGTTTCATTAAATTTCAGTTTCAACTAAATGTGAAATTTATATTCTTTGCATAATATCTCGAGGCGCCACTGTGGCGCAGTGATTAGCACCATCAGTCGTGACTGAGTCTGTGGCAGGGAATTTCTGAGTTTACATGTTCTCCCCATGTTTTTACTCCGGGCGCTCTGGGTTCCCCTCGCCATCAAAAACATGTATGTTAGGTTAATTCTCTTTGACCCCAGAACTGGAGTTGGTCCCCACACAGTGGCTGCCCACGGCTGCCAAAGCTTTGGCCACACTGCCGACCTACCTGTGCGGCCCACACGTGACATGTTGCTGCTGCAGCATTAAATTTGCCTTGTATCCACAGAGATGTCTGTGCAGTGAGTTAAATGCAAATGAATTTCCCCCCGGGGATCAATAAAAACAAATGTTTGAAAACTCATACACAGGTAACAAAAACTTTTAACCTCTGAGTAATGTAAGGCATTTGATGTAAATGTGGGATCTCATGTCTTGTGGCATCAAGAGCTTGTTATATGTGAAGTCTTCACCCTGCACCCACTGACACATACACTGTCATATTATTTTCCTGAGGCTGTTATAAAAATAGTTCAGCTACACAATGATTCTTCTTTGATTTGAATTGTTATTACAGGCCTGGGAGCTTAAATGTATTCTGTATTCCTTTTAAAGAGGACATCAAGAGTAAAATGATTTTTCCCATATTCTATAAATCATCTTACAGACCTCCAAATTACTTTGCAAGGATCCTGTTGAGAGTCCTGACCCACAATTTGAAAACCACTGTTCTGTCTTACCAGGTAGTTAATTGCATCCATCTTTCATGTTGTGAGTAATAGCCTGTACCTAATTGGCTAAACTGGAAACCAGCAGAGCTTGGGGTCCAGAGGACCTTGATTAAGAATGTCTGACATAATGAATAAACAAGAGGTCGTGGCATCTGCGGAAGAGTAGCCTATTTGCCATTTCCTTCCTCAATGGCATCATTAATAACTGCCAAACTCTGCATCCTAATTGCAAACTCTTGCCAGTGGTCCAATGGGAGTCATTGACGTTGAGGCACGCTGTTGAGTAAACACATGCGAGCTTTACAAGAATTACTGCCTGGAATTTTACAAGGCTCTGGATATCCTGCCTGGATGTGCATATTATACCCACATTTACAACTCTCACAGAGATTTTCCCATGAAGTGAAACCTCCATTGAGCTCACTTGAATATCCTCTCCTTTAACTTTGTCAGCATTCCCACACACTTTCTTTAAAACATCTTGTTAGGCAGCTCTTTGAGTGTTTTTCATTGTGTCGCAGTGTCATTAGAATTTAATATGTACTGAGGTTACCTCCTTGAATATATTGTAGCCCACTCCTCTCCCTTGCACAGGTGCTGTTGCTAAGAGACAACACCACACTTCTGTTTGCAAAAGTAAACTCATGAGTCATTTGATCAGTTTTGTGGATCCTGCACTGTTACAGGAGTTTAATGATCACTCAGGAAATCTTTACTTTTAGAGAAGTTGTATAAAACTCGATATTTATGGAGCACTTGCTCGCTAACTAATGATTGAGATGCAAAGCCAGTTTGAGCAATACGCTCCTGACAAAAGTGGTGTAAGGCAGTTAAAACAAGCCCCAGTGCCAGCTACTATGACGGCCCCTAATGATCGTACATGGTCTTGTGTTGTTACCAACTGGCAAACTCTGTGGCTGTGAAGTGAAGCCTAAACTGAAGTGCCAAAAACTGAAGTTCCTTTAATGGCTGGCTACAGAACATGCCAATCTCCATAAGCCCCCATAAATAGCCAGAAATAAACAGATTTACAGCTTGGTACCCAAAAAGGTTTTCTATAGCTTATTTACCTGTTCATGACAACTGTACTGAGTCTGAATTTCAGCACCCAGGCTTCATTGAGCCCTTCATTAACAGTTTTGTGGGGTGGGTTTGTTTTTATCTAGGACATATATAACAAATGGCACCATTTTTAATCATATGGGTTATGCTTTGTGCACAGAGGTTGCGATCTTAATCAGTCACAAGAGCTTTGTTCCCTCTATGGACCACCCTTCCCTTGGGCCCTAGCACCTGCACTGTCCATATTTATGTCCTTGCCTGACACTGCGTGCCAACAGTTTCATAGGCCTATGTGTGTTTGTTGTTTTGAAACTGTAGATACATCTTGGCACACACTGTGTACTGTACACTTATGCAGGAAGTCAAACCAGCTTCGTGTTTAAAGGGTTTATTTTCATCTAAAGGAAGCTGGAACCGTTTTTTTTTTTCATCTTTTTAAATTACCATCCTCCATGAAGTAAAATAAAACATACAACTGTGGATCTTGCTGGGTTGAACTGAGCTGTACAGTACATTTACCACTGTCAGCACTTTCATGGCTTTTGGGTTGGCACAGGTTTGAAGCTACACTTTTATTCCACTCATAATATTAACCTATAAGCTTTTAGACCTGATGCCATAGCCCACTGGCTGCCCTACCAGCATGAATACCATGCTTTCATTTTAACCTCTCAAGTGTGATACTGCAAATATTTATGTTTTTTCACTCCATCTCCCTGGAAACACGTTTGAAGGTCACCTAATAGGATTTTCGTGGATTGATTGAATTACTCCACCATGTAGCAGTGAAGTTTTTCCATAGCACGAGAGCCAATGTGGAAATGGGAAAGATTTCCTCCTTTCAAAGCATTTTCAGACCTGTTCACTTGACGCCTTTTGAGTAATAGCTACCAAAGATGAATCACAACACAATATAGTGGATATATAGTCAGTTTTTACCGACTCTTAACTTTCTCTAGCCGTTATTTGGCATTTGTTTTCTAATACAACGGAGAAAGGAACCAGCAAAAGACACGGTAACAAGTTTTCTTTGTAGTTCTGGCATGTCTACACCTATTAGCTTCATTAACATCAATGAACAGCGTAGTAATACAAAGTAGCACATGAGTATCGTAAATGCCTCAGGGAGGACCGCAGCGGAACGTACCAACTCGGAAGGGGTGGTGCGTGTTTGTTTGTAAATACAACTTTAAGCAGTGTGTGATCATACACGAAATATGTTTGTGTTTTTTTTATTCATTAATTTTTAAACTATACGGGTGCACGACAACTTAGTAGTCCCTTTGGGTAACATTTTTAGCTTGTCGGTCCCTGTTTTTCTGCCTCCCCCCCCCCTCTCTTTTCGTCGACATGGTTTGTCCGTACGCGGATATTGTTACAACCAGTGCTGAGGGCTGAAAGCAGCGGCGAGCTCTCAGCTGCTCGCAGTCCTGCTCAGTCCTGCGGCTGGCAACGCTGTACTGGCGGCTGCAACTGCCAGAAACTTTTGCGTGATTTTCTGTTTCCCCTCCCTTTTTTTTTTCTTTTTGTTGTTGTTGTTGTTGTTGAAGATGACCTGAACTTCGACAGAGCCTCTGCTGGCCAGGTAGTAAGGCATACACCGATTGTTATAACTGTGCTCAGGCGTGCATCATCATGTTTCTTTCACTGCTGTGAAGTTCACTTTTGTCTTGCTCATGCTTGGTTTCCTCCGTGACTGAAACGCTAGATGACAACATTGTTGTGTTGCTTTCGGGCACAAATCAGGGAGAAAAAAAAAAGTTACTGATTATTGCTGACTGCTTTTAAACAAGATGTAGGCGCACAAAAAAAAGTGCTGTTTGTGCTATATAGCACCCTGTGGGTGTCACACTTTTGACTCGAGCTTTGTTGTTCTAACTTTTCTTGACTAAATCAGCTGTTGAGAGAGTTTACAAGTGAGTCTCAGCATCGGGCCTAAAGCCTGAGCTCCTCGGCTTAAAGCTCAGGCTGTTGTCAAGCGAGGTACCTGTAGGTGGAGAGGCAGTGTGGTTGTTCAGCAGCTCACTGACACACATCTCCTCACCACAACTTGTTGAGTGCTCTGAGTCACAAGGCCTGGTGGCATATCTTTCACCAATCTGCACCACACATTTAGGTTTTTGTTTCCTCTTCTGATAATCTACTGTAATTACTAATTAGAGGCTGTGATCTTTTTTTTTATGCTGAAGAGGCTGAAACTACTTTGTTCTTCCTCAATTTTGTTTTTAGTTTTCAGAGCAAAGATACCAGGCTGCATCCTTGGAGGTGTTATGACTGTTGTTATGCGACGGAGTCATCTATTCTAAATATATTTTATTACACATTTATGTAACCAAAACTGAGCTTACCCATATTGGGAAGTGATAAGATTAGAGTCCACCTACCTGCTTGTTTTGCTTGTCAAGCGAATTGTCTTCTAATATCTAATATCTGTTGATATCTATATTTATTGGGGGTTGTTTATCTTCATCATAGGGCAGGGTTCACATTCACTTGTTGCTTTCACTCTGAAAATGGAGGTCAGTGACAGCGATTGCTTATTTGTGTTATTTCCTTTCCATTGTGGGTTCGGAAGTAACTGTTGGTGCTTATGTTTTGCCCTCTCTAATATTGCACGGCAGTTGGTTGATTTTTGTGGACACCATAAACACAATACCACGAAGAACTGGTTTAGCACCAGGGTCCCCTAATTGGAAATACCTGGAAATGTTTCCTACTGCCACCGTTGCTGCAGTTGTCCTTGACTCGAGGGGAAGGCTGGCTAGTTTCTGTTAACTTGAAAGGAAAAATGTGAGCAGATTTCTCAAGAATCCTGCTTGAAAAATGTTCACACAGATGCAAGGTGTAGCTTAAGTTCAGGTTGGAGGTGAAGCAGAAAGCTGGGCAAAGATTTAATCGCATGTCAGCTCTAGTTTCTAATTACAAAGGGTTTGTTGATAAGGGTGCTTCGCGAATACTGGTTTGGTTCAGTTCAGAGGAAACGTTCCTGAATATTTCTGATCTGTCATTCCAGTTTTGGAAAGATTATGACGACTGCACCTTGTTTTGATTTCCAAAATAAACCACCGCTGGAATGTTACAGCTTCAAGCGAACAAGCATTTACTTTTTAATTTATCAAATTCTGACGTGAACCTGCAAACGTGCTGCTCACTTATCTGATTTTATCTGACAAAAGTTTCTATACTTGTGCCAATGCTTGAGGTTTGTACCAGAGTTATTTAAAAAAAAATCAAATGTACACCAGACTTCACATGAATTATTGCATTTAACACTCACCGAAGCAATTTAGTGGTTCCATACCCAGCCCAATATCTGACTGAAGAGGGAGAAGCAATTAACACATTGTCATCACAGAGTCATTACAACCTGATGCACTACAATTTTACTCAACAACAGCTCTGGCATTGTTAATCTGTAGACTTGCTTTGGGCATACTATAGAGATAATTTATGGGAGCAATTAAGGTCGGTGGGTTTTTAAAGGGGACCACTCTGCACTCCAGTGTGTGCTTAAGACGCACACATTCGCAACGTCTTTGTGTTTCAGGCAAAAGGCCCTATTAGAGCCCCATTCTCTCTGTGGGCAGCTGTGTGCCTGTGCGCTGAGCAAGCCTCTGGTCCATTCTCTGTCTGTATGTACAACTCTCCCTCAGTCCACACACATTCGGCCACTTTCGGCCCTATGTCAGTTTCTCACTTTTTTTTTTTTGCCTGCTTATCGTTTGTATTTGTCTTTCTGTTCCAGTAATACTGTGGTTCTCTTTCTTTCTCTTGTTTTCTGGCTCGAGGCATTATGCAAAGCTACCAGAAAAGGGTTGTTAGCCATGCCTGTCTGTGCCTCCATGCTACCCTCTATTCATTTCAGAAGCTTCCCTTTCTTCTCTTTGACCTGCAGTCATAACTTCAGCTGCTTCAGACGCACTGAAACTCATACCACTTGGCTCCGGGGAGTTAAAAACAAAAAACACCATGCTTATTTCATTTCATTTTCATTATATTTGTTTCAGTGCTGGCCCCATTCCTCATCTTGTATATTCCTTCCTCATTAACATGATAGATTTGTAAGTCTGGCGTCTCGACGCCCACAGAGCCGAAGACCTGCAGCTGAAAAGAAAAGAAAAGAGGCATTCTCACATACACCAGAGTAGCATTGCCCCAACCCCCAAAGACAAGCACCAGGCTCTAGCTGGAGATAAAAAGCATTCAGGGATGCAGTAGGAATACTCCCATCAACACATCTCACCGTGGTGTGTCTATGTGGTTATAGTGAAGTTTAAAAAAAGGGAAAAAGTTGGCTCTGCTGTTGTTTTTTTGACTCTCAAATGAGTGACTTTATACCCCCAGGGTCTTAGTTTAAACTCCTTCTGAGAAAAGATTTGTTAGTCAGAGTTTGTTTGTATATCCAGTGTCTGATGGTATTAAAGTGTCTTGTGCATGTGCATACCTGCATCTGTCTGGAAAACTTATATTTCATACGATGAGCTCATCGTGTTTTGTCTTTTGTCGCTTCGTGTCATCGTAACACGCCTGTTATGAATGACAGTGTTTGGCACAGTTCCATCTATTTTAACTTTAGATTGGCTGCTCCTCAACATGCCAGCCATCACACAGCCTCCTGTCTGAATCATCCAATATGACTATAGCTTCTCTGTAGATCCAGTCTGGTGAAACACCCCCATCCCCCCGTCCCTCCAAAATAAGAAAAAAGAGAAATGAAAGCTTCTGTGTTTGGTACAGACAGCCAAATTCGATGTATTTCTGGAAACTGAACAGTTGTGACACAACTTAAACAAAGTATAGTACGTTTTACAGTCGCTCCAAAGACTTCTCCTCATTCAAGTCCCACACTTGATGTGTTACAAGTGGCTTTTTGTGCATGTCTAGGCTTGAGTACACAGCCAATGGGTCCTGACAATCCTGCTTGCACAAAGAAGACCAATTCTCACGGCGACATGTGTCATAACTACGGGCTCGCGGCCTTTACAGTCTAATTGGTTGTCACTGTATTGGGTTTGAGCCTGGCAGCATGCTTTACATACACCTGCAGGTCATTCCAAACAACAGCACAAGACTGAGAACCAGCGTGCAGCAAGATTTGCAACCTATTAGCCTACTGGCAGGAGTTCAGCTGATTCGGACAGTCAGGAAGTAGATTTAGGATGGTGCACATGGAGATGCAACAGAAGGACTGCAATTGAGAAGTTTAAGCTTTAGTGTGTGTGTTTGTTAGAGAGACAGTTTTCACTCCTGTTTCAACTTCAAGCCTTGTAAAAGTAAAAGACCGATACAAACAAGGTTCTGCTGTCACTACTTCCTTGTTGTCTAGCATATGGACCTCATCACTGCACAGTGGGGTTCTGACGATTTGAATCCAACAACATTTTGATTCACTTTACACTCCTTTCAGAAAAGCTGAGATCCAATCACACATTCTGCCCACAATTTGATTCGATCAAATTAGAAAATTCCCGTGAGAACGGCAGTGCTATAAGTGTAAAATGTAAAACAACAGTGATCAGTCAGCACTGTTAAAACATATGCAAATCTAGCTCTGTAGGACACGTTCAAATAAGTGCTTTTGACAACTTCTTGACAACACCCTCAAGGGGTTTGAGAACTCCAACTAACTCTGCGATTCATCTGTTTTACACCCTTACTCCACACTGTGCTGAGCAATCAGCAGGTCCATGTGGGGAGCTGAGCCCCCTCTCGAATGAATGAATGGGCCGATGGAATGCTGCTCATAGTTTTCATTCTGACATTCTCCCACCCGTACGCACTCTCAACTTCCCCACAATACACCTCCACAACATGAGCGTGGTATTATGTAATAGCAGCAATGTCACTTTATTGGTTGATTGGTAGTGACAATCTGTATAACATCACTTGCTTACACAATATAGGAGTGGTCTCCCCTTATAGAGCTGAGCAATTACAGGGGATTGCTCGCAGCACTGGAGGCTCCCATGTAATGTATCCCTGATGGATTAGGGCTGTGGTTAGTGTGCGCAGAACAGAACAGGCACTCATGGATAATGGAAGAAACCACAGACGGAAAGGCAGGGATTGATAGAGAGGGGGGGGGGGGTAGTGTAATTAGTGGGGTACCTGATGTATGGAGAGTCATGGCATGCGAGGGTCACTCCAGGGGGCAAGAGGCCCCATACGTTCCTTTACTCAAACTGAAACACCTGATCCTACGCCTGTCAGCCTTCTTAAGATTTCAGTTAACTAAGTCCTGGTTTGAGGCACAGAGGTCGACCCCAAATAAATTTCAGGCTGCCTAAAGAGAGAGGCTGCGTTTAGCAGGTTGCATGTCACTGTGTAAACTGTTCTCGTTCAACAGTCCAGTTTCCTATGACAAATATACACACACTGATAAAGAAAAGATGAGCTGTTCAGATATAGTTCTTTACTGGCTGGGTGATGTTCGCCTTTTTCACATCACCAGTTGTCACTGTTTTGTATTTTGTGTTTGGTTGCTATGGCTACCTATTAAATTCCTAGAAACAGTGTACTACCTAGCAACTGTTTTATGAAGTAACTCGGAGAGAAGCTGGCTCTTAAGAAATATCTTACTGACTTTACATGGAAAAAATCCCTTTAAAGCTCCTGTGTTGTGACAAGATAATGTGACATTACATGTTGTACGTTGCTTATCTGCGCTCTGGCAGCGTATGTATCAATAGCTGATATGTTCTAGCTGTTATCTTAAAGCTGTCACACATAAGTAAACAGTGGGGGTGGCTCAAGTCGCTACTTACTTTTACTATAAATGTTACTGTAAAATCAGGGTGTGGTGTTTTTCACACTAGTTTATTGTGTTCTTTTTTTTTGAAAGGAGAAGTGGTCATCAAGTTATTTGAAGTAAACTCTGTGTCATAATGCTTTGTGGATCACATGCTGTTGTCTCTTTTCACGTATTTGGTAATAAAGTAAGCGTGTTCCACACCCAATTCGGCAGCGGCATGTGACCACAAGGGAAGCACAAGCCGTATACTGCAAAGGGAAGTGTGCCTGCTTATGCATGGTACGCTCGTGTGTCTTTACGGCAGCTGAGCAGTGACAAGAACAGCAATATTAAACTGGACTTTCTGTTTTCATTGCAGAGCTGCTGTTATTAACCACACCTATTCCAAAGTAAAAATGAAGCCAGTCATCTTTTTAAATATCTCCTTAAGTAGAGGTGGTAGTGGTGGTTGTATTTATTCAAAGGCTGATGGACTGTCGTTAGAGAAACGTTTAGGGGAATCTGCAAAAAGAAGCCAGAAACTGACTACTGACAATGCATAAAGTTTGACCAAATAAGCTCTTCATTGTTTATGCACTTCTGAAGATCTAGTGGTGTGATGGCGTGTTGTTTTTGGCTAGTGTTCCTGTGCCAGTGGGTACTAGGGTGATGGCCAGAGCATTCAGTGGTATGCCTTGACCTCCCTAGGACCATTTTTACGACCTCGGCCTCATTATATGAGAGAGGGGTGGCTGTGTGTTCACCCTGAATTAACAATCCGCACAGCAGACTTCAACAAAAGAATGGCTCTCACTTTTATTCAACCCAGACTACAAAAAAACCTGAGCGTGCAAAACTTTTCTTTTTGATGTTTTTTAAGTTTTTGTTTCCCATGGCCATATCCACTACGTAAAACAGATGTCAACATCCAGCTTCTTGCTCCAGAAAATATGCGTTTACAAGGCCGGCCCGATGAGAGAAAACTGCCAAAATTTTAGTTCATGGCTAACATTTAACCTTTTCAAAATAAGAATCCGATACGCACGAGGTTTCACATTTGTGTCACCCATGCAGTGTTTTGTTTGTTTGCTCCTCATCATTTCATTAGTATGAAATGAGTTGGTCTCTTTCAGCTGCAGCCACCGATCAAAGTCTTGACACCAGACGCGCTCCGCACAAGTATGCAGTAACCAGAGCCAATTGGTGACACCAAACACCCCGTCACAGAACTTTAGGGGGCCCCAAATAGGCTTCTATTCATCTGCCTGTACAAATCACGTCCCGGGCAAGGAGCCATATTATCTTAGCTGCCCTTTCTAGTGCCCTCCTGAGTCACTGGCTATTGTGAGCCAAGAGCTGCTGTCTGCACCCCACCGTACACAAATCTGACCAGAATTACCATTAGATTTCAGTTTACAATGGGGGTCACATTTAGTTACATGAACCTAGAATGTTTTAAAGGTGCAAACGGCATCATAGTTTCCATTTAGTGATGACGCTTTCAGTTCAGTTCTGATCAAATGCAGTTTTTCATCATATCGTATCATTGCAAAGCGAGGCGTTTCTCCTTCTCGTCAGCCAAACCTCAGTCGACATTTGCATGGGACTGGCGTTATTGCAAGTAGGATGTATGATAAATAGATGACTCGGAGTCTGTCTTAATACTGATCATAACTTGCGGGGCCGCTGTCAAACACGAAAAACGTAGCAGCTATCCTGATCCTGAATTCTTGTAATTAAACTAATCTGAGGGGAGAACTAGCACATCCAGTTGCACACTAATGTTTCATTTGTCATCTACAAATGCCTTGTTTTAAATTGTGTGATGATGGGAAGTGTCAAGAAGGCCCAAGTCAAATCATAATTTAAGCCAGTCCTCTTTATTTGGTGTTTGACTTGACGTGAATTATTATTCACTCAGTGAATGATGTAAATATGAGCCTGGGAGATTTTGGCTGGCTTCGTGAGACACACCACACAATAGAAATGTGTGTCCGATCAAACCTGTGGGTGAGGTGTCATACAAACTGATCCCTTCCTGGTTATTCTTCAGTATGACAGGAAGTCAAACAAAGGTTTTTCAAACAGTGAGATGTAGCCAAGACTCCCTGTAAGCAGTGAAAATCTGCTCTATAGCTCTCTCTCTCATTAAGCTCTTGTTTCCCCATCGTGAGGAGCCGTTTCATTAGGTAAGCTTGGCTCCAGATTTGACTTCACACTCGGTCTGCCCTCTCCCATGACCCCACACATGCACGCACATATACGATGGCATGATGGCATGCATATATGGACACACTTGAGGTGCTGTTTCAGCCGTGGCTGAACTAACTCGTCACACACCTCCGAGCAAAAGCATCAGTCAGACAAGCACACTGTAACAATCTTTACACATGACCGTCACGCACCTCAGCTCCCACTCTAACCACACACACCAAACCCAGCCACATTGCCGCGCCCATTACTCAGTGTCAGTCCTAATCAGTAAAGTAATCTGCAAAACTGATCAACAAGAACATTCCCTCCTCCTCTGACTCCCACCACCAGCACCAGACCCTCTTGCTTGCGGAGGCCCAGTTGTGCTCCACTGACTCTCCGGGATAAATGGAGATAATGGGAGTCATATGCTAGTAGTTGGTTTGGGGCAGGCCTACATGAAGCATTTATAGTCTTCATGTAGTCATGGGGCTGGAGAAGAGGGAAGGTATAGAGATGACATAGCAAAGCAACAAGACTCGACTTGACTGGTATAAAATTGCCCTATCAAATCCCTGTGAACAACCTGCCCATCTTTCTTTTATGAAAGAAAGATGGGCCTCTCTGCACAAGTTACTGTCCCACAAAACTCATTTGATATCCAGTGAACACTTGCTTCTCTCTAAAGCATGTTATATAAGTGCAACAACCCTTACTTACCATGAAACCACATGTTACACAGGCAGGATAACATAGTGGGTCTGGAAGATCCATTAGCCTCATGTGTTGCTCCACAGCAGAAAGCTGTCATTAGCCAACAGTTGATTGGGGGATCTGAGCTATGCTGGTACTCTCTAATTGGATGCTGTCAGTGTGTTTGGTGGTTGGCTAATGAAGGAGAGAAGCTCAAGCTGAAGGTCACTGTGGCTCTTCCTGCTTTTTTTCTTTTTTTTCTTTTTCCCGTGCTAAGAATAAAGAAAGCATAACTGAACTTGCCCTTGATCCTTCTCATGCATTAAGCTGTATCAAAGAGGCTGAATTCAGCAGACATGACAAGACATGTTTGCTATAAAAAATAAAAGCATATGGACCATCTGCTGTACATGTACTGTAACTCCCTCCAAGCATTTAAGAGTTTGTGTTTACTGCAGCAGCTACTGTATGTGCTTCGCCATCTGTGGGTGCAGACGGTCAAAAAGGCAACCGCAGCTCCATATATGTTCCTTTTCTATTCGTGTTTTTTAGCCACATCTGTAGTCATATGACGTTGTTTTATTTTGTGTTTTTTTTTTTTTTTTCCCCTGGATTAGCTAAACTTTGCTTTTTGTTCCCACATATTTAGGTTCCCATATGTTCTGCGTATTATGTTGACATACCAAATATTCCATTACACACAAGGACAAGGAAACAATTTAGCATATGGCAGCATTTTTTTTGTTGCAAACGCTCTTTATAGGCACATAACTATATGGAGAAGTTAGTGGTTAAGTTACTATAACCGTTAGGGGTGGCGAATTGTTAAATGGAAAAACATAAGTCAGCGCTTCGTTTTCTCAGCTATATCAGAAGTGAAATGATGTTATTCGTCCTATTTTTGTTGGTAAAAATGTATGCTTGGTGCGGACCTCAGTTGTGAAGCGCCGCTTTAGGCCAGCAATTAGATTCAAACGTGGGTTAGTTTTCAAAAACACAGGCCTATATGTAACATAGTCTTCTTTCTTTCTTTTTCTTCTTCTTTTTTTTTCAATTTACTGAAAATAGATTTATAAAATTGCTTGTGGGACTGAATCCAACGACATATGTCACTTCTTAAAGGTCTAGTGTGTAGAATTTAGTGGCAACCAAATTAATACTCCCCCACACTCCTTCCAAGCATTTAAGAAAAAGTCAGGCTGCGAAATTGACATTAGCAAAAAGTTCATATCTAGATCAGTGTTAGGTTTGTCTTTTCTGGGCTACTGTAAAAAAAAATGGCAGTCCAACATGGCCGACTCCATGGAAGAGGACCCTCTCTCACTGTAAGATATAAAGGGCTCATTGTAAGAGAACGAAAACACAATTCTTATTTTCAGGTGATTATACACTAATGGAAACATATTAATGGATATTATATTCAATTCCTGCCAATAAATATTTCTAACTTTTACACACTGGACCTTTTAAATACATCTTTAGAAACAATATCTATGTGAATCTGTTCCATGTTGCACTACAAGACTAAAGAGGTAACTGATCATCCAAATATGAAAGTACTGTTATATGTGCCTTTAGAAAAAAAAATGTCACACCATTTCTGTTTGCCTGTCACCCATTTCTGTCTGTGAGAAACACATCTTTTTGGGGACAAAAGCTGAAGTCGTTTGAATTTGTGTAGTACATTTTAAGACGTTCTTGGGATAATAATTTGTGTCTGTCTTTTCATAAAAGAGTTCATTTAAAATCTGTGCTATCCCTCAATAAAGAATCTACACAACCAAGTGAAGTTTTAGTGAAGAGGGACTTTAAAAGAGGTGGATTATAGTATTTTTGTGTGTTATTCATCTGGACCTAATTCCAGTGCTATGGGCCTCTCAAACAGCACAGAACAGGCCACACTAACTGCAGTTTGCATGCTTTTCTTCACGTATGGACAGTATTGAATGGAACATGTTTATACAGACTTACATGAACCATATTGTTGTCTTCAGCAGATGAAGAAAATGTGTAAAAGTAATCAGTTTATACTGTCATATTTGAAAGATTTTTGTTGGGGAGCCTGATTTGGCCTATTTATGATTGTTGTTGTACTTGTACTCAATAATTTGTGTTAAGCTATACTCAAACCAGAGGTGTGTTTAGGCATCTAGTTGTCCTCCAAAATACCTGCAAACACAGTGTGGCAAGCTGGAAAATATCTGTATTAACACTGTCCTAAATATAAACCAAAGAAGAAAACTTTGAATTTCAGTATTTAAATTAGTACTTGTATCTCGTCTCTTTTCATAACCACAGGGATCGGCTCAAGTGTGAGAGACACCCTCCTACCTCCAACACCACCAGCACCGCCAGCAGCATCAGCACTTGAGGGCTGCTCTGCAGATGGGAGGTCACCAACCGGTCGTCTGCTTCGCCCAAATGTACTATCTGCCCTCCGTCCTCGTCTAAGATGGCTCTCCGTGGCCTTCTTCTGCATCCGAACAGACTGGAGCAGAGCTGCGTGTTACCATGGTGATCATTTTCTTGAAAACACTGGAAAAGAAGAAGGGTGTCAATGATGTAAGGTCCAAAAACATCGAGAGACGGCTGGTGAGGGAAACCTTCTTTTTAGTTTTGAGTTTCACACAAACCGGTTGTTAAATATTGCAGTTAAAGATCTACACAGTGTCTCTGGGCAGTAGTCAGCAAAATTAATAGGTCAGTGATTATATTACATAAGTGCATGACTGCAGATGCCACCTGTAGTCACCTTTACTCACTTGCACACCACAATCTAGTTGCCCTGTTGTGAAATAAATTACCTCGAGCCAGGTAAGAGACATACCAGTTTCATCTTGGTGCATTCAAGCGATCCGGAATATGTTTAGTCTAGCGCAACACAAAGATAGCGGGACGGGACGCTAGCCCAATGTAGCTCAGTCCAAAGTACAAAAACAATATACTTTCTAGCAACTGCAAACAATTTTTATAACCCGTGTGTTGTGCGTGTAACACTCCTAAATCAAAAAATGAAACAAGATATTGTGGTTTAAGGAGGAGTTTAGCTTACACTGTCTTGCTAACGTAACGTTAGCACCTCAGAAGTCCAACAGGGATGCTACGTGTGACAGTGATTTAATTACTGTACGCTAACATGTACATTTGATGAATTTGGAGTACCTGGAAAGGCATTTATTCATTTTTGACAGCCAAAATGTTTTCCTTTATTTCAGCGTTTGTGCTAAAACAAGCTAAACATGCTACACACCTGCAGACGAGCGACAAACTAAAGGATTTCCTTTTCGCCTACTACTTGTTTTCAGAGTATTTAATCAGTTTTATTTTTATCTCACTGCTCTATTTATGCAGCATTAGATTAGATGTGTAAAATTGTAATCTGATCAAAGTTTTCATTCTTCCTGCTGACATCTTTCCTGCCTCTTCAAACTTTTAGATTTTGTCTAAAAAAATCTGAACTCAACCTCTCAGTTGGAAGTGTATCACCATAATCATCAACATCTTTAACAGAGATTGACATCAAAATCAAGACAACAAGCCCCAAGTTTAGTTCACGTAGCTCAATATTACCTTTTCATGCCTGAGTTAATCACGTTAAAGACCAGAAGTTTGAGTCTACTAAATCTAATTGTTTCAATTTATCACCTTCTGCAACATAATAGGCTTTGTTTTGAAACCTTTGCTTCGTATCTTAGAAAACATTTTCTGTTGTGGTAATAACCTCAAGGTGAGTCAGAGCCATGTATCATGGCGCTTTCCTTTGTCCTTTGTGCAGACAAGAGCCACCACCCTGTTGTCAGAAGTGAACTATAAGAGAGTAGGTGTCTTAGATGATAGGCGTGGGTAGATAAAAACTGTTTTATACTCACTAAACCTTTTGTTCTTCACAAAAACTAAAACACGTATACAGCCAACGTTAAAGGTTAATGTATGAACCAGACTAGCTTTGTTTCTTGAAGAAGATTCTTGAAGTCTTTTTCAGTTATGATGTGAGTCGAAACGTCTTCAGAAACTACTCTAGTTCAGTTTATAATATCCCTCAATGGATACAATGACCTGAATGACTGAAAATCTTCTCAGATATACAGTGAAGTTTGAGCCAACTGGGTAATTTGAGTCTGGCCTTACAAGGATTTATAATAGGTGAAGAAATGTGCTTATTGTATTACACAGAAGAGTTTAAATCGATGTTTCTTTACTTTTTGCAGAGCTGTAGCGTAGCAGTTTCTTTCTGTTTCTAGCCTTTTGCTGAGTTAAGCTTGCGGTGGAAGTGTTCGGTAGAAATGCCTGTAATCATCATAATTTCTTCTGTGAACTTGTCTATACATCCTGCAGATAGCTGTGTTTCTGAATGCAAGTCCAATATTCACTCTCTAACTCTTCCAAGTCTTGTTTGCGAGCTAGTCGTTAACTTTGTGCTGTTCGGTGCTGAGCAGGTAGAGTTTAGTCAGACGCTGTAAAGCTTGTGTGTTCACCACTACGAGCGACATCACACGTAGTCACTTGATTATTAATAAAAAGATATAAATAGTGCAGTTTTAAATAAGCATTTCAAGGTTGAAGGAGTTACTGTAACTATTTTATACTGTTGGGCTATGTAGGTTAATTTCCAGCAATGGGTAGGGCAATCTGTATAACAGTGCGTCATATTTTATTATGCTCATTATAGTTTTAAAAATTTTAATCTGCACAATAACTAGCTAGTGACTAAGTAGCATAAAATGATAATACTCAACAACCTTTGAATTGCACTGCAGTAAAAGTAAGTTCTGGACGTACAAAGATGAAACTTATATCGATCTGGTCTGGTTGTTGTTTGAGTGCAAACGTCGTGTTCTTTTTGTTTCCCACGTTTTGGTTAACTTTGTATTTCCCTGTCTTTCGGTTCCTCTCTTTGTGTCTATCCTCCACAGCGTGACCTCCACACCATGAGCAGAGGGACCACCCTCTTCTCCTGTGGAACAGTGGGTAAGTCTTGTCTTCATTTATGTCTTTCCTTCCATGCGTCCTCTTTAATGCAGTGAAAATACATTCACTCAAGATCTGGACAGTATCAGTGGTCGACGTAGGACCCTCTCATGGTATACTTTCACAAATCCATTATGGATTCCCCCTTTAATCCCCTGATAAGTTGAACGATCACCGTCAGCGACCCCCGCTATAACCATCTGATTGTTTATCCCCTCTGTCTCACTCGGCCTCTCACTTCTCCCTTTCTCCGTCTGTCACTCATCCCCCTCTCATGATCAGGGTGCACCTGCCTCCACACAACGTTGCACACCGCTCTCATGGGAGTGAAGTGTAATTGAATATGCTGTTGGCTATGTCAACAATTTCCCTTTGGCTCTTGTTAGTGTTGCAGTAATTACCCCCTGTGTTAAAAGACACACTACTGTTAATACAAGGCCTCACTATTACTCACTGTCCTTTTTCTTCTCAGGGCAGACGTGGTGACGTCATAGGGAGGAGCGTGGCTTACAGTTTCCACTGTTAATGTTGACATTAACATTGTCTAGCATGTCTTGTTAGTTCAACCAGCACTTTGTCTCTTGCTTTCAAAGGGTGGCCTTTTGAAGTTCATCCCTTTCTCCCTTTGTCAAGTTGTTTTCCTAGCATTCCTGTCAGGTCGTCACTGTAGCCCCCGTACATTGTTTGTCCGCCCAAAACAATGACTTCCGTCCACCAGGCTGTGAGAGAGCGTGCCAAAATCAGAGACGAGCGTCCAAAAGGACGAGGTTTGGATCAACAAGGGGATGTTTTAGCCAAAGGATTCAATAGATTCACAACTTAACCACTTGCCCGTGGCAGTTCGAGCCACTATGACACTTTCCTGTAGGTGTATTATCTCCCCACAGCTGTGTGCTAGACTCTTTTGTGTGGTCGGTGAGACAGTTGGCAAGCCTTGCTGCTTATCCTGCTGAACACTTTACTAATGGGAGTGACTTACCAACTGTTACGCTGGATGATTTCTATTGTAATTTGTATTTATTTCTTGAATTATCACTCTTGCAGATCAATGTTTTAAATAGTCAGGAATGTGGATGACGGCTGTTTGTCCACTTGATACCTGACAAACAGCATCCATAACAATTGTTGGACTGACAGGTCTTGGCCTAACTAAGTAACAACTTAGGATTTCTTCCATAGGCAGTTTTACTTTGAGGTTTCTCTGCAAGTCCTTTTTAGCTGTTTATGTGAAAAATGTGACATAGCACATGAGTCCTGTTATTGGCCACTGAACTATGTCATAATGAGCACTACCAAATCCTTCATGAGCAACCAACTTCTTCAAAAACACTGATATCTTGAAGTCCATTCAAATTTAACCTTGGTTTTACAGAAAAAAAAAGTCTCGCTGTTGGTTTTGTTTTGTTTTGCAGCTTTCGGTACAGTTCCACATGAGCAGCACTGATTTGAACTGTACAGCTGCAGCGTTACAGCCTCTCGGCTTAATCCCATCATTCATGCTAAGACAAATTACTTCTTTTTTTTTTCAAAGCTCATATTATCTGATTTCTGTGTTTTGCGGTGTGTAACTACCCCAAATGACCCTAAGTGTATGATCAGTTTCTTCCCTACTGCAGTTACAAGACAATAATCCCCTTTTTTTGTTCCAAACATCTTGTCTTTACTGCAACCATCCCCTCCTGCCTTAAGCTTATTTCTGTTTGTGTCTCTGTGGTTAAGTATTAAATGTTCCTCCTCTAAGCTAGAATTCACCATGCTATAATTAACATAATGCAAGTTTTGAGTATTATTATTTGCTGCACAGGTAGAGACATAGAAAAGGGGCTGCGTTTGAGGTCTGAGAGTGAGCTTGTATGTTTTCAATTTTGCAGAGGCAGATAGGTGGCTGGACCTCGGGCAAAGCTGTGCAATCCAGCAGAGAACACCCTGCCAGTCTGGTGCCAGTCTGGAGAGCCTGTGGGATGTGATGCCAGAGCCGGGGAGCTGGCACTGGGCCAAGGAGCCAGGCAACGCCACAGCAATCACCAGTCTGATAAGAGATCTCAGCCTTGGAGACGGCAGCATCGCCAGCCCCAACTCCCTCACCACGTCCACCACTGCACACTACACCACTACAGCCACCAGCCAAGCTCCCACGGCACCCCCGAGCAAGCGCCAGTGCCGCTCGCTGTCGTTTTCTGATGAATTCAGTGGGTTCCGCTCATCTTGGAGGCCTCAAGGCTCCCGGGTGTGGACAACGGTGGAGAAACGAAGGTGCCACAGTGGAGGAAGTGTCCGAGGAGGAGGAGGAGGAGGAGGCTTCTCCAGCAGTCATTTTCCCACCATGCAGCGTAGCTCCAGCTTCAGCTTGCCCTCTCGCTCCAGCTTCCCTTTAGATGGGACCCTAGACCTGCCATTCTTCAACCAGCGACTGCCTCTCCACCCTCAATTCACTGCCTCTCCAGTCTCCCCTACCTCTCCTTCCTCGCATCATCACCACTCCCACCATCACCACTTCCTCAGGCCTCTGTCCCTCTCCCATGAGCAGATCAGTCTGCCGGAGCTCCAGAGGGAAGAGGCATCGGAGGCCAGCTCTCCAGACTCCACCCCAGAACTGGGGAGACGTGCCGGCCAGAGAACTGGGGGCACGAGGTGTCTGTCTCGAAGCAGGTCCCAGCCCTGCGTGCTAAACGACAAAAAGATTGGCATGAAGCGCAGGAGACCAGAGGATGCCCAGGAGCAGCGGCCCTCCCTGGACCTGGCAAAGATGACTCAGGTTAGATGGAAATTTTCAGCACATGTTGACACGCACAGACAAGTACACACACTCACACACTACTGCTATTATAATTTGACTCATTTCACAGAGTTTATTATCCCTGTCGTTCACTGATTAAAGATAAATCAGTATCAGCTTATTTCTAATCTTGCTTTAATGCTGTAAAATGTCCTCTATTGCATTTAGTTAAATCCTGGACCAAACACATTTATCACACGGACAAATACTTTTTTGTTCTTAGACCAATGGGAAGTTCAAGAGATCCTCAAACATAACTGGGCCTGTCTCTGACTGAATCTGATAAGGGACTGGATTAAATCAAGCTGAATTAAGTTTTCTGGGTTGTCGGTCCGAGGCTTCGGGGCTAAGTGATCTCAGGCCTCCCTCCCTCCAGCTCAGGGAGTGGTGCTTACCAAAGAGGCATTCCTCATGTTCGGTCACGCTGCCTAGCGCCACGCTCCAGCAAGCCCGGCTCCGGTTTATCATTTCATTTACTCTGTTGGGTAAACAGCCCATCCGAAGGTTGAACCCCTTATGATACATGTGCTTTCTCTCTGCAACTTCTTCCCTGTTTTTCCATCATTCTTTCTCTGTACTACTTCATCCTGTGCTGTCTACTCTGTCTACTATCAAGCAGTTAGAGCAACCAAAGGTGATTAATAGTGGGGATATTTGGATACACAGAACTCTCCCCATGACAAGTTTTTGTTTGTTCTTGTAAGGTCAGAGGAAGCAGTGGAACAGCAGAGTATGAATGACCCCTGGTCAAACCCAAAACCGAAAATAGAACCGTGGAAGTATTTTAATGACATGTACTGTTTTGATGCTTGGCAGTGATCTGATGTTTTTATAGAGATCTTGATTCTTCACATTACATCCTGCTTCATTATTCACTCGAGTGCTCTTGACGTTCTGCACAGAAGCAACAGCAGCCATTGATACCCAAGCCAACCTGTACTCTGACACAGTGCAATGACTCTGAACATTTACTGTATTAGATGTATTAGAAAAAAAAAAAAAAAAATCATGCCTCATCGTGCCTCCTGTCATGGAAATATTGTCCTTTTCCTGTTCTCTTATTAGAAAGTATCATCAATGTATCCCTCCACCCTCCCTTCCTTTTCCCAAAGATTTGTGTTCCCAGCCAGTCACCCTCATGACCTAGCCAGGGTTGGATAAACAAGGCTTTGGTAATGGAGCCTAGCGAGCGTGTTTCCTCTAGTCATGCCAGCAGCTAAGAGGGGAAAATCAAGCACGATGATCACACACATATATACGCACAGATACACAAACACACACATGGAGTCAGTTTTATGTTACCTCTGGTTGCAGCAATGCTCGAAAGCAGGAACAGACCTCTGCAAATGATTGCGCACACAGTATCTGTTCTCAGAGGTTAACAGACAGAGTCATTGTTTTCACTTTAGTTTTTTTTTTTTGTTTGTTTTTGAACCGACTTGCACGATTGCATACGCTTGGCACTACTGAAACGAGTCAGGCCGTGCCAGGTTAGATGGGTCATTTCAGATCTGCTGTTGCTGTGTTTACTCTCTCACTCTCTCACATGCCTGAAGTGAGAAAAGTAAGCAGATGCACAATGGCACATACAGAATCATTTAGAATACATCTACTCTCTCACTTCTCTTTCTCTTCCTACACCACTCAAAATTAACTTGTTAGTCTTTTTGTGAAGAACCAATCTAGGCCAGAGGCTGCTGTTGTTCCCCGGAGCCTAAACAAGCATGGTAGTACTCTGTCAAGCTAAATGAAATAACCCGAAACTCCCAGAAGCACCCGCTGAAGATTCACGTGGTTGTCATAGGTTAACGAGGTGGTTTGTCTCAGCAAGGGCCAAGGGAAAGCGAGTAGCTGGCAAACTGTCTGGAAAAGGAAGTGATAATGTGGAAATGCAGGGTTGGTTGCAACCCACGTCTGTTCTAGTAAAGACAGAATGCAAGAATTACCGGCATGGTCGGGAACAGAAGAGATTTTCACACCTCAAATGGGAATTTGGTTCTTTGCGTGATTTGTTCGAGCAGTTATAAATGTCAGAAGGGCACCACATTTCTGGCACGTCACTGTTTTTCACTTCAGCTGTTTTTGGGCAAACCTGATGTGTGAACTGACCGCTGGCAGAGTGTGTGATTTAAGCGACACTCTTACTCCCTTTTTCCCCGGCTACACACATTTTCTCCTACTTCCTCCCTTCCCAAGAAGTGGGTGGCTGCATATCACAGCACTCTCAGGCTGGAAAGGCGTCCTACTCGGCCTTCGACCTGACTTAGTGTGTGAATTAAAAGTTATTACCGCTTCTCACACCTACACACACTTGCCACCCTCCATTTTATAGGTGTGTGTGTGTGGATGAGTAATAAAGTCCAGGTTAAGAAAAAACAAGAGTAGTCTGTGCATATTTCAGACACCTGAAGGAACATCTTGTCTTCTCTGTACAGTCTTGCTGGAGCTTCGACAAGTAAAGGATGGCCAGGGTCAACATGTAACAAGTCCCCAGTGTGTGTTCTCACTGGAACATGGTGTAATTTGGCCTCTAGATTCCTCAACCACGTCAATGAAGGCGGGTGTGAATTCTGGAGATGCATGTGATGCTAATCGGCTATAACTTGACTACTGTAGGGATTTACGTGTGGCCACCCCCTAAATTCCTTGAATATCCTCCCTGTCAGCCGTGAATATCAGCTCACTCCTCTGTCTGCTGTCTCTTTTTTATCCCTGGCTGCCCTTCTACCTTGGCCCTTCATTGTTTTTTCCTCAGCATAGTGGGCGTAGTCAGCTGTCAGATGGGGAATGTTATCTCTTGATTCTAGGTCACTCACTGAATAATTGTTGACGTTGCTCACACTTTGCTTTTGAGGAAAAGGTGAGTGTGAATGTGTGGCCGGTTTCATAGAAATTGTTGTACGCCGGCGTTGTCTTTGTATAACCGGTTGACGCCTTCTATTGAGCCGTCGTACATTTTGGAGAAAAATTACAGGCTATCTTTGGCTTAGCTGTGTTAGCAGTAGAGGAGGTAAAAGGGGGGGTGGGGGGAGTGTTGAGCGAATGCTTGAGTGTGTGTGTGTGTGTGTGTGTGTGTGTGTGTGCCCTGTGCATTCAGGAGAGAAATGGCAGGGTGAAGAAAGGGGGTATTATTTCTGCAGGGAAGCTGGCAGACAAACTCCTCACTCCTCTCTATTAATATCTTCTTGCTGGCCCAAGTTCGAGCTGCTCCGCTCTTCCCCTCCTCTTTCCATTCCTGGGATGGCAGACGTGGTGATCATAGCTGAGTGTCAAGCCCCACGGGCTTATGGGAACACCTAGGTGGGCGTCTTGAGGTGCAATGCTTGCAGTGTATGTAAGGACATGTTGTGACTTGGCCCAAAGGTAAAGCATCACCAAACACCACACGTATTAACTCAGCCTGTTCAACATTTGCTCTAACTTGGCATCTTTTTTTTTTTTTTTTATCTTACCTGTAGGTATTTGCTCATATCTGTCATGCATTCTCTCTGCGGTACAGTAAATACCAGACAAATATACAGACACAAAGCATTCACAAACAAGACGGCTACATAGATAATTGATGCAGAGGTGTGCAAGTATGTAGTCTGGCTGTCAGGAATGAGTTAAGTTCTCCTGTCGCTGAGTTATGTTCTCCTGTCGTTGTTTGCACCCTGCCCTCTCTTTTGTTTTACAGTTGTTTGCTGTTGGAGGTCTGTTTGCCTGTCTCCCTCAGAGCAGCATGTCACTGGATGTTATTTATGTGACCTAATTTCAGCAAAGAACTAATCCAAAGATATAATCTCATATTGTGATTGTAACATTGTGTGTACGTAAGTGTACACTCTATAAATATGAACATATATATATATGCGTGTGTGTAGTGTGTGTGTGTATGTTTCTAGTCAAGTTCACAGCAGGATGTTTGCCATAGTACTTAGCGGGGTGTTGTTTGTTGTTGACCCTAATTATCAGGAGTATATTTGCCCAACCTCTTGACTTGTGCATGTGCTTTTCCCACAGTCGTTGTCCTTCAATCCAAATGTTGTAGACGATGTTGTTAAAGTGGATGTTCTGTTTGTGTTGATCAATAGGGAGAAAAGAAGAAGCTGTTACAGACTAATCCAAAGGACCTCATGAATGTAATCAAGTTATAATCCTTATAATAAATTCACTTTTTGATACTATTCATGGCCAACGATCATGAGATTTGTATCACCATGTTAGATGACATTGTTGACTTTGTCTGGCTTCTTTATTAAAACTGTCTCGCTCTATGGTTTGTTTGGATGTGTTGTAAACATGCGGCGATCTCCATGGCAGAGTAATGACTTGAATTTCTATCTATCTAATCTACCTATAATGCAGTTCCTTAAACGGCCACTTGGGGCTGGCTGCAAAAGCGAGTCAATCTTCATAAGCCAACTTCACAGCAGAAGTAAACATGTTTACAGCCTGGTTCAGTACAGGTTTGGTCTCTATGGCTAATTACACGACAACTGGAGGAGGGTGAATTATTGTAGTCGTTGTTTATATTAAGGCTTTAAGTTATGCATTATTAAGAATGTGGCCACTCAGATTGACATGTGGGCACGTCTTAGGTGGTGTAATTCAGCAGCCAGGCTTCATTCAGCCCGCCTCAGCTCCACCCACGCTCCATATCTTTACCCATTTTTGGAGTAGCCAGGTTTTTTTTTTTCAGGAACCTATGGGTGACGTCACGGTGGCTCCATCCACTGTTTATTATACGACGTATGGTTGTAAACAGGTACAAGAGTTGCTCTTCTTCTTTTGCATTTCTGCCGTGTTCGCCTCCCCCTCAGTGGTTGATAGTTATGTCTTTTCAAACAGAGCTCCAGGACCTGAGCAGCCCCTGAAAATGGTAATATAAAGTCGTCTGAGGCTCTGGAGGAGCTTTTTATTATTTAACACAAAGTCTGTATTACAAACAGGAGGTGTGGGGGTTTAAAAGAAGTGGGCAGTTAAAATGAAGGAAGGTTTAATTAAAGAAGTTTCATTAAGGTAAATGTAGCATCCAGCGTTTTTTGAGCTTAATACCAATAACTAAAAGTTAGCAGCCTCCGTTGCTTCGATTTTGAGCGTTCTTTTAAAAAATGTTTATTGTGAATTCAACTTTATAAAAGTGTCATACTAAGCTGCTGGAGTTTAAGGATTACTACAACAACAACAACAACAACAACAAGTGTTGCTTCTTCAGTCAGTAAACGATTAGATTATCTCCTGGTCAGAGTGCCTACGTGTGTGTATGTGGGGTAATAGTGAATATAGGTTGGATGTATTCCATCTGGTTGGGGGTATGCTCAAGTGAAAGGAGGGAGGAAAAGAACACACAGGCAAAGCTGGGTACACAGCAGAAATCCAACCCTGCTCCCCCAACCTACTACCACACCCACCCAAATCCCAGTCAGCCTCGGTAGAGTTTATAGAAAGCATATTGTGGAGAAGCTGCCTCTCCCCCTCCTTTCTCTCTTCCTTTCGTCTCCTCCTCTGCTGTGATAATTAGTAGTGGGGTAATACTGGGGGTTGAACAGAGAGAACCAGGGCTCAGAAATCCCCTTTTCCACTCCAGTGGGGTAACTACAGCAAAGGCTTCCCACTCCTCGCATGATCACCTCAAGCGTTTGCAGATGAAGTAACCCCGAGCTCGAGCAGCACATATAAAATTTATTCCAGCAAAAGCGAGCAGCCCTGTAACTCAGACGCCCAAAATCCTGCGTTGTAGTTTTCTTTTGGAGTGTGCCAAGTCAGGGCAAGGGTGAAAAAAGTGAGCCTACTGAAGTGAGATTTAAGAAAGGGAGACTCCCAGTTCATTGTAACAGGAAAAGCAATGTCCTAACACATTGGGGAACATTAGAGGTGTCTGTCATGTAAGCTGAGGCTCTATAGAGAAAACCTCATCTCTATTCACCTCCATGCCTCCAACATCTGCTGCTGGGGCACTCCAGAGATCATTAACCCCTTCACTGCGCTGCAAGGCTGCCTTTCTTTGTTGCAGAGAGGAATTCAGGGTGGAAAGAGAGTATGAAAGCAAACCGGGAGACAACTCCTTTGTGAATTAAATCTCTTTAAGGTCAAGTGTTGAGAGCAAAAACACGGGCCGTTGTTCACGTACGGATTCTCTGCTACTCTCCCTCGAGTGCAGAACTACAAAACATCATAAAAACTGAATAACAATAGCTTAAACAAGAAGTGTCCTCCACTATACAGGTTTGGCTTCCCAGCCGTGCAGGATGTGTTTCACGGTGGCTGCCACGGTGATAAATAGGCCTAGAGCACATTTTGAAACAAGATACCTTTTTGTGGTTTGAAACTCATCTCAGTGTTTTTCTCAAACAACCAAGAAAGTTTCGAGTTGGTGTATGTTCTTCAGCGGCCTGTGCATGTACTGGCGTTCACATGTTCACGTGCTGTCGTCGAAAGGAAGGCCTGCTTTTGGCTGCCCAATCTGAAACCCAATCTGAAAGCGACATTCAGGAAAACCCTGAGTTCGAATTCCCTCTGACAAGCCCCTTTCCTTTTTATAACCTTGTCGAGTTAAGGTGCACAAACCAACACCAACATTTTTTCCTCTTTGTCTCCTCTATACAGAAACTTCAGACTTTTCAGAGCTTGAGCTGCCCTGGATTCTCAGCCACAGACAGCTGCCAATCAAGCCTGCCCCCTCCCACCTATGAGACCTCCGGCCAACCAGATTCAGACTTCACTGCTATGCCCGAGCTGGAGTCGCGGCAGGACGTGGCGGTAGATGACGAGGAAGAGGATTCATCTTACGAGGAGCTGGATAGCGACTCTGCTTGTAGCGTAGACTCACGGCCCGGGTCTCCTGTAGGCATCGCGGGCGGTAAACGCACCCTCTGGAAGGGTGATTGCGGGACACAGAGGGACATTTTCCAGCTCGGGGGAGAGCTGGATCTTGACCAGATTGAGAGAAACTGAACATTTTATAGGAGATTTTAAAAGACCGTGTCTGGACTGTTGTAGAACATTATTGGACATTGATGATGTACCAAGAGAAGACTTAAGAAGGGCTGCGAGAAAGAGTGGAGGATGTGTTTGTCAGATTTGAAAGGGAAAGATAAGGATAAGTGATGCAGACGATAAAGGATTAAGTACGTTGTTAACGGCTGGCTTCTTAATGACACATTTGCCTTGAACATTCTTACTGTTTGAATCAAAAAGCAGTGACTTTAGTTGTTTTTATTGGGTATTCAGCTTAACTCAGGAGTAGGAAAGTGAGGGTTAGTCTTAAAAGCCCCCACTGTCTTTTCAACCTGATGACCTTTCCAAAGTCAGCTAACCATAGATTTGTAGTACTGTAGCAGTAGCTGGGCTCTCCTGTATTTAGCTCAAGTTTTTTTGTTTTTCAGAGAAAGTGGGGGCGTCAATGATGGGGTGAAACAGGGAGGCGTACACCACACTTGAAAATCTGATCTGTTTTTTTTTTTTTTTTTAAATTTTTTTGCTGAATGTAGGCTCAATAAGCTTTACGATGAGTTCGGGAAATGACAGTGCCTTCTTTTGGATGCTTGCTCACCGTGTTCTCTTCAAGAATCTAGCCTCAATCGAAGTCACCTTTTCTGACCTTTTTTTTTTTTTTGTAGTTTCCTAATATGCAAATTGTATATTTGAATTCAACACTGAATCTCAAGTTTTCAGTTCTAATATCAATGTATATTTTTCTAAGTAACTGTTTTTTTTTTTATGAGCTGTTTGTGAAGGAGAACGAATTCAAGGCCTTTCTTCTAACAGAATGGACATGAAATAAATTTACAACCTGCACTCGTACGTCTGGTTTAATTTCAGCTCATTAATGAATGCTCGAGATCTCCGTGGAAGACTTTCACTTTGTCAGATCAAAGGTTTAAATAAGCTGCAAAGTTTCCAGATACTCTTTAGAACTTTGTACTCGCTCCCCCACACTCACTTCCTGTATCACATTTCTGAACCATTTTATTGAAGCTTGCTCATTCAAACTTCATTGTTTTGAATGTGTTTTTGAATGTTCATGGGGTAGATTTATTGTCTGTTTTACTTTCACAGTGACTACATCAGCTATTTACAGCTCTTGATGGATACAGAACATTAGGTAAACATCTGTGTAATGCCCCTATGCTATGCCCACCAGCCCCAAACAAAATGGCAGGAAGTCTAGACGTGGAATATCCCTGGCCGGTAACCCAACAGTGACCAGAGGAGGTGATGTCAGGCGAAAATGTCCTGGGCCCTGCGAGGCAGACAGACAGACATGTCGGCCAGGCGAGTTTGTCCCTCCCTAGGATTTCCTATCATGCCTCTCTTATGTCTGTCCAAGTTGCAGAAACAAACTCAAAACACCTGCCACCTTTTTTTTTTTTTTTTTTTTTTTTTTATAAGCCTTACTTCTGCGGGGGTCTGCATTAAAGGCTTGTGTCGTCATTATTGTTATTGGTCACCAGGGCGGCTGACTGTTGAAATAAAGTGATAGGGCAGATTGTTTTTCCAAGATGGGGAGGAAAGCCCTGCGTGCATAGCAGTGTTTACGTCCAAAACAGGATGTTCCAGCCAGTCACAGGTTTTCCTTCAATCACAGCCTTGAAGGAAGGTGAAGTTCGCCATCTCAACCCAGAGGTGTTGGCTTACACAAACAAGGCAGATAATGAGTGTGCAGGGCTCTATACACAAAAAAACCAGTCCACCTGACCCAGAAAACTATATCAGCTGTCACTTTTTATTCTTTTCCTTTCTCAGCGGGTGAGTTTGACTCTCTGTGTTGCAATTGGGATGAGTTTAGAGGATGGAAAATAAAATCTAGGCAGGCTCGGACATCTGTTCACACCTCACCCAAAAAAATTGACGCAAAAACCTGGAAACACAAAATCCCATTGCCATCAACAGTATTGTGGTTGCACACTGCTCTCAAGGGTCAGTAACCACACACACACACACACGCTCGTTTCCTTTCTTGCAGGAAGTGGCTGGCTAAGAGGGGGAGAGAGTTAATATCTGAGGTAAAAGCACTATAAATAGGGAGCATTGTAGTTGTGGCTGCCAAACGTAGACATTTGAGAGAGAGAGACAGGAAAGGCCGCATTACACAAATTTACAGCGGCCTGGTCTGCACCGCCTCGATTACATGTGAGAAAACATTGGCCGTGTTTTCAAAGAAAGCTGTGATTTACGCCGTCAGCAAAATCACTCGAGCTATCCTCCGAGAACTTCGGAGGACGTTATGATAGTGACATCACTTTTTCATCAGCGTTTAATCTAGTGTTTACGTCCAGCTGGGTGGGAAGCGTGCTTGCTTTAAAAGAATGTCTTTTTATTTTCTTAAGAAATACCGATACGTTCAAGGAATCCAGGCCTCCTCTTCTTCTCTTCTGGTTGAACTTGTGTGTGTAATTTTGTTTGGCGTGAAGGTTGCTATTTTACAGGACAGACGGATGGTCAAAAATAGAACAGGGGAAGCAGAGCATTGTATATACAGTGAGCGAGCACTAAAAGACAGCAAGGAAAGACAAACATAAATATGATGACACATAAAAGCAACATTACCATAAAACTGATAGGTCTCGCATTAGACTGCATTGATCTGCACTCTGCTTAGTACATGTACTATTTACTTCTCTGCTGTTGTTGTTCGCATGCATGCAATGATTATGATTGAAATGAAATCATTCCCTGGTGATGAATGTATTTAGAAATATTGATGAAATATTCACCTCATACATCATGACACGTGGCTTTCCACTACATGATAGCACATGAACTGCTTTCAGTAGTAAAAAGTATTGGTATCTTTATTGATATTGATGGTTCTAGCCCTGGTAAAACTTTATTAAAACCCAAATTTTGCGCTGTTGCCCGTCACTATCAGAGTTTGTATAGAAGTTTTAAAAAGGATCAGAGATTACATTTTTATTATATTTGCATCTATGTGAATAAACAGTATGTTAGATAGACTGTGTAAGAACAAACTTGCTCTGAAGTAGGCTTCTTTGTTCAGGATTCAACAAACAAAAATGCCCAAGAACCACTCCTCCACTTTACCGAAGGTACATTTTGTCCTTTAGGTTGGTCAGATCAGTCTTCCTGTCCAGGACAGCTGCGTTTATCTGGCTCTACATGTGTACTCATAAGTGTGTGCGTGCGTTAGCAGACACCTATCGTAGTTAGACAGGTGGCCGGCAGTGTCACATGTCACTGATTGACTAACGCTCCACTCAAAGGTGACAGAGTGCAACCCAACACTTTGTCACCATGGTTTCCATGAACACTGTGCCCTACCCTCCGCCTCTGCATCTCAGTGTGATTTACATCTTCATATTGCACTGTAATGACCGGTTTCGTTTTACGTCAGTACCTGGAAATATCTGCAGTATCAAGTTTTCTGATATTTCTGACATTACATAAGAAAGTCACATATGTTAAAGCCACTATACTTCCTGTTTGTGTCTGATTGGAAAAGCTCACATCTCTTGAGTTGATCTCGCAGGAATCAGACATATCACACAACCGATTTTCAGTCGGCTTCAATCCAAAAACAATAAACAGTTAAAGTAATTACGTTTATTAACAGGGATAAGTGTTCTGTTTCTCCTCCAGCAGTCAATAACTTAGCCAACAGAAGAACATCAGTCATAAACACTTTAAAACATTTGCTTGAGGGGGTTGTTATTTAGATGATATTTTCCATCAGCATCATTAATTACTGTGCTTATGATGCTAACTGCCTCCACAGAGAGAGAGAGAGAGACTCTTTGCCTTGCAGCCGCTGCTCAGTTAGAGAGAAGAGAGAGTGAGACAGTGATGGGCAGCTGATAGGCGTCACCTGAACAGTACATGCTGTTGACTTGACCGAGATAAACCCTGGAAAACCCAGAATTCACGCTGTAGCACAGCTCGTAAATCTTGCTCAGTTTATTGGGAGCAGATGGCAACATTGTTTGGTGTTGATTTGCTTTGCGGTGTTCACAGCAACTCATTCAAATCAAGTGTTTCTCAAAGGACTGATGCTGCCAGCCATACTAAGTAGTCTCGTATTACAGGGAAAAAGGAGTGCCATCGGACCACAGACTATTTGACAACACATATGCTGCCAAGCATTTATTCCATTTTGGAAATGTGTTGCCATGCCACCCAAACATTTCCCATTCTGTGCATGCTGCAGCAATTACAGCAGTACGTGTATCATTGAATATGAAAGAGAGGAAAGTAGGAGAAGGGCAGTTTTACTCAGTGGAAGGGCACGTGCTGAGAGAGAGGAAACACATGTCTCCTTTTTTTTTTTCTATGAAACTTTTGTGAGCAAAAGGGTAGTGCACACAGGAGACTGGCTGTTGACTCGCTACATACACAGTGATGACTGAGTGCCAAACAATGGGTGACTGAAATAGACATGTTGTTGCAACGGCTGGTCCACATCCATCCATCACACCAGTCACATCTGGGTCGACTAGTGCTGCCTAGATCGGCTTCACCCCTGGTCCGAATCCAGAGTGGCTGCTTCTCATGAATCAAGATGAAATATCAACTGTGTAATCCGTTAATAACTGCAGACAGTAATAATCACCTCCTGAGGGAAAAATATAAAGCAAACGAACAGAGCAAGTTCTGTGACGAATATGAAATTCGTCTGTCTGGCAACAAATAATGAATGCCTAATTGCCCTTACACAACAGCGGCTATGTAGCAACTTAAATAACCCTTTCCATAAAAGTGCAATACACAGATTGCGCAGAGTTAAATCCCTGGGTTATATAAAAGCAAAAAGTAAACAGATCTCTATCACTGTTCTGTGTAAATGCCTTGACTTATAAGCTGGCTTCAGGTCTGCTGCCCTGTCAGTTTAAATTGCTGATGTTTGTTTTCCACTTCCAGCTTGTGATGAGAGTGACCAAAGCAGACAGGGTCGAGTCAGGACGCTTGAGCCGTAATCAAACCGAAATCAGCAATTACTCGGGGGCGACTATCAGAAACGACTTGAGAAAAAAGCCAGCGCAGCTGCAGCCTGCGTGCGTACCTTTGACCTTGGGTATAAAGTGGTGGTGGGGGGCTGTCATTTTCAGGAGTCTTGCCTGGACATGACTAATAGAGGCTGAATTGGTGCGACGGCCACCTGCGGTGATAATGGATGTGAAGTGACCCCTGATTTGACAACATCATTCGGTTTAACATGAATTGCTTACGTGCGTTTGGAAGATAATATTTCAATTCATTATAATAATGTTTGAGCTTTAGTGATCACCTTGTTTCCTCTGTGACATTGGATGAGCAAGAAAAGTTTTCAAAGTCAGTGTTTGTCATTAAAAGAAATCAGAGCGGACAGACACCTGCCTGTTATCACATTTTAAGACTTAACTGCACTCCACCTTTGGCCTTTGCAACCAGCACCTGCTCACTCAGGATCTATGAGCTTGAGAGTGATTGACAAAACAAACTAGCAGCTTGCGATGGTGATCATAAAGATCTGATGATGCCAAGTATAATTTTGTAGGCTTTACATTTGCACAGTTGAACTTGGCTGTGTGATGCTTTATACTTACAGTTTGTGTTGCCACGTGTTTCAGAAACACAGTAAGAATTGGTAGGAGTGAGGTTGCCGTGGTCTAGTGGCATGGTGTGATGACGACAAAGGAGATGATAGTGGACAGGAGGAAGGAGAGGAGACCTCATCAACCACGGTCTATCCAGGAGCTTAAAGTGGAGAGGGTGAGTAGCTTTAAATACCTAGGTGTCTACATCAGTGAGGACCTCACCTGGACACTGAACACCCCACAGCTGGTTAAGAGAGCTCAGCAACGGCTGTATTTCCCGAGGAGGCTGAGGAAGTTTGGCATGTCGCCCAGGATCCTCAGCAACTTCTACAGCTGCGTGGTTGAGAGCACCATAACCAGATGCATCACAGCCTGGTACGGCAACGCTATGGTTACGCACCGCAATCGCCTGCAGAGAGTGGTTAAGACTGCTGAGAAGATCACCAAGACACCACTGCCCTCTCTGCAGAGCATCTATCACCGCAGAGTCCACAGGAGAGATGCCTCCATGCTCGGAGCCCACCCATCCACAACACGGACTGTTCACACTTCTACCCTCAGGCCGGAGGTACAGAAGTTTGAAATGTAGAACAACACGTTTCAAAAACTCTTTTTTCCCCTCTGCTATCAGACTTCTGAACAGTTAACATGTACCACCTCGTCACTTTACACTTGTACGTCTGTTTACAACTGTGCTCATGCATTCATTGCACTGCACATCAGACACTTTAACAAACTGCTGCGTTATTATTGTTTTTATTTTATTTATTATTTTACTTAAGTTATGTCGGTGTCTGTGTGGACAGCAAAGAAAGAATTTCATTGCACAAAGAAGCTTGCTTCCTTTTGTTGTTTATGACAATAAACATCTTGGATCTTGAATCTTGAATCCTTCTCAGATATCGTTTAACTAACCATCTTCTTCAGAGAGACCTCAGACAGAGAGGATGACCTTATCTGCAGCCAAACACACAAGATAGAGTTATAAGGGAAACAGGAAATCAAGAAAGATCTAGCTTAAATTCTGAGTGTCCATTGAATTTATGTTGGATCTCAGTGAAATCCCCTTGTGGTTAGAGACCCATGCCAAAATGGACTCTCAACTTTCACATATGGCCTCTGGGTTAGACTCAGGCCAAGTCCATGATCGATGATCATGTAATATCGTTCTTGCTTTCATAATAAAAAGGACTTTGTTTCAGCTGTGGTTTCCTGACTTGCCACACATTTACTCAGCCATCTATCACAGGTATTTGTCAACCATATTCCCTCTCAGATTCAGTGTGCCAAGTACTTAATCCGGATCCAGTGGTTCTGCTATGTTATATAGTTTACTACAACAGTGACACAGATTTCTAGGGGTCTACTTTTGGTCAGACTCAACTAATTTCTTCCCAAATTACTAAGCTGCAGGCAACATAAAGCTGATACCATATCAGTGTTTTGCCAGATAGCCAGGAACTGTATTTACAGACAAACAGTGAGCTTACTATTTGACTCTGATACATGAAAGAATCTGGCGAGCCTTCTTTGGTGCAATTCAGCATTTACTGGAAGTGTCGAGGACAACAGGGATGTGCAAAAACTGGTATGAGGTTGAACAGCTGTGACAGGTCGAGTCAAGTATTCAAGTTTGTACTGAACAGTTTCAGTAGTGAGTGCATATAGCTACAGTAAGCCCAGAGGGACGTGATTGACGTGTCAGTCAATCACCATCTGTTCTGCTTAAAGCTAAACTATGTCAGGCAGCACTCAAGTGATAAGTGGGAACACTATTTAAGACTGTAGCCTTGCATTTGGAGAACTGAAAGTTAGTTTGGATAAATACAAAAGCGAATAGGCGGGAGATATCAAGGCAGTACGTACCAGGGCAGATGAACTGAACTAGCAAAGCAACTCTTAATCCATTATTATTTCTCTAAATGGGGAAACCAGCTGTCAATAATAACACCAGACCTTTTTCAATCACTGGCAAAACTGGGATGTGGGTGGTGATTTGGAGGTCCATTGCCAGGCTAGGACAATTCCATATCTCCATAATGTATAGTGGCTAAAATGTTATCATGACCAATGAACAAAAACACAACAATGTAACTCCAGAAATACCAGAATTTCACAATATTTCTACCCTAAAATTGTAGATTTAGATGGTTTTGACACTACAGTCACTCAGCGTGTGTCCATCCAGTGACTATAACTGAACAAAATAACTAAAAGACACATTATTAACTCTTTGCAAAGGCTTCCATGTACATGACAGGTAACCTATGGACTACAGAGATGTGTAGATTACACAATCGGAGTAATTGTCTGCCCGGCCATCAGATCTACTTTACTGCCCGCCAGCTGGGTCCAGTGGGTGTGTACAGGAAAGGCGCCTGCGACAGTCACACATCTGTAAACATGGGCTCACGAGTAGGCAGCAGTCACTGATGTTATCACCGCAGACATTAGCCTCAGGACAGACGAATAAACATGAACATGCTAATTAGGTTCAAATTAAGCCCCTGGATCAACTGGTTAGTGGCTTTCTGGCTGATAAACAAGCTTGGCTAGAAGGCACGTTTGTATTGAAAATTACTCCAGGAAGTCCATGAATGGTCCCCACTTGTTTTCAAAGTAATTGGTTGTTTCCCTTTGATTTATATGCTAGGATTTACATTGATAGTAAGCTGTAGTCCTTTTAATCCCATGGATAACAGATGTTTTTGATGTTTTTTTGATTTTTACCAGAACATAGCAACTGAAAATTTGTTTCATAATGTCACAAAAGAAACACATTGTACATTTGGTCATAGGAGGAATCCCATTGTTAAACCAATGTAAGATTAAATGTATCTTGCAAAACCGATTTGCTCTTCATCCTGCAGCTCATTAGATACAGTATTTGGCATTTATTCTCTTTTTCCTGTAAGACAATCATAACAACTCCCATATTATATCCAGCAAAGTGCTTATTAAGCAACTGTCGCAGCATGATGAATGGATTCAGTTTGATAAATGTTTTCATTTTGTTTCCCAAAATCTGAAGGGAGGAGGAACAAACAGGATCTTGGAATGTCACCAAATCCCGTGGAAGAAGATATTCTTGATGGGGCTGGTTTCGGTGTTTCAGGTTCCCACCAAGTACTGACAGATTACTAATCTGTGTGAGCCAGTGTTGTTGCTTTAGTGTGGGTCTCTGTCAAGGATAGTCCTGTTTGATCTAGCTGGGAAGAGAGAAAATTAGAGTGCTTAGAAAATCCTTGGTAAAGCATTAACAGCTTGCCATTATCTCTGGAGAACTAGTACATCGTGTGTCGCGCTCGTTTTACTTTTCTCAACCAAAGCAAATCCTTCAAGGTTGACGTGAATGGGGTTGTTTTAATCTCTTCTCCAGAAAGGGGGAACGGTTACACCTGTAACTGACAAAGAGAGCGAGATAGGGAAGCTTACTGTATGTATACATTCATCTGACTGCAGGCCTTTTTTTGTGTAGAAGGCTTTAACTTTCTTTGTAAAGACTCGGCTGTTGTCTGTCTTCTCATGTTTTCACTTCCCCTCACGTACCCGACCTCAACGTCGCACGGAGAAACACAAGCTAAGTCTGCCATTGTGTACAAGCTCTACAGGGTGATCAAGTGCAAATGGTTGGTGTCTTTATAACATACATTGTGCCATCATAAAGATACGATTAAATGGGAAAGACAGAGAGGACAATAGAGCTCCGTGGGTAAACAAAGACGGGGCTGGTGTCTGTTATTTCTGCCTCCCTGTAGGTTTGCATGTCTACGACAAAAGAGAAAGGCCTCTTCCCATGTTTGCACAGTGTGTGCTTTCCAAGTGTGCACCCTGCTCCTGTGCTGTTTGTGTACACGTCTGCGTATGCCTTTCAGCCATCAAACAATGTGATTTGCCTGCGTGGGAGTCAGTCAGCACGAGTTTCGTAGTGAGTCAGTCAGTGGATGTTCTTCACGCCTGTCTGAGATTTAGACGTTTCCTCCTGTTCTGGCTCTCTTTTTTTTTAATCACTCCTCCCTTCCTTTGACATACACTCATAATCAGTGAGATGAAGGGCTGAGGGGAGTGTCAGAGAGGAAGGAGCAGAGCTGGGGGGTCTCTTCTTTTTTTTCTACCTTCTCTGTGCTCCATCACTGACTTGTCTGATCCATCCTCTCCGGAGCACGTGGCAGTTCTTTCCCAAGGTTAGGGAGCAAAGTCCACTCTGAGGGGAGGAAGTCGAACTGTCACTGGTGCTCCAATTTATCAGCTTTCTTTTAAGATTTACAGCCATATTGTGGTCCACTCCTCTGCATGAGAATCCACAGGCTGCTGTGGAAAGTGAGGCACGCGCTCACACACACATACACGGAGACATATGTGCACAAATGCATGGGCAGTGACATGCATGCATACCATAGGCACTCCATCATGTCGGCGTACATACATGTGCATGTGCACACTCTCAGCACACTCACGGCTCTGAGAAAAGAGGAAACAGGGAGAGGATGAGTTGTGAAATACAGGGGAGAGTTGAATCAAAGATTGAACCAAGAATGCAGCAATGTAACACAAACAGCAGAAGAATAAAACTTCTCTTCTGCAAATTTACACTGTTACAAACCCGACCACGGTATTTTTCACCAAACATGAGTGTGAGAAAGCCGCAAAACATTTTTCAACCTCTGTCCTTTATCACATGCTGGCTGGTTTGTCAGCTGGGGTAAATACGGGTAAATTCAGCACATTGTAGTCTACAAAGGCCTTGTAAGGAGTACGGGTTTGGAAAGCCCCATAGCATGCTATTCATTTTCCCTCCCCTGCACTCCCGCCAGCCCACTCCACCCGGCTATTATGGCGGGGTTGTTCTCCAGGGACCCCCAACACAGACGCTAGTTTGGAAACCCCAAGCATGCCCGACCGCCTGCATTTCAGCGAGGAAAAAAAAAAAAAAGGGGGAAGGAAAGGACGAAGAAAGGGAAAGAACAGCCGTGTTTCTGGCTGCATCTTCCTGAGTCTGTGATTTCCAGTCACTGCAAATGTAAACAAACAAAGACTTGAAAGAAGAAAACATGGGCAGAATGGAGGGAAGAAATAAGAGGAGACGAAGGAGGAGGGAGGAAACAGTTAGCAGGCAAAACATATTTTGGCACGAGGCGTGAGATTCAAGTCACCAGCTCATTTACTGGTACCACTGCCAGACACGGAGACAAAAAACACATGCAGGCAACAAAAAGCTGGCTTCCAGACACACCGGCACACAGAGGACTTTCTATGAAGCCTTTGACAAACTCTTGACACGCTTCAATTAAAATTTGTTGTACAACAGCTGGACAACAATTTCTGATTTGAGGATTTAAGTGATTCATTGGCTCCAAACTGGAGGAATGGGACCCCTGCAGAGGATCACAGGAAAAATCTGAGGGGTTGCAAGACAATTAACAGAGTAGCAAAAAACACAAAATTATATTTGAAAATAATATCTTCTTTCTATATTCAAAAATAACACTTTGTAAAATATCTTGTTGGATTGGCAAAAAAACGTTAAGAACCACCGATTTAAGAAACTTAAAGGTCCAGTGTGTAAGATTTACGTGGCTCTATTTACAGGCTATGTTATGCTAACTAAGTTTTCATTAATGTATAATCACCTGAATTGTTTTTCTTAACTGAAAATGTGTTAGGTTTTATATCTACTGATGTTGTGGGTCATCTTCCACCATGTTGAACTGCCAGTAGCCCAGAATAGACAAACTAAACACTGGCTCTAGTGAGGGACTTTTCATGTGTTTTGTGGCCACAAGGAGAGGATGAGGTGAGACGGTCACAATCAGCAACTACACTGCTAAATGACACTAGTTGTTCAAACACTGGTTATTCAGATCAATACGCGATTCTGCGTTTTTCATACTCAAATATTGTTCTGTTTCCTGCTGGGAGCAGATACATTTTTCTTTAAAAATAAAAATGAAAATGACATCCAGCACTGTTAACCATTACTTAAAATATTACTTTTACTATAAATTGCTTTGTGACCAGTGGACATGAATGAACATAGAAGATCATGTGAGTATTCTACTAAGATAGAATAAAAATATGAACATATCCTTTAAATGGTTCATGGATAAATTAAGGTGATTTGTGAAATCATCTTTCTTACTAAACACTAATGCACCAAGAAGGTAGATATTTTAAAATGGTCACTGCTTGTATTTGCACTGCTGACATATGACAGAAAACATTTCTTTGTTGATTTTCATTCAGTGCTGACATGAAATTAATTGAAAAAAAAAAAAAAGTATGTTGTATAATAACTGAGCCTGAAAGGTAGGAAATCAATCCACAAATGTGTGTTATGCTGTGAAATATAGTCAGTGGCTTCGTGCTTTTAATCTTATGAACATCGTATGTAACTACAGCTTGTTGGCCTGTTAACATTTTTGAATGAAACTCAGAGAATAATCATCAGGTGAACTGCTTTTACTGGATGGCAGCTTAATTATAATAGTTATAGGTGGGTGCCTGATGGAACTTCTATACCAGTTATTCACAGTGATGTAATCAAGCTACAAGTCGGTATGTACGTGCACGGTTAACAATGAAAGTTCTTGTCAGCTAATGACAGCTTATGACATCCAGGCCCTGCGTTATAGCAAACTGTTACATAACCTGTGCAGAACAAAATGGTACCATGTGAAAAAGCCTGCGTTCATGGGTGGACCTGCGTAGAGAACAGGATGTCAGGGACAGATTGATTGGGTGTCAAGAGAGTAGTAGGAAGGAGCTTTATGAGCGTAGGCTCCAGTTTCTTTCTTCAGCATTAGTCACCATTACTTCTTTCTTTCTTTTTGCTTCTGCTTCGTTCTCTCATCTCGAGTCCAGAGAGATAAAAAACAAGGGCATTCTCAGTGTTGATTGAGCAAAACCTCATGTGTAAAGAATCTGCGCACCCAGACATTTCAGCATCAAAGGGGACTTTGTTTGTTTCAAAAACGGCTTCACTTCTCACATAAAATGTGACATAATTGGGTTTTCACATGTTTCTCCACAACCCCAGACGTCCTGCTTGACCCCTGTGGAGTGAGATTATCAGATTCTGTTTTGCTGTGCTCTAATATCCTCCAAAGGGGGAGAATGGCAAACATATATATTCAACTATCTAAGTCCATATGGAGCCATCTACAGCTCTGGGTAGACACAAAGTCTCCCTGTAGTAAAAAAGGGAGGTTTCATTTAAAGCAATTTCCTTCTTTTCTTTCATTTTCTTCACTCCATTTTAACTTCCCCTGGTGCATACCATGGAAGCTATAGTGGCGTTTCCAGCTGCCAAAACCAGCCACAAAGTGCTTTCAGATCTGTGTCATATGGCCTGTCTGTGCTTTGCTCTCCCCATGGCCTCACCACTTAAAAAACAGCAGCGACAGTGACATGAAGGCAGAACACACTGGATGTGCAACAACAGCACATATACTTTTTGTTTAGACAGATTGGCGTATAATATGATCTGCTTTCTGATCTTTACATATGTGTAATTTAGCTGTAACTAAATATTTACTATAAGCTTCCTCCTATTCAGAAAGATTTCATATTCAGGCTTGAGACAAAAATCGCTGCCATGCATCATATTTTGGACGGCGGCCAATCATTGAATCAGTTGTTGTTCCTGATCCTGTTAGGATGTGAGCTGTCAGGAGGTTGATACAGGCAGCAAAAATAACTCTGTGTGTGTCTGGACTCTTTATTTAAGATCTATTTACTTTAATGAAGTAATAAAAACAACTTTAAACCTCCATTAATTGCTTTTTTGGCCAGTTGGAGGCAGTGCAACAAGTTGTAAACACATATTATTACCTTTTAAAGTTTCATGCAGTTTCCTATTTACTCAGCCAACAGACACACAGACATACAGTCTGTTTTCTGTTGATGCCGATCATGTAGTGTCCACTGGGCTCATCATTGTTGAAAACAGCTGCCTACTACAGCTGGAAACACGGTTAATAAGAGCAGTGAGAGCTGAACCAAAACAATCTGCTGAAAAACACTAAAATGCTCAGCTGAGTTGAGGTGCTTCACTTTCTGTGGGGTCATCAGTGACGCTGACACCTTTCACATCACACATAGTTGTCTGAGCCAGTGCGAAAATATTAGTGCTGCCTTAATGTTACCATAGTAAATCCACAGATGAAATCACTTGTATGTTTTCCTTTGTCAGTATGACTCCTTAACTGGATGGACTCCAGGCTTGACACATGAGTATGTTTGTGGATGACTGTGAGTTTCCTTGTAGGCCAGTTGCTAGCACTGTACTTTTCGCTTGCAATTACCTGAACACCATCTAGTTACTGGGACCAAGCCTGTTGGATTACCAAAGGTGTTTGTTCAACATGTCAGTGTTACATGCTAGTGTCAGACAGGGGAAAGCGCTCAGCGCTGAAATGGAAATTGTGGCTTCATGAAAGAGGGAGTGATCTGACATGCAAAACAAACATCACTCTTCCTTCTTTTGTGAAATCCTGGAGGGAGGTTTTCCTGCATAGTGCCATCTTTAAACTGTCACTGTTTGGCAATCTTAAATTAGTATTTTTCTCATAAGTACACTGCTGATGATGAGGGATTAAAAAGTAAACAGGTTGAATCACCATTGATCAGCCCAGTTCTTCAACTTCTTCAAACATTTCAGACAGGTCCTACGCTCTTCATCCGATACAGACTGGTGTAAGGTTTCTGCCTTCCATCTGTCTGGTTGCATACCTCCCACGCCCCCTGTCTTTTTTTTCCCTCTAATGGTTGTGTTTAACAAAAATCTACATGTATAGAGAAGCCTGCCTAACTCATGCACCCAAGTAACCTGGTTTACATGCAAACATCATTATTCTATTAGAATAACCCAGTTAAGCTACTTGATCATGAGAAACCAGATTAAGATGCCTGACTTTCTCTGATGGTTAAATAGGTTACTGAGAAAGTGTAGTGGTGATTACGAATATGACATCATCACTTTTCTGCTGGTTGTCCATCGGTTTACAGTGTTTTTTTCTTTATTTTATACATTGTAGATCAACACAATGTATTGTGTTGATCTACATCAAGCCTGTCAAATAACAAAAAACAATAATACATTGTTGAAGGTCAGTCAGTCTAGAAAATTTCAAGAACTTTGAATCTGTCTTCAAGTGTTGTCAGAAAAAAACATCAAACACTGGATGAAACTCGTGAGGTTGGTTCTCATGAGGATCATCCCAGGAAACGAAGACCAAAGGAAAAGTTCATTGCAGTGTACGAGTCTCAGATGAGAGCCCACATAAATGCTTCAGAGAGTTCAAGTAGCAAACTCAACATCAATTGTTTGATGGAGACTGTGAGAATCAGGCAAATTGTGGTAAAGAAATCATTACTGAGGGAGGTCAACAAGAAGAAGAAGATGATTTCTTGTGCCAAGAAACACAAGAAATGGTGTAGTGACTGTCCTATTCACTTGGTAGGTGAGAGGTGGATTCTTGACGCGTTCATCCAACAGAAATGAGAGTTTCTCTTTTCTTTGTCGTTTATTGAAAGTTGCACATGAATAGTGGTACTTGGTGGATAAACGGTGATTTAACGATGGCTTAACGGTAGAAATCGCGTGCTCCCTTCACCTAATACCAAAACTAACCTAAAACGATCTATGATATAATGATCTATAATGATCTACTCAAACTCCCCCCAGTGGTCAAAACAAAACACACACACAAATGGCTCCTACAAATGGACATTAGACCAGTGTACTGTATATCTGTACTTTGGTTGGATGAGTCAAATCTGAGTCTTGTGACTTCTGATGAGTGACAAAGTGTGCTGCTACTGATCTCTAGCTGCTCACCACCCCCCTCCTTTTACTATGTGCCCTTTAAATGAATGGTTAGATCTTTTGGCTTGATATTACTCTTACATCTACCACTTAAAGCTATAGCCAGCAGTGGCTTAGCTTAGTTTAGCACAAAGACTGGAAACAGGAGGAAACAGCTAGCCTGGCTTATATTTCACTTGTTTAATCCATTCAAACAAATTAAGTTTTTGGGTGAGTCTATGTTTTTTTATGTGATGGATATCCTGACCAGGCATCCAGCAACTCTAACCCCCTATAAATGGGTGAAATGTCATTTTTACACTTCAGTTTTTGTATAGATTAAACACATGAGATATAATGTGTTTCCTGGCAAAGCTGCAGAGATGCCAATAGATGGACATTGTTATATTCAGACTGAGCTAAGCTCCCAATATCCGAGGTCAGCTAAGCTAACCAGTTGCCCCCTGAGGCCAAACTGTGAAAATATTCCTTTGAATCCATGCAAATGATACATCCTTACATGCATATAAACTCCACGGTGCAGGAATAGGATGATGTTTACCACAATTCCAATGGGTTATCTGTATTGCAGGAAGTGCGTGTGTAATGAAGGAAGCCTAACTAAAAGATAAACACACCACACCTCGTACTGTCTTGTCTTGTCAGATCCTGTCCCACTCTGCATGTCTGCTGCTGCTGCTGCTGCTGCTGCTTCTGGGTCAACAGGAGTGGGAGCTGCATTTACCTGACTTTTTAAGTCAGGCTTAGCTTTTATTGTCCTGAAAGCATTAAATATGTTGCATCACTCCTCTTACAATATCCACGTGCAAACTGCTAAGAAAACACACAAAACTAGGCGTGTTCATTGCACATAATTACCTCAATTGGAAGGGAACAGTTTGTGCTTACATGGGGAAGATGCGCTAACAGGCACTCCCCTGAGCACACTCGTGCCTATAGATTAGGCCATATCATGATTTCTTGAGCGGCATTTCCTTAAAGAAACTATGTCAGGTTCACCTGTCACTCCCGCACGTGTGACAGGCATTAACACGAATACACCAAGGCCTTTTTAGACACACAGAAAGAAAGTGAGAAAGACAAGAGTGCTGCGTGTTTACTTTATCAGCACGTCGTGGCATGGCCTGAACAAAAGGCCCGGTTTTTGCCACACAATACTCTTTGCAGGTTATTTCTGGTGCCACGGTGGTGGAGAAGGATGAAAGACCAGCCACAAAGGAAAGAATGTGGTTCCTGTTGTGGTCTTAGGGGGTCATGGGCGAGTAGAAGTGGGGGTAGGGTGTCTGCCTTTTTGACATTGGGTGGCCCCTGGGGTGCATGAGTCAGGGTCTGCTGTGGGAGGAGGGTTGTATTGAGGGGAAAATGGGTGTTTATAAGCAATAGCTTGAGGGGTCAGGGGGATGAGTAATGTTATGAGAACAAGGCGATACAAAGGATTCCACCTCGGTGTAAGCCTGCCAAAGATAAGAGAGCTTTAAGGAATGAAGACAGTCTAGCTTGTTATTGACGTAAAGTTTAAAAGTGACGCAAAATGAAGGAAGCGAGGTTTGCCAAAGTCTCTTTTTAATGCTTCGGCAGCAGCAGAACAACACTGGACTCAAGTGCTGACAAATTTCCTGAAAAGATATCTTAGCCTTTGCTAGTACAGCAAAACCAATAGTGACAGAGAGGACATATGACATGTAAATCCCTCTGGTAACATCGTGTTCACTGCTTGTGCTTGTTTAGAGTGATGTGTGCATATGTGCGTGAGAGAGATTATGTTCTGGCCTCTGTGGCTGTTTACAGCGAGAATAGCATGTGCTGTGATATTACACACATCTCGGATCCTGTTTACCACGTGGTGCGCGCGTTTGATTGCACGATACTTCCAATGTTTTTATTACAGTTTGTGTATACACGCTCCACTTTTGGCAGACGCCTGTAACTGCCATCAGGAAATGTTGCCACAGAATCTAGTTCTGCCACTGTCTGTCTGGCTGTCTGTGTACACTACAACCACAGAGCACTGAGACAATAAGCGAAGACAGGAGAGGCATTTTTTTTCTTTTCATCGTATTAAGACTGATGTCTGTATGAGCAGTTGGATCGGAAGGACACAAGACAATCCAGACAGAATAAAGATTATGAAAGGCGCCAAAAGCATCCTTCTAATTGGGCAGAAAATAAACTCTTTGTTCATTGAAGTGAGGCAGACGTACCTGTTGAATGTCTTTTGTGTGCCTACTTGTGTTAGTTAGTTATTACATATTCAAATATGACCTAGCATGCAGAACTTTTGTGACGATGGTAGTGTCAGAAAACAAACATTCACGTTTTCATTTTCTGGCTCTCTTCAACATTCCTCACTCTCCTCTTCTCTGTCCATGTGGTTGCGTGTTTGCATGCAGCCTCATTGGTAGAGTGGCCTGAGACCCGGTGGCTGCTCGCCTGGAAGGCTGGCACAACAATACAGGAAGCAGGCACTTATCTGCGTAGGATCGGGAGGAGGACACAAGTCAAGAAGCAGGATTTCTCATCAAATGCATTTGAATGAAGGTCATCTTTGTTCAGTTATGAATCAAATGGAATGAAAACAGTCATTGTGCAGGAGAGGACAAACATGTGGGAAACTGAGAGTGTAAGGTCCAGAGGATGTTTGTAGTTTACACTGACTGTCGGGTTACTGACTTGCGTATTTTCCTGGTGTTGACACACATGGGGCATTTCTGATTTGTATCATCCAGAGTACAGCTGAATCTAATGCGACAATGTGAACTACAAAATAATACATGACTCTATTATTGATTGTAATCTTAATAGCATTTGTTTGCTACAACTTCCCACAAGAAGAAACACTCGAAAGTTATTCACATGCATCACAGGAAAATCTTCACTGTTCAATAAACTCTGTTTGCTCAGGACTGACACATATTCCACTGACTTTCAGTGACGTTTTATTTGGTGCTCTGATAAGTTGATAAATGTTGCTAATATGGCTTAGTCATCAGTTCAACACTCTCTAAAAACATGAAATGAACTCGCTTGTTTGTTCATTTTAATGTGACTCCTCCCTGTTGTGTACCGCAGGGTCAGTCGCAGGTGATAAAAACATGATTGAGCAAGATATGTGACTGTTCTCCGTGTTACTAAGGCTGCATGTAATTCTACTTGAAATGTTACTGACAATGTTTTAATAAGATGATTCCCAACAGGCCTGGTGTATATGTGTGATGCTGACTCATGGTTTTTAATACTGAAGTGAATGACAACGCCTCAAGCCGGCTGTCTTATTCAGATCTGAGCTCCATGTGAGCTGCTCTGAGGTAAGAAAACCTGTTGACCTGGCTTTGACTTGTGCAACTTTTTGTGTCTGGGAAACATCCACAGATGAATAGATTCTCTTGACGTCTATCTGAATAATGAAATGTAGAAATGTTAAATGGGGAAAACAGTTTTTCCAATAAACCATGCACGCAATCCTTGTGAATTATTCTGGAGCTTTAAACCCCCCTTTAATCTTTGGATTTCAGTTCTGTGTGTGGCTACTGGCTCATCCAGTTATTAGTCAAGTCGATTTTATGACAAATCACAAGGCCCCAGAATGACTGATGGTCCAGCCTGAGTGAAAAGAGAGGTCAGGAGAGGGAGAAGAGAGAGAGAGAGAGTCAGCAGGGCATGTTCCTTCAGGGTCTCTCTCTCTCTCTGTGTTTACATCATGTGCACAAACAGCAACGGAGCAATAAGACCCACCCCAGACTGAACCGTGTCACCCTGAATACACACTTAAACAATGGCTTTAATTCAGAATGAACCAAGGTCAGTCCATCCCACAGTCCCCTGAGCATCAGGTAATCTGATACAAAGATGGAACAGCAGATTTCTCTACTTCAAGAACTCCCTAATAATCCCCCAACATTCACGTTTACTGAATAAAGTGTCAACACCATTTACTTGAAAGGTTGTGTGATGATAGTAGTAGACAGTAGTTTCTGCACGTAGGGAGAATCAAACCGAATAAGCAAGTTGCTTTTAAATTCCTGACTTTGTAAAATAACCTACGCTAATCAGCTGGTCTGCCCCTGCAGGGTTTGGATACACAATGAAGGTAATTGAGAGAGCAGAGCATAAACAGGTTTGGGTAAGGCAGCACATAGCTATTCATGCAGCAGACCAAATCTTTTGCATCTGGCCTTGAGCAAATAAAAAAACACATTACAAACTGTATTCAAGTGCAGCGTTAATGTACACAGACACACAATATATTTACAGATAATGTAATACCCCCTTCCTGAAATACCGTTCTATTACACTGAGCTCCAGTAAAAAGCCATCTAGATGCCTATCTGGCAGAAGGACAGGATATTTGAGAAGCCATAACCAAACCAATAAGCCCAGCGATGATTATTCAACACCCTAGCCTCTGAGAGGCAGCTGTCAGGGATACGTAGTTAAACACTCCCCGTGGCTTTGAACCTGAGCAGTGCCTTCGTGGGAATAGATAGATGAAGCTGGGTGGAGATCTACACACAGCTTGGCAGTTGTGTGTGTGTGTACAGATCTTAAACAACAATATGGTTAACTGTCCTTCATCTGCCAGCTGAAATGACCCAGAATAACAGTGCTAATGTTTCACAAAGAGTGGTAACAGGGTGTTTGTTTGTGTGTATGTTTGATAACCTCATCCTGACCTTTCTGTCACGGGCTCATCTTCTAATAGTCCTTGTCAGGGCCACTAATCATTTCACAGACTGTTGCACAACACCTTTCATTGGCTCCAAGGAACAAACTGTGCTGCCAATGAGGCTTGTACTTAATCAAGGCATCCAGAAACCTCATGTGCCTGTCTGTCTGTCTGTCTGTCTGTCTGTCTGTCTGTCTGTCTGTCTGTCTGTCTGTCTGTCTGCCTGCCTGCCTGCCTGTCTGCCTGTCTGCCTGCCTGTCTGTCTGTCTGTCTGTCTGTCTGTCTGTCTGCCTGTCTGCCTGCCTGTCTGTCTGTCTGTCTGTCTGTCTGTCTGTCTGTCTGTCTGTCTGTCTGTCTGTCTGTCTGTCTGTCTGTCTGTCTCTCACACACACACACACAAATGTAAAGCGTGCAAGTCACCACATGTTTTTGCAGTACTTGGGTTTGGAAACTTTTACGACTGTGAGTAACACTGAGCATGTAAAGGCTAAATCTAGTGACCAAAATAATAAAGTCATAAAAAAAATCCATGTAATTTGTGGGAATGCACTCCAGCCAATATGCTCTGTAACACCTCATTACAGCGCAGAGCCAGCAGATGGCACCATTCTACTTTTATATGTGCAGAGGTGAAAATCAGTTCAGTCCAGAAATCTAATTTAAATACTCTATACTACTTTAAATATTTACTACACAAGCTGCAAAGGCAGATTTGAGTTGAATTTTCTGACATTCCCTCAGTAGTTTTTGAGTTTTTGTGTTCTTAAGTTATTAAAGTTATTACATGCTATTTTGATGCACAAGCGTGGAAATATAACTCAACCACATATAACCATGTATTGTTTATCGGTTAAGTACTGCTGTTATTTATAAATCACTAAAGTCATGCAGACCACCAGTGAGACTCATGTGATGGGTGTTTTGACTGAGATCTCTGAGGTCAGTGCTCCCCCTTCTGACACAGAAAATATCACAAATAGTAACTCAGCCCATCATGTGAAGAGTAACTAATGATGTGCCTTTTTTTTTTAAACAGAAGAAACATGTTTAAATAATGTAAGAAAAAGATTTTAATGTGTTAAGATTGCAGTGGATTTACTGGAAAACACAAAGACACAAAATCAACACAAGCTCATCTTCTTTTCTAACATTATTTTCCACGTGCAACTTAGGTTACAATGATGGAGAGCAACATTTTTAATCTCTAAAACGCTGCTGCCGATGGCCAGGAGAAGAGAGATAAAGTTTGAAAATGCTTATTTGACATTAAACAACACACAGGAAGTGGGATGACAGCAAACAGCAGCAGATGATTTAACCATGAACACAATTAATGCCTCTCATTCTCTGCAGTGAGTTTGTGGATAAAATACTCTAGATTTCTGCTCACTTAAAGGGATTTACATGACATGACAGGCTGCAAATTATTGGTGATCTAAGTCGTGCCGCGTCATTCATACATTTTCTCGCACAGATAGTTCTGGCTTTGTCTGCTCAGAATTTGCCTCCAGCTCTGAACTAAATTTAACATTCACTTCCATAAAATGACAACAATCTCGGTGATAGATATCTTAAAACCTGACCACATGAAACCAGAAGTATCTGCATGGATACCATTAGAGGCAAAGGAGAACAGATGTTTCCTTTTTGTAATTTGGACGAGCCTGTATCTGGTCTGAATTGTCCTGAATTGTGGTTCTCATGTGCATATTTAAAAATGTTTCAAATTTTCTTCTTTTTACACTGCGCTGATCTTAATGGGGTTTGGACGAAATCCACTAAACATCATACCACATGTGTTCACAAGTATGATTCAGCAGTCTGTTATGTTGTGTTAACTGGGACAACCGGGATCAAGGCAAAATGAAATTGTTCCATGAGACTCTGTGGTGGTGGGAACTAGTTATAAGAGTCACTTTACTCATAACAACCCATCCTTTTTAATTAAGGGCATGGCCTATAATTGATCAGTAACTTAATGTTTGTCATAAACGGATTAATAGCAGAGTGGGGATGGGAAGAAAACTAAACCAATCCCCCTGAGAGTGTGCTCTGTGTCCCAGAGGTCTTATCAGTTGCCCTCCTTGTCCCTTATAGTGCCCTATTTGCTGCTGACTGTCACGCAGCCAGATAGATAGAGGTCTAATAGAGAGGCCCGCTCTGTTAAGTGATTGAGCTGTAAATACAGATTGACCTGAACTAAGACTCTCATCATCTGTAAACTCATTCAACACTCTGCGTCCTCTCCCTTGATGTCTGAGAGAGTCTGAATCATTTCCATCACCGGGCAGGGGGGCATCTCCGATCATGAGATAGAGAGAGTGAGCCACACGGCTTCCAGTATATATATAAAGATCTATGTGTGTGTGTGTGTGTGTGTGTGTGTGTATAAATGTGTGTGTGTGAGACGGTGCTGAAGCATCAAACGACAGCACAGAGATGATCTTTCCATCAGCTCCGTAGAGAGCGGAGATTGTCCCAGACAGAATTTATGGAAATGGTCATAAAACGTGAAGAGTTCAGTAATGGGATATGTCGATAAAACCCACGGCGGCACAATCTACAGCAGTTTACTGAGGAGATGAGTGGCCCGGCTGTTAGACAACTCAAATCTAATTTTCTCAATAAAGCCCTGTAAGTCAACAACCCTAAAGGTTCCATAAATCATAATATAGGACAGATTCATCAAGGCCGTATTTATTGTTATGGCAGAGTGCCACCGCAGCATTAATCCTATCACTGTGTGTGCTCTAATGGCAAAATTAGCCATCTTCCCCCATTTCCCCATTACACACATCAACATATCAACTTATTCTAGTTCTACAATTATTCAAAACTGAAGATTTTACACAAGTTTTAACTCTAAACAATATTCTGTCTCCATTAAATTACATTCATTAAATAAAAGGCTAAAGTCTGAATGTGTAGTTTTCATTGTAATTATTTTTTTAGGGGATGATATAAGACAATTACCCACAGGAAAATAATTTATCATTTAAATAGCAATGGACATTTGTATTGTGGGTGCATTTTTATTTACAGTTATGTGGATTCTGGTGTTTGGGACACAGCGTATACCACAATTACAATAACGACTTTCCTCTTCCCTCTGTGCTTTATTGGCTCTTCTGCATGTAGTGAGTGTAACATGTGCATGCGGAAAACATTTAAAAAGTATTTCAGCAGTGTCTTTTTCTTCGAGCTTTATTTCCTTTTCTGAACTGCAAGTGTGAAATCAATAAGGCTAAAGTGATGGCAGTTCATTTTAATTTCAGGGAATGTCTAGTCATATCTTATTAAGAGCAGTTAATGACCCGCAGTCCCTCCGGCAGATGATCCCCAGTTCAACTTGAGGAATTATTGGAGATTCACAAAAGGTAGTTTTGAGTATTTAATGAAGAATTCTTAATGTGCATTGGCTGTTGAAAATCTGTGAAACTCTTTCACCTCTTTTGACCACCACAGCATTTATAATTTAATATTTAATTTGATTTTAATCAGAACCATGTGAACTACAGTGAACCTTTAAGTCATCACATGTTAAAAGGTACAGACATGGATTTGTATTTACCTGAAAGACATGCAAGTGCCATTTTAACTCATAAAATACCCCTCCTCCTCCTCCTCCTCCTCCTCCTTTTTTCAGAGTTGGTTCTTTAACGGCTGGATGCGCCACATGTTCAGTGATGCCTGCAGAGCCAGACAGGCAGGACGGACGCCTTATGAAAGCCAGCGACTCCTCCCCCTGGGGGATGGAGAGGACCCACACCGTTTTACTAGCACAGAAGGGCAATAAGTGCTAAAGGAAAACAATTATACTCCAATCATTTCCGATTCTTTGGCAGTCATGGGCCAAAACAGTCTGAGGATGAAGGTTACGGGGGCAGCAGAGGGCAACTATGAGCACTGACCAAGAGGCGTTATGCTTAAAAACTGAATTTACAAGCATAAATACCAGGCACTGATTCACAGAAAGAAAGTGATGTTTTGAATATTATGTTTGTGTCTTATCTGGGACGAGCATGATTTGCTCTGTAACTAAAATGGCTGAAATGATTTTGCTTTTAGAAAGTTGAAGGTGTTCATACATTCAGTTGTCAAAGTTGGTTAAAGTCTGCTTCCTCAGAGGGTCAGTTCACCCCAATTCCCACCCAAATAAAACCAAAAGTATCTGCATAGCTGTTTGTTTATATATATATATATATAATTCAGGTTAACTGACTCTTCTCACATGTGCCATTGCATTTATAAAAATATATAGCTGTAGCTAATTATAATAGATTTAACATTTATAAGGACAACACAGCACAGGTGAGCTGTCCAAACATATTTAGGTCTTTATTTGAGTCAGTGGTCATGCTCAGTGTCAAGAGTGAAGCTGCTCTGGGGAAGCTTGAGCCTGGATCAACAGTAATCCTCCTCCCATGGAGGTCACAGTCTAGTTATAAGAGGCAACGGCTCCCTCCGCTGTTTTCAGCCCAACTTCCATTAGCAATCTGTTAGCCGCAGTCCATTGAGAGGGAGGATCGGAGCACGAGCTCCTGGGAGCACACAAACATACAAAGACACACACACATGCTCACGGCACAGACCTTGTTTGATGAAAAAGAACAATTAAGGGAGAAATGAGGGAGAATCATCAGGGGAAATGGCCGATGAAGACTTTATTGATTAGAGCAGCTCCACTGGTTCAGCTCTCACTGTAGCAATTACCACCATCCAGTGGGGGCCTCGTGGTGCAGGGCCTTATTTGATGACCACAACGTGAAAGTGAGGGAGGATTTTTGGACTATATTTGACAGAACAACATTGGCCTGTGTCAAATCTGACTAACTTCTCCGTTAAATCTATTGTTTTCTTTACTGCACTGAAGCTTAATTACATGATTACAAGACACAATATTCTGACATTTAATGACGTTTAATGACATTTTTATCACAATAACCAAAAAGTTATGTGGAGACAAGACATATAATTGAGACAAAATCATAAAGAATGCACGTCTGGGCTCAGGCGTGAAGAGTTTTGGGTTTATTCCTGGTCACATTTACCAAAACTCTCGTACTTGTATATTATACACACATGCGGCAGGGCAGGCTGGGATCTGCATGTGACAGTGCAGAATAAAGAAGCATCTCCCTCTTTTTGTCTCTTGCTTACACACACACACACACATACACACACACACACATACACACATCCAAACAGCAATGATTAATTCAAATCCCTCATGAATAAAGCAATAAAGTCTAATGGGGGCACATCTGAGTCAACATGCCCACATACTGCAGAGGCCAGTCTGATCATTTGTTTGTTTGCTCAGCTAAGACAGCTGGGTATTTGTATTTAAATCTGACTATTGTCTGCTGACAGTTCTTTGACCAGAAACGCTGTGAGGCAACTGATGTGTAAGTTGACTTATTAATGTAGTTGTTTAGATTGCAGATGCTCGCATGCAAGAGTGGCTTGATATGATGGAACGGTGATATGTAGTTTAGGTAGCATACCAACAAGACTTGTCTGAAACTCTTTATGAGAGGGAATAGGTTACATCTTATTGTGTCACACGATAGAGTCATCACAATGAAAAGCAAGTGAATTTACTGTTATTGGAACATGCATCTTCATCCCTGTGGCCTGAGATACCAAGTTCAAAGGTCAGATGAGGTGACCTTGGGAGAGCCTTCATCTAATTAGATGTGAAGGGCCAAGATTGAATCTGAAATGTGACCTGGTGCTGTGCAAACAGCATGAGGGTGTTAATATTAGACTGACCCCCCCCAAAAAAGGTAGCACACTAAATGTAATAAATTATATCATAAACTAAACTTTAATGTCATCATGTCAGTCTAGGAATGGATAAAAAAGAGACCAGTCCTCCCAGTAACATCTACCATTACAGAGCCACTGTGTTCTCATTCTGCAGCTCACTAACGACTCACACTTTCACAACCTCGCGGACTATTTGGCAAGGACACAGAAACAAAAAAGAGATAATGGTCAATGGAGAAATATAAAGGGACAAACACAATCTGTTTCTGCATTAGATGGAGATGAATGAGGAATAATCCATTGCCTTCCATCACACCTACCCAGCCTGCACCATGGCTTCTCCCCGCTTAACCACAATGATGATTAATCCTACACCCACTATTTATATTTCCTAATTTGTAATTAGCACGAATTATCAATTACGGTTAGCGCCTAATTGCCCTTCATAAAGACAGCTCCCCAGGTTTAAACGGCTCCATTTAAATAATGTAACTAATAGCTCTTGCCTTTACGTTGCGGATACATCTTCATTGTTCCACGCGTGAACCGTGATGGTTGCTCGTAATTTAACAGGGCAATCGAGAGAAGGAGTGCAGGTGGCACTGCGGGACTAATTATTGTTAATGAATTATGATGTGACCTTCTCAGAACAATGGCTAATCAATGCTCACGTTGAGTGACAGTGAGCTCTGTGCAGATGCCAGAGACCACAGAGCCATTAGTAGCAGGGCCTCAGCCCAGTGGAAAACAGGGAGCTGCGGCAGTTTTCTCTTACAATCTCTCTTACAATATGTACACTCTCCTTTGCTCACCACAACGCTCACCTCCCTGTGTTTGGAGAGGACAAGCCGGCCAAAATATCTGTGTAGCCTAATTTACAGACTGAAGAATCTGGAGGTCTAGCCAGGGCATTAGGCCAAGATGGCTAAGCTTTGTATCCAGTCCTCTCTGGGAAGACAAAATACTGCTGTGTTACCTGATGTAGTCTTTCACAAAGAGTAATCCTTCCTGTTAGTATGTAATGGTCTGTATTGCATGAACACAAGACTGGATATTACATGTTTAAGGGGCACAGTTGTCAAATCCAATTTAGTTTTAGTATTAAATCACATCAGAATGGATTTATTGCACGTGTACATACAGTTTTAAGTTTGAACTAATCGCCTCTGGTCAGTGTGTGGTAGAAAGTTTGCGCACTTTGCCGACATGACCACATTGTGCTGGTTGTTGACAACATCAGTGTTTGAACTGACCTTTACCTTGTTGTGACAGGGGCGCAGTATGACTGACAATGTCCCTCAGCATAATTTACCCCCGCCCCACATCGCCCTCCATCTCCTCTGTGATGCAGTTGACCCCTTTACAAATCACCCCCAACTTTACACATCTGCTGCCTGTCAGCATCTGCCAGGCGCACTCACCCGTCCCGCCCATAATGAAAAACTCTCATTACTCGCCTCCACCCAACAGGTATACAGGCCGTTAGGACAATTACTGGGCAATGCCACTGACCTTGTTGTCGGAGAGAGTCAAACAAACACAGAGGTCTAGCAGAAAAGGAGGCCTGGCAGCAAAAAAATCTCAGGCATGCAGTGCAGACAGGAGACTTGGCAAAATGAGGAACGCTTCATGCTTGTTAAGGGAGATTGTACTGTATTGATCTACACTGGCACACATCAATGCCAACTGCCTCCGAGTGCAGATAAAGTAGAAACTCAGGTAGTGGCATAACAGTAGCGTCACAAGTTAAAACAGAGCATTCAAATAACCAAACTGGAGGTTTTCTGCGTTCTAGTACTTTAACCACAAGTTGTGTATGATTAAAGCTGACAAATCTCCAAATAACACCCAAAGTTATGAGTTGATTTCATTTTAGCAGAGTGTGAAAATCAATTTTGGAGACACTAAAGCTGTGTAAGATTTGTAATGCATCAGTTATCAGTGAGTAGTCTTAGTTTTTTCTGTCAAAGGTTGAACAGTTGCAAGTATTCAAGCGTCCAAGATTTGCAAATCAGCTGCCAAAAACAAGCTGTGTTGTCATCGACCCCAGATTATAAATAGTAAGCTGTTAAAAGGATGATTTGGTGTATTTTGATAGATTTAGTGGCGCAAAGCACAAAAAAAAACAAAAAACCAACGCAAAATCTTGACTTCATGTGCAGTGTGAAGTCTAGCAAGCTGTAGATCTCTGCAACTTGATACACACTGAAATAAATGACGACAGACGTATGCAGAAAAGTACAGTGTGACTTTGTCTTGGAACCCACAACCACACAGTTTAGGAATCTGACACTGACGATCTAACAGCCTCTCTTAATGGTTCACCAGACACTTGCTGATCCTTTGTTTGAGTCCCACTTTACAGGAGAGTTGTGGAGACAGTGGAGGACTTTAGAGAAAACAATAGACACTACAGAACTGCAGCTCATAATGCCGCTCCTGCCATTAGACAAATTATCTGACGTTTAGCAGACTGGGGGCAGCCTCCCCGTGAAGTGATGACTTTATTGACCTTGGAGGGGGGTCTTGGATGGAAGTGTGTCTCTTTGGCTCCCTGCTGTGTCTGACAGGGGACACTCCTCCTCTCTGAAGTCTTGCTCTGGCCCGTACAGACTCTGAGCTGAGCCAGCTGCTGTTCCCGCTCTCTGAAGTCTACCTGAGGGCCTCTTTGTCCTCGGGGCTCGTCCCTTTGTCCCGCCGACACACACAAACAGATGTCCAGCCACTGGGCTTTCTCGTAGGAAGTTGTAAACCTCCAGTGTGCAGTGGGCTCTATTCATATGAAGGGCCTACAGTAATGGCCGTGCAAGTGCCATACACATGCTAATGCTGACACGCAGACACCCTGTAGGGGCGACTTTAACAAATGTTTGACTATGTAACTACTGCAGACCAAGCCAGTCCACCAGACTATGACTGGGTAGCAATGAAACCTCCATGTAGACTACTGATCTGTATAAGTAACACAGGAAATTGTGTGGGCAGGCCTTTAACAGTGTGTAAACATGATCGGCTCCCCCATGTCACAAACACCAGGCAGAACTACATACAGAGAAATGGCCCTCACGCCTTCTGTCTGTCTCATCCGCACACACAATGCAGACCTCACAGGTTTAGATAGTAAAATATGTTAATGCATAAATCATCACAAATGTCGACCACAACAGAAATCACAGCTATCCTTCAGGAAAAAATGCATTTTTTTAAAATCACAAATTGGAACCTACTCTACAAAAATACAAATCAGCTCATTTTAAAGAAATTATAGCAGAAGGACTGACTGAAAATCCAAATAATTTAGGTCATTCAAGGACTGATGGGTTAAAGGAAGCACTCCTCGTGTGCTGTTGCAGTTACTGGTTTGGCCTTCCAGTATCCAAAATGACTGTGTGTAGCCATCAGGTTTTTATCTGTATTGGACACCTGCTGAGAATATTGATCTTTAGCTGGTTTCACCATTTAAGCCATCGCCAGGCATCAAGCTTTAAACACCCGTATGTCACTTTATATTGAATACTAATAGCACAGACTTGGGAGCCGACTGATTGTGAATATAAATCTATCACCTCAGGTGAGAAAACAATCAGCGTGTGTTCATTGTACGTGTGCAATTTAGCTTAATAATGCTTTGAAGAACAATCTAATAATAGTCATGGATCCTTTAAGTCTATTTAAAACACACAGAAGAGATTATTACCATCCCGGTGCAAGCAAGTAGGTATAAACCGTTTTCTCTGCATCAGACAACATTTGCATGTGTCTGTGTGGAAGTTGCTGCAGTGTAGTGAAATGCAGTACAAGTGGAAATGCTATAATGGGAATATTATTATCACTGTTTCATGAAAACATAGAAAACAATGAGAATATAGCTATAAAAATTAAAAGCAGAAGTCATCTGCAGAATAGGATGGAGGATCTTTAAGCAGTAGTTTAGTAGTTTAGTTGCCACAGCATGTAAAATGTTAAACACAATATCTTTATAGTGCCTGGAAATAATCACCACCTGTGTACTAAATATTCTATTTATTATATCTAAACATCACTTAAAGTATGAAGTACCTGTAAGTGTTTGATTTACTTTTACTGCATATCTACCAGCATCTGTGCTTAAGAATTACTGATCGCTAAGAGAGACAGAGAGAGAGAATTACATTTACACTCAATTCTTACATTTTAATACAAGAAGTTTTGATTTACTCTGATATTTACACTGATGCTGCAATGTTCCCATGAATAGCCAGCAGTTTATAAGCAGAAACCGTTTGGTTTCGATTAAGAGAAAGTTTTTCTGTGGCTCGAGGGACACGAAAATCCCCTTCATGACAGTAACGCTTCTAAAAGAGTCCAATTTGGGGAGACAGGGCGATCTCTGATATGGATCAAGTGCCATCTGTGCCCAATTTACTCTCAGGTCGTGGATTATTGAATTTAATGATATGGGTGATTATCGACGAATGCTTTGAGCCCATTAGGTGGTCGTGTGAAACACTAATAGTGTTTGTGTCACGTGTCCGGTTGAGAGACGGGGGGGGACAGGCGCTTTAAAGACCGCGCTCCGGTCATCTCATTCAAGCTGCGAGACTGACAGACAGAAGCGGAGGAGCCAAGACCACAATCCGAGAGATCATCACTACCTAACCGGTTTGATGAAGCTTGAAGACGAGAAGTAAACTATGAGAAGTTCCTCTCCTCACGCGTAATTACGCACATCAGATCCCTTTCCCCCCCCCTCTTCTTTAAAGGTTTTTTTGTTCTCAGCAAAGGATGCTGGACCCCAAGGACTGTGGAGTGACAATGACGTCCAGTCATAAGATTTCCTTTTCTATAATTGATATTTTGGATCCGAAGAAATTCAATAGCAAAAGGGTAAACGAACTTTCCATCGTCACCGAGAAGTTTTCTGTGCCAAATGCAGACGGAGCAAGTCTGGAGTCGGACAGCAGTGCAGGTGGAGACTTCAGAGTTGAGCGCATGGAAGCAGGTAGAGAAAACGGAGAATTTTAGTCTATTATTCAGCCTATAGATCAAATGTTCACGTGTTTGCATTTGTTAAACGCACATGTCGATTATTATTTAATTATCACCCAGACATATCGATAAATGTGTATATATGCACCGCCACATCTCAGCATTATACAATAAGAGTGCATGGATGAATTAGGCTAAATATTTATTGTAAAATCTTACAATTAAAACTTTTTTTTTTCTTTTGACTGCAGCACCTGCAAGTGAGGCGATATTTTCTATCAGATTTATTGTCATCTCTGTATGACCTTCCCTTAATTTCCAAGGCTGCGTTTCCTTTCAAGGAAGCCACAAAGGCTTGCTCCCAGAGCCCCAGCGTGTGATTGGCACAGGGACAGGCAGGCTAGATAATTGTTTAAATCGTCCCATTGAGGATGCCTCTGCGCGCTTTGATCGATATCCCATTACTGCATCCTGCATATCTCCCTCCAGCACCTTGCAGGTACAAACTTCACACCCCATCCATGTCTGATCCTAAATATCGTTCGATTAAAACTTCCCTTTAAATAGATGACATTTATCGACCCGGCAGCAAATATGAAACTCCATTAGCACGTCATGGCTGAGGTGGCGGAGTTGGATTTAGACGGGATTTCTTTCCGCAACATGACATTTGAGGCGCTGTGTGGTTTATAAATTATTTAAGGATTAGTGACCAAGACTCCCCCCCTCCTCTGAATCATTGCCCCGTTCCGCTCGAGCGACCTCCGGATCCTAATCAAACACTTTACAGATGTCAACTTTAGGCCTTCTGTGTTTGGTATTTGACGTGCAGCTCAAACAGGACAAAAAGGGATAGAGCATCGCTGCACAATGAAAATAAATAAATAAAAATCTGTGAGGCAGGTGTGGACTTTTGAATTTGTGAGATTTGATTGTGTCTTGTCAGGAGCTGTCCATTCAGCACTGCGACCATTTTAGACAATTTAGCCAGCTTTTTGGCCTATTTTGGACTATCACATCAAAATGTCAAGTCAAATATTACTAGCCACCTCTTCAAAAAAAATAGTTTAATCTTGTAAATAACCTCAAATATTCAGTTAATCAGTTTTAAGAACCATCAGCAAAGCCACGCCCTTCCTCACCCGGATAGGGCCTTTAGTTTCACCCTTAAATAGTGGACACTGGAAGTACTGGCAGTGAAATAGTAATAATTATACACTATATGTTAGATGCTGAATTTGCTGCAGAGGTTTGCACGATGTGAGTTAACTCCTTTCTTGTATCTACAGTGGAAGAAACAGGAGATGAACACTCTGCAGCCTCCAAACATCACGCAGTTGCTGCTGACCCCCTTCTGCTCTCCCCACCGGCTGAAACAGAGCCCCGTCTCACCGGGGAGCAGGACGACGGAGGGTCAACGGCGGTCACCTCGCAGGACCCCTCACCGCACAAGCGGCGACGCCCCGACCAGGCCTGCGCCAAACCACGGCGCGCCAGAACAGCGTTCACCTACGAGCAACTGGTCGCTCTGGAAAACAAGTTCCGCACAACTCGGTACTTGTCCGTGTGCGAGAGACTAAACCTGGCCCTGTCTTTGAGTCTGACTGAAACTCAGGTGAAAATATGGTTTCAGAACAGGAGGACCAAATGGAAAAAGCAGAACCCCGGGGCGGACAGCACCTTGCAGTCCGGCTCTAATTCTCTGGTCAACGTTAGTCAAAACCCTCCCACGTGTGGGTCGAGTCCCGCCAGCTTCCACCAAACTTTCCCTAACTTCAGCTCTGGGAATGTGATCTTCCACACAGCTGGTGTTCCGCTTTCTTCCACTGGAGGGCTCCTGCATCCCTTCATGCCCAGTGGTTTTGTCCAGCCGACTTATTTTAATCCACACCTATGAAAGAAGCCAAGACTGACATGTTGCAGCCGGTGATACTTTTTGGGAACAAAATAACTTTTCAAAGCTGAACTTTGTTCTGCCCGGAATCATTATAACTGCATTAATGTCACCTCATGTTTTACAGACTGAGGGGAAAAGGGAGCATCTTCCTTATGAAACAGCTGTTGACTGTCTTTAATCTTTTGTCATGAACCTTTTCCAAAACGCCAAACACATGACCTGTGACTGACAACTATTTAAACATTAGTGCTCCTTTATACCTCTGTCAAAAGACTGTACCACTATGCACTGACTGTCTGTCCTTGTGTTTGTTGAACCACCTGCTCGCACTGTGTATTTGACAGCTCATACAGTATAATTTTCTGCATCTGTGTATTGTCTTACATCTCAAACTGTGGCATATTGCAACCATCCAATAGCCAGCTGTGTTTCTACCTCTCACAGGCTCGCACAGCTCACGTCTGTTGCCATTTATGCCGCGTTAACAGTGTAACTTAATTAAAAAAGCATCAAACATCTGTGTGTGGCTCATGGATTACAAAGTAAAAACATTTCAAATGAGAATGAATCGCAGAGCTTTTCCCTATCCCTCTTAACATTAATTTGCTGAAACGTTGCAACAGTAATAGGTTTGTAATAGTGGTATATCACGTCCTTGTTAAAGAGCCCAGTGGAAATTACTTACAGTATATGCCGCCATCTCCTGGGCAACAAGGCTGAGTGTCTACCAAATTAAGTAAGGCTGATCACAGACTGAAGCATCTATTAGATCAAGTCTAATATTGAAGTCTCAACAGAGACAAAAGATATTAAAGCCCCCAATTATATATTTATAAAAAGTGCTATATAGTATTTCCATGAAGTTATTATACATATCTGCTATACTGCTGCTCAGAGGTAAATGTTGTACATTTACTTTGTAGATAAACATTTTATATACAAAACAGGTGATGAGTTTATATATGATGTACTTGATTAAAATCTGGAGCAGTATAAATCCAAGTAGTATAGTATAATATATAGTATCACTTTCTAATAAAACTCTATCTTAAAGGGTTCATAAGCTGTACTTAATGGCTTTATTAATGATAACTATATAAAAAAATATAGCCGTATAGCTATAAGCGATTAATAAGAACATGTTTTGGGTTGCCATGTTGTGTAAAATCCTTGTTCAGGGACATTTTCTTTGTCTTTAGGTTTTATTTTTTGGCCACTTGAGGGCAGCAGAAAAGAAGAAGAAGACAAATTGTTGAAAGTTGATACAGTCAGCTTGTTAGCAAAGATTTGCTAATTTCCACATCTGGCAGTTAAGGAGCAACATTATCATTCATACAGTAAGTATGTACAGTATAGTCTGTAAATATCTATCCCTTTAGCGGTTAAATGCTTCACCATGTTCACCAGCTAGCTGATAACTGTGTCTGTCTGTGTGAGCTGAACTCACTATAAAGAAGTGACCTTGTTTTAACATTGTCTATTGATACATCTTTATTGTAAAATATTGGTTACAGCTGCTTTAAATGTATCAGAAAGACCTGCACAACGGACGATTTGACCACTTACATTCATGGAATAGGTCACATAGCATTTGGATCAAAAGAAGAAAAGAATCAATTATAAATTGCATTTGAATTTGCAGGTAAGTCACCAACTTTCACTGATGAGTTATTAGAGAGGGAGAACCCAGTGATCCTTTATTAATTATTATTATTACTTTATTATTAATTAGGTCCACTTACTAACATGTATAAATGCACATACATGACTTATTGGAAAGGGAGAAGGGAAGGGAAAGGGTCGGTTATTAGACTGACCTATAAAGCATTAGTAAATAATGTATTGAGAGCTCACTAATGTCATTTTACAAATCTTTTATGAAAAGTGCCTCATAAGTAATATAAATGGGCTGCCGTGAGTAAGGATCTACGTTTTTACTAAAGTAGACTAAAGTATATTATACTACATTTGTAGTTGAGTAAACTTTTGAATGCAAAACTTTGACTTTAATGCTTCACTCTGAATAATTCTTCCTCCACTAGTTATACTAGAAATTTTACTTACATAATACAACCACACAGTGTCACCATTTCCTCTCTTTCTTTCTATATCACCTCATACACTAGTGGAAGAATAGACTGACTCCATTTATTGACTATATTATGATCATTAGTGTCATCTGTTTTAGGACTTATTTATCCTTTTGATTCACTCATTTTAAAGAACGTACATGTTTTTATATGACATTTGATGCTGTTAACAAGTAATCTTGTTTTATATGTGTTTTGGTCTTGTGTGTTTTGTGGTCTAGATGTAATTGTAGACCTCCTGCTAATTCACTGAGGGTAGTTGTATGATTTTGAGAAACACGCTCCTCTCTTACACCTAATTTACATCCATTTCTGCTTCCATGTGTAGCAGATGTGCACAATTGATGTAACACACCCACTGAGACAGACAAAATAAAGATTTGGCACAACAGCTATAGGAAGCCAGGATTATCAGTGCAGGCCCACAGCAGAGGACTGGGATAGGACAGCTTCAAACCCACTGTCAAGCCTGTGTCATTAGTTGACATCTTTCAAGAGTGTGTTGTGCTTTCACTGCTTTGATCTAAAATACACTGGTTGAATTGGCTGCTTCTGTCTATATCTGCAGACAGTGAGTTTGCTGCCGGGGGAAGAGAAAGGAGAAGAGCTGACTGAGAATGGCTGGTAGGCAATTTTCTCCTGACATCAGTTTGACGGTTAGAGGGCTGACAAGCATCCTTCAATTAGATGGAATTTTCTCACTCCTGTCAAAACCCGGCCAATGTCAACCTGTCGCTGAGGTGCAGGTGTTAGTGTAGCTGCGATTTTTATTTTTTTCCCCCTCTTCTTTCACATACGAATACATTCGCTTACAAACATGCACAACACGCATTAATAAAAATCTGTTATCCTTCCATTTAGATTTGTTCGTTCCGACTGATGCATATGAATGTCATTACCCTTTGGTTCTGCGATACTTTTCATTCCAACACGGCCTGGCACGCAGCTGAAAAATTTGACAGTTTTGATCAATACGCTGGAAAATCCGGCATAAGGAACCCATTCCATATTTTGGCTTGAGGCAACTGTTATGTGACGATGTGATGAATAATTTTGCAAGGTATCTGAGGGGGGTCATTAAGGTCTGGGTGAAGAGAGTGCTTGTTTAAAATTCATGTTGGAGAATGCTCTGGGACAAGGTCAGATGTTAATAGTAACAGCGGTTTTGTGTGCACACAGTGGTACGGGGAGAAAATTCCATCGACATTCCCTGTTCAGTGTACTTATCTTTTCCAGAGAAATGTGTGGGAGGTTTGAATAAATAAAAGAAAGGCTGAGGATTTCCTGCTTTGTTTGTTTGTGCTATTTTCAGTCCTGGTGGTCCACAGGGACCAGCATCGGTTCCTCTGAGGTTCACAGGTCAGATAGGAAGAGTGGGTGGTGGAGTGGGAGGTGAAAAGTGATATAGAAAAAGAGGTTTCCAGGTAGAATTGTGGGGGTGTTTTATAAGGCTACAGTCATGTGTACAGACTGAAAACAACCAGTTTCTGATTCCCTACAATAATTGATGTAACATGTTTTTTTCTACCTTGATCTTTCATTAATAATTCTACTTATGACTCCACTCCAGAAAAATATGCTTTAATACTGATTTAATCCTGGAAAGGTCAGGTGACTTTTATTCTTATTTTATCTAAAACATCTTGAATCTGCATTAACATTGACACATTAACACATTATAAAGCTGGCACGGTGAACCTTTGAGCAAACAGTTGATTATTTATGCCTCCAGCAGATAAAGAGCATCATTGGTGCTTATCTTAAGTCGCATTTGTGTCCACCTGATGAATGCAAGTCTAATATTCATTCACCTTTTAGCCCTCTTTTTGCTCTATATGAACTCCTCTGAGAATTATATGGCTGTTAAGTTAAATGATGCCTTGCGCTTATCAGCTAGTAGATAACTTTGTTCCCGGGCAGGTTGTGTACAGTGGGTTCATGAGAGGTTTTTCACTGAAAGCAGCTACTTGCTGGAAATGACGCAGATGAGAGCTGCAAGACTGAACCAAAATCTTAATGTTGCTGACTGTAAAATCAAAACAATGAGCTAAAAAAAGGCTGAAATGCTTCATAGAGCTGAGAAAAAAAATCAGGGAACAGCTGGTAAAACTACATTTATTGAGTGTCCAGCCCTCTACTCTTACCCTGATCGTAAACCTGCCAACTCTATGTCCACTTATTATCATTATCCACACACCTGTGAATATTTGTCATGGAAATATTTTATCATAATGACCTTGACAATGATAACTGAGCAAACTCCATCTACTGAGAAAGATAGGTCTATCTCTCTAACTTAATTTTTTAACATCCAAAGTATAATTTCTATCGTCCACTCACATCAAATCAAAACACAAAAACTAAAACAATTAATTGCCTTTGATTAATACAGAACATAACATTTTAACCATAGATCATCCAGAGCAGCTTTTAAAGTGGTAGTGAGGAGCCACAGCAGCAGCAGTTCAGATATTTGCACCAACACACATGCGCACACAATGCTACTGGTTACTATTATCATACATTTTCATTAGAGTGGGGTGTTCTGAGTAAACTACGTGGGCTGCATTGTCTGGTTTTGTGAACTTTTAGAAATGACTGATGATTTCCTTCTGCATGCTACAGAATACTGCAGAATATAACGAGCAAGACAATTCAACAGATACAAGATCTACAGACTTTAAAGATTAGGATTAAAGATTACATCAAATATAACTCTGAGCTCATTATCTGAAATATCTGAATTGTGTGTTTGACCCAAGAATAAAATTGCCCAAATCACTGTGAAAGTGCTCTCCTGAAGACAGCCTCAGGTTTTCGATATAAATGTTTAACTGCAGTTGATTCTCAGTGAACTCTCACGCTGTCAATTTCATTATGCCATTTAAAACCTCTCCAACTTCATGAACAGCAGAATAAAGTAAGCATGTACTGCATGTATATCTGTAAATCTGCTGGAAACATTACTGCCTTGCTGTGAGTAATATGCAGGCCGAGAGAAAAAGGAATGACAAGAACGCGCTGATGTGTGATCCTGGAAAGTTTGCAGACATCCTGCTTTTGCTTGAGCTGTTAGAGGGTTGTTTGACATGTCTTGTAGATGCTTTGTATTTCAACTGCATCCTCCAGCACAGCAGGGACCCCAGCCAAGGCAGGAGGAGATAAAACTGATTTCTTCAGTACCAAGCGGCAGTCAGTCGGCAAAAGAAGCCAACTTGTAATGGTCTTTTAATCAGCTGCAGAAAGTGAAAGTCAGGTTGAGGTTTAAAGAAGGGGGGGTGAATCCCCTGAGCTTTGGGGCTTGACTGTTTGGGAATTCAGATGTGAGCTATACTGTCCCACCTCATCTCTGGGTCAGTTCAATGACAAAGCTTGGAAGTCATACAATTTTAAAAAGCAGCATCACCATAGTGAGAGTTGTTGAACCTCTATGCAGGATTGTTTCGTACTATATGCAGAATATTTACATTTCGATTGTAACACCAGCTGTTTCCTTCGGTTCAATCCTCGAAGCTAAAACACAAATTACCCAGACGTCAGACAGCTACTGTGTTTGAGAAGGGAAAAAAAATGCCAAATGCTTGACAATCCAAATGCTCCCTTCTGTTTGCCTGCAGTCTGTCATCATTTTAACTGTCTTCTCCAGCTGTTACCCACCATTAGGCAATAATGTAATGAAGTGAAAACTCCAAGTGTTAAGTAAGTAAATATCCTATTTCCCATATTAATTATTAAATCAGTTTAATAATTAAAACGGTTTCCTGAGTGTAACTATTCAATGTTATGTTTTGTCTTTATATTTGCCTGAGAGAGTGTAGCACTTTCAGATTCACCAAGAAAGTCAATATTTTGTCTCATTGAGTCTGGCTTTGCCCTCCCTCATTGATTTCTTCCTTCCATGATAAACAATGTGGTTTTGATGAAGCAGTTTCAATACAGAAGTGCATGCAAAAAGTGAAAAAAAGTTGCCTGTGTGAGAGGCAGAAAAGTGGCAAAACAATTAAAGTGAACCCAATTGAGCTACAGCAAGAGCAATTATGATTTAAGAGTTTGACTTCAGGCCTAATCGCACTTCAGGGGAAATATTTGGATTAGTTCCCAGTCAGGGTTTTGCTCAAGAAAGTCCGGAAATGGCATGCCAGTGTATGAGTGATGTCTTGGATAAATCTCAGGCAGGCAATAACGATTAAGTTTGTCTGGTCCATCTTTTTCCCTCCTTCACAAATCTTTTGACTACGCGCTCTAATCTTTGCACACAGGCCAACATGGACGCACTGATGTGATTACAAGACCGCTGGCACAGGAGTCGAGTCCTAGATGAACACAGATTTTCCAGAGAAAAGGCTGTATGGCACGGGAAATGAGTGTGATTTAATCTCGAGTAAGATGTGGGGGGATTCCACATCGTTGAATCAACTTGAACTGCGAGAGCTGAGACGAGTGTGTTTCACATCATCACTCTTAGAAGAGGCTGCTCTCTTAAAGGCCTTTTCATATAAATCATTCTAACATCTGATCGGCTTGGAACAGTGACCGAGAAATCATCCGATGAATCCAAGTTGTGGCTCTGTGATAAATTGTGTGAGGCCTTATGCAGCGGTTTCAGAGAGAATAAATATTATAGATCCTAAAAAAATGGATGCTCGAGCTGAATCTGTATCGATGTCCCTTCTGGTCAAAACAATGCAACAATAGTTACGAGTCCCGCAATAATTTGTGAAACTTCCTCGCACTGACAGTCTCTTGAATATTCTCTTCAGGACTCCTCGTCCCAAACGCTGCAGCTTTACCAGATGTGTTGTTTCACTGATCTGATGACAAAGGTCAGCTGTGCTAATAACACAGAGGAGGACAGAGTGTTGTTAATTACAGCCTGTCTCAAAGTCAAAGACCGCGGTGCTGCAAGAGAGCTCATCCTCCCTTGTGCGCACACATACACACATCTCCAGCACGCTCATTAGAGGACATTATCTCGCAATGGCTGCTGTGTGAACTAATGGCAGTCTAATGAACTCTGCTGTTAGATTTGAAAGAGAGATGCAACAGTCTGTCTGCCTCATGCACACACTCTGCAGAGCTCAATTTCGCAATCATAAATTAAGAGAGCCAAGCCTCTGTTTACTGTTAAAATCCTGATGCCTGTGTGCTAGATAGCGAACGCTCCAAGGTGAGCTGACATCCATATATTTAACTCAGATCGGTGGAAATGGAGGCAGCATGCAGAGAGGAAAATTTCGGATTTTTTAATGAGCTGGGCTTTCCTTCAAGGATCTCCAGTAACAGTATAAAAAGACTTTTTACCTCGTGGAATACTTCGGCAGGCCTTTGAAGAAAGTATCAACTTTCCAGAGATGATAGAGGAAGTGTACAGGCCTGGTATATTTGGTAGATACCATATTGTAGGAGAATACATATCTTAAATGTACTTCTACAATTAGTATTTTCTATGAGCGGGCACAGAAGGATTGAACGTAAGCGAAATTAATTAGCCTTTGTAAAAATAAGTCATAGTCCTCACCTAATACTATGCCACAAATGCAGTTTGTTAAAGTTAAAAACCACAATATTAACCCAATTATGATTCAGTATGAATAAAAAGAAACATGACATTAAACACTCGAAGCAAAACAGGTGTAAAGTCATAATTCCTAGTTTAAAAAGTGCCTGCAGGAACCTGCGATAACTAATTTGTTTTGCCCCTCGTGCACAGTAGAAACAAGTTGTGACAACATCAACATATCATCATCTTTTGAGTTATTGTAGTGAGCTGTTGGTAATTTACACACCCAGCAGTTACGGAGGAGCAGAATTCATTTGGAGTACCTGCATGGTAACGTACTCACAATGACGACGCTAATAAAGGCTTCCCACTCTCTCTAGGAAATCAGTTCATATGTCCTTACCTGGTTTTCTGACAATACAGAACAGCACTTACTCACAAACGGTCATATCATTTATCGGCTTAGTACTGACACATTTAACCCCAGTTTTATCCCTCCTTTTTTAATGCATAGTTCATGAAGTGTCTCAGGTTCGTTACAGGTCTCGGCTACACCCATTACTGCAAGGTGGTTTTCTGGCAATCTCTTTTTGTTAGACATGTTTTTTTTTTTACTGTTATGAACTACAGCTTCAGCAGAGATTTAGCTAGCCTATCTAGGAAGCTGTAGCTACAAATATTCACTGTGAAGACGTGAGAGGCCCAGTGCAGCACTGTGAAGTGAAGCCAATGCTGGGAAATGCCAATGACTGCAGTTCCTCAAACGGCCACTTGAGGCTGGCTACAGAACATGTCATTCTCCATAAGCCCCCATATTAAAAGGTTCAACTTGAGAGCAGAAATAAACATGTTTACAGTCTGGTACAAAAAACGGTTTTGGTCTCTGTAGCTAACTGTGCTGAGTGTATTCCGTTCAATTTATATTAACGCTTAAAGTTATGCATAATTAACAACTTGGCTGCTTTGACAGACAGGTGGGTACCATTACAGGTGGCATGTTCAAGCACTCAGGTGTCATTCAGCCTGCCTGAAGTACACTGACATCCAAGAGGCGGCAGAGGGAAGATGGCAGCACCCAGAGCTTCACTATGCGGCTCCTCAGAAACCTATGGGTGATGTCACGGATATGACATCCATATTTTAGACTGTCAATGTGGCTGTTCTCACCACGTGGAGTGGAGCTGTGGCATCTTATGAACTGATTATAGTTTACTACACAGTTTACTTACTCAAGACTTCTCTATATATAATAAACTATATTTTTTATGTTGTTTTTTCTATGTTTTTCTTTTATTTTATTGTTTTATTTTATTTTGTTTTAGTTATTTTGAACATGCCTTCGGTTTTATCCTCGCTGCACGCCTTACTGGCGCTTCCTCAGTTTGTGTTGTGCTTTTTGTTTATAACGGGTTGTGCGTGGAAAGTTGAGGGGTTATTATACGAAGCACTTGGTGTTGCTGTTTATATGTATGAACAGTGCTATATAAATAAAGTCTGACTGATTGAGTGACTTAACATTACTTTGGCCACAGCCCATAAGTAAGTAGAATTCATTTTATTTACAGGAAATTGATCTTCTCACCTATTAAAAGAAGAAGTAAGTCAAAGTGTATGTTGCACGGACAATTTATTATTAAAATGCTGTGTTCGTTTCTCAACCACAACGCCAGATGTACATTTCATTATTGATAGGCTGTGTGCAAAAAAGATTGCCGTTAGTCTGTTCTGCTTCACATCTAGTGTGAACAGCTAACTGACGTGGGAGCAGTCGTGTTCTAGTAAACCAATGTGAAGTGTCATACCGTGCAGTTTATCCAAGAAAATCCGCAAATGTCATCATTGTGTGCAAGAGGAAAGGGTGTGAGATCACAAGTTAAATGAGTCATTCTGTGGGGAACATTAAAGTCTGAATTAAATTAATGGCAGCCAGGTGAGTATTTGTTGGAAGACCTCGCTGCCACTGGTGTCTCTGGAGTGATAACATCATTTAAAAATATGTTTGAATATGAGCACATCTATTAACACAAGCCACATCGGATTTAAACAGATCAGAACTGATTCAGGTGACTCTGTGGTGAAATCTATCCGTTTATACACACAGCCGGTGCATCTCTGCGAGATGTGAATAAATCACAATCAGTTTAACAGGAATTAACAGCAATTAGACTCAGGATCTCATGCATATGGATGTGCTCTGAAGGGGAGGCAGTTTATTCAAATGAGACTTTATCTTCATAGAGCAGCGTCAGTTTCCCAGGGCAGACTCTTTCACTTGTCAGAAATGAACCATCTCACCTCTTTAAAGTTGCAACCGGTGGGCGCTCCAAAGATCATGGCAGCCCTCAACATTTCATTTTCATTTCTCTTTTTTTTTTTCCTTTCTGTTTATTCTGTAAGAAACAGATGTCATAACGAATGGTGAAGGAGTTGGTTCTCGACAACAGAATGAATTTCCTTCCTGTAAAGAGGAGGAAATGTGTCACTGACGGTGCTTATAGAGAACAGAGAATATCTTGTGTAATGTAGTCATCATGATAGATCTTTTCACCTATTGAACCCATTCATGCCGCTAAAAACTGTAACTGGCAATGCACTTTGCATCTTTGGACTTTAATGTGTGGTGGTGTCTTTTTGTGTTTTTGGATTTAATGAGAACGTCGACAGTTTGATGTGATACTTAAAATTCAGTAGTATAAACACCATGAGATAAATGTCTTACAGAACTGTTGTCTTGTTAGCAATTATTGTGCAGAGGTGGTGAAACATCAGTTGGAGACGAGACATCAATATCAAATCGAGTGTGGATGATATCGATTCCTCCACCAACAGTAACCTCAATAAATCAGAATACATATGCCGTGCTCTGGTTTTAGTAACAGATATGGTAGTGATTAAAGACACACACACACACACACACACACACACACCACTGTTTAAAATGTGGTTGGTTTGCTTGCAGCAGTGTCTTTCATGTGTTCAACTTTACATGACAACACTTTTATGCCTGTTTTCTAGAACAGGAGACTGATAAAAGTAGATATGGCAGGTCATTTTTTTAGAAGTATAAAGAGGAAAATATGTGGTGTGTATCTTTTAAACACCATGATGGTGTCGCGTGTGAATGGATCTGCACTTCAGTTATTTTATCATTGGATCATCATTGGATCATTGGCTCTGGTGTGCGTGGACTCCCACCCACACAGAATGAGTCACGGCAACTAATGAAGAAAAGGCCTTCCTATTAGTTGAAATGTCATTTTCGAAATCAGGTGTAACCATCCTGTGGAAGTGTCAGCCGTTCCGGTAATAACACTGTAGATACTGCATAACCAACATGCATCCCCAGTTACACGGTACTGCTGAAACCACAAGATGATGACTAAACACAACACCCTTTCTCGAAAATCGCCCATGGCCATGTTTGTGTTTCACCTGAAAACCTGCTTTCATTTTCTTCTTTGCTTCAGATCTTCAAATCCAAAAAGTGGGATGATTTAAATATGTAGGAGATCATTTCAAGACTGGAGTGCTGCTGTGTATTCAGAGAGTCTAGTTTGTCCATGAAAACGAAAACCGACCGTGATGCAGCCAAATTAAATAAAACAGACTATTTACGGGAAGTCCATGTCAGCATGGTATGTTATTGATTCTCGTGGAGCTTCATGAGGCACACTGGGGGGGGGGAGTTTGCTCATAATGATAAACAGGATGTTTTCCAATAACAAATCAGCACCCGGAACAATAATTATGTCACACATTTTAATCCAAATGGTCGCTTTTGATTCTAGCAGCAACTTTTAATGGAAGAAGACTCCGCGCAGAGGAGACCCCCTAACGAGGGAAGCTGGCAGAAGTCGCCTTGCGTCTATTGATTTGCTTTTAAAGTCTTGTAGCCCTTCCATTCATCACAACAGCTCGTCAGACCCAGTCAATAAAAGCATTTCGTGGTTGAAATGTAGATAAAATTGATGGTTGTCCTGCCGGTGTTTCCACATGCGCACCTCCTCCCTCCCTCCCTCTCTCTCTCTCTCTCTCTCTCTCTCTCTCTCTCTCTCCTTCTCCTTCTCCTCACTCTGTTGCGCGCAGCGGAGCTTCAGTCAGATGGAGAGACTCCGGAAGGTAAGGAAAAACCCAACCCGGCTTTTGCCAACATGAGCACCCCTTCTGCTGAGGATACGTTCACATGTATTTCACGGGACGCTTCGTTCACACACACACACACACCTGTCAGGTCGTCTCAATCGCCGCCTTGATTGCTGGTCATCATGGCTCAGAGGCGCGTGGACCCAACTCCGGTGTGAGTATCTTTGTTGATAAATTATATAAAAAAGGATTTTTTTTTGTTAGATTTCTTCTGTAATTACAGATTATCCCATAGCTGAGTGGCGTTTTTGTTAAATTATTTAAAAGTTCATTACCCTGATACTAAAAATTGTTGAGTGTTTCCTCGTATATTCACCTTCTTATCAGTTCATTAGTCTCACAGGAAGCGTTAGACAGTATGTCCACGAATAGTCTGTCTGCATATGGAGCAGCACCCAATAATAAACTTAACTGAAATATAAGACACAATCAAAAACAAACTGCACACAAATGATAATTATAATAATAATTGTGTCAAAATCATGAGCGTGTTTTCTGTGTTTAAGGGCTAAAACCAACATCCTCCTGGTTAAATTTTCCCCCTTAGCGAACAGCTGCAGAATATCTCAGTGTCATGTCTCTGGGGGGTGGGGGGGTTTACCAGAGATCCAGCTACAAACAAGACTGTGTTATGAGGCAAAGATAAACTGGAGTAAAACATTTGTAAACATGCCCCTGACATCTTGTGCTTATCCTGTAATTATTGCTCTGTATATTCCAACATAACAAACTGGGGTGTGACGACTTGACAGATTTCTTCCATTCTGATTAAATGGTTTTCTTCATGCATCCCAGTAAACAAGCCATTAAGTCACTAACTTGTGTAATTTTTTTTGTGCTTTAGTTTGGTTTGAAGTCCGGGATGTGATGTCTGCTGATGTGTGAGATGTTTGTGCGCTCACTTTCAGTTTGACATTTTGTTTAATATCCTCCCCTGTTTTTTTTTTCCATTCTGGTCTATTAAAGGGGGCTGCAGAGTGCAGAGCAGAGGTCCTGACAGGTAGGCAGATGACCTTTGGACAAACTGGCCTCTGTGGGCAGCTTCGAAATCACCGAAGCTGTACATTATTGTTAATTGGAGGGCGAAAGAGTGGATGTGGTGTCAGCTTGTGTCCGTATGACTCTGCACACACCCAAATCAAACCTCACGCCGGCTGCTGCACCCAGTCCTGCAGTCTGTCTGGTCGACTGGGCAGGAAGGGTTTTAGGTTGCCCCCCGAGTTTGCGGAACAAATGTCTGGAGCTGCTGAGATGTCAAAGCTATGCTTCTTTTGGCAAGGGCTGATGTTCGAAGGGTTAGGTAATGCTAAAAGTATGAGAGGGTAGAGGGAGAGGGAGCGAGTTGTACCATATCAGATTGTTTAGACTGGACTCTGGGGGTCCACCACAAATGGAAGAAAAGGATTCTGTAACAGAGCACATTAGGAATGTGGGAGGATTGCATGCAAGTGTTTTGGCAACTGCTCAAAGTTTCTATTTAAAAAGCTGGTAGTTTTTAACTTGAGATGACAACCGTCCTCAGTAACGCAAGATTTGTTATGCATTATTTCTAACGTGGTCACACTTGTATCTCTCACTCCCTTGTTGTTCTGCTCGAGCCGTCCGTGCTGTTGAGAACTTTCCTGATGGATGATGTTTTTCGCTGGCATATTTGTTTTTCTTCCCCATCTGACGATGTGTTGTTTCCACAGTCGCACCAGGAAGCTTTCTCCTTCACTGCTGCTGACTTTAAAATGTTTTTCTCCTTCAAGATTACGTTGTTCGGTTGAATTTGCATTCATCACAAAAAGAAAAAGACGTTATCTATATATGTGCATAGATATAAATTGTTGATTTACACTGTAGTCTGAGGCCACTATGACTCATATTGCTGTAGAAACCAAGGTTATTCTGCATTGCTATGAATTAACACTAGAATACAATCTTTAGCTAAGGTAAGAACTTACCTGCACATAGCATGAAACCAACAGTAAAAGACAAAATGTGTCACAAATCAAAATGTCTAATTAGCTGCAGCTGAATGAGATTCAGTCTGAGTCACCAGCCAAGACAAATATTTTCCCTGAAGTATTACAATGTGGGATCAGGCCGAGAAATGTCGAAATAGGAATCATGAGTGATTCATAAGTTATAATTATCATGTTCATGATGCATAGTAATTACAGTCCAATTATACAGGTTTAAAAATGAGAATAATACATTCCGCAAGTGTTCGCTCTCTTTTTATTTTACACTTTTGCACCTTAAAAACACAGACCGAGTGTGTGAACAGCTTTTGGCTGACACGAAGTCATAAAGAAAGCCAACAAGCTGCTGCATGTCATGTGGCAACGTTTTTTGTGCGCGCGCAAACAGGATTTACTGTAGTACGTCGACGCACACAATCAAAAGCAGGAGCCGTTGAATGGCGCTGACAGGTTCTGTCTTCAAGCGCTTCTCATCGGCGTAATCGGCAGCCAAATGCACTCCGCTCAGGAAGATTCATGTGTCAGGTTTGTGGAGAACATCAAGCTGCTGCTAACCAAAGATCCAGCTGAGCTTTTGTGCCACTTTTGTGAATAATGTGATCGGACAGAGGTGTTTCTCTGCTGAGATCTAGCTGGCTGATGTTACTGTGGTTCGTTGTCATTAAGGACACTAAAGAAAAAGCACATGCTGCTAAATCAAGCTTTCAGAAATCTGCATTCAAAACAGTTTTCCTTTGTTCTTGTGTTAAGAACATTTGCTCCTGGAAAAATGCAAGTCCCCTGCGGTCAGATTAATTAGTCTCATCATTATTTTGTAATTATAACAAAGTAAAATAGGACATTTGTGTAATATTCACAATTATGCAATCAGCAGGGCCCAGGTCTTATTAAAGGGTTGTTCTGATTTTTCGTTCTGATTAATTGGTAAACATAAAAAAAAAAAAAAAAGAAAAAAAACCCAACATTTTAATATATGATGATTTTTTGAAACTTTCCTTGAGCCGAGTAAAGGTGTAGGTGGAGTGGGAACTTGCAGATGGGGCCAACTGGAAAAAACACTTATGTGCATATTCAGTTGGCCACATAACCAGGAAGTGAATCCAGAAACTTTTTTTGGCATACGCACCAGGCGAGTGTTCTCATTGGACTGAATAGGCGCCATCTTTGGGTCTGGTATCCAGTTCTAATAATACATCCATGTGTAGTATGGGGAGTACAAAGTCCATGTAGGGAGGAGGTCATGGTGGATGAATTGCTCAAACATAAGATTTACACCCAGGAGACTGGGGTTTGTCTGGGGGTTTATGACTTTAGACTTAGTTGACTTATTATTTTCATTTTAAAATTAATCTTTAAAGATCAACTTTATTGTTTATTTCTATTTTAGAGGGATCGGTTGGAGGAGTGGGAGGGAGATTCAATGTCAGCAGTCGCTGCCAATATACGGATTTTATGTGTCAATTTAGAAAAAGTTATGTATATATTTTGAACTTAACTTAATAATCATGAGCCAAATATCATTTAAGATTAAGATTTATTGTATCATTCCTTTTTATTTGTATATTCTGTCTACTTTGGTAGCTATAGAAACCTAACATTTCTTTTTTTTTTTTCAATTCACTCTATAAAAAACGAATTTCAGAGGAGACAAAGGATGAAAACACTTTGTTTTTGTCCTGTCACACATCTGACATTTCTTATTTTAAGTCTTTATTTGCAGTTTGGTTAGGTTTAGAAGAAGATCATGGTTAAAATAAACCTTTTCACAGGGTTAACCATGTGTTAAGAAGCCTTTGAAAGTCCTGCAGGCAGACGTCTTGATGCTTTGTCTGAGATCTCAGCTATCCTTGTGGTGAGCACAATAATGGATAGAAGCAAGGACCAGAACTCTTAAAACAAGACCCAAGTTGCAACAAACTTGAATTACCCTTTAAGTGACAAAGGCTGCACTGCCAGCCTTAGACAGACCTCAGATCTACCTCTTGTCTTCATGGCTGCCCATTCTTTCTCCCTCGCTCTCATTAAACAGGAGGAAAAACGTTTCAGATGTTCTCTGCTTGTTATTAATGTCACATTGGTTTTAAAGCGCCGCTAAGCCAAACAACCTGTTGCTATTAGAAAAAACATATGTATGGAGGTATATACACTTACACGCATGCACAAATACACAGCTGAGCTGAGGAGCACATCTGCACTCCAGATGTCCAGGTGGACTTTGGTGACCTGGCTTCATCAAGACAGACACCAGTGTACAAGAAGTGTGCAACAAGAGTGTACAACAAGAGGTTTAATATTTCTAGTGCTTTTCAAAGCATCTGTCTGTTTTGTTTAGACTGTGCTATTGCTTAGACAGGCTGCTTATTTAATAGATTAAGGAGTCAGATCACTGCGAAGCTAAACATCATTCTCCAATGACAGAAAATCAAGTCGCTCATCATTTCTCTTAGTGGTAAGTGAAATGGGAAGGGAGGTCTCGTATCAGGAGTAGACAACATCTTGAGACGGATGAAGCCCGCTTCCTGAGACATTTGTGCTCTCAGGAACCTGTTAGATTTCCTGCCAAGATTTCATCCATAATCTGATTGTGAAAAGGACCAGAGAGAGAGAAAACCCTAATCTCTGAGTACCTCACAGCAGGGTGTAATTGTTATTTTCTGTCCTTGAAATTACTTTGACTTTTGATTTCTTTTTCATCCACACAGAGGAAGTTATATTATTTTCTGCAGTTTGGTATTGCATCCATCTTTGTTTGACCTCACCATCAACAGTGAGGCTGTTTTACTTCCTTTTGTGGCATTGGTTTCTCCCGTGCCTCCCATTTCCTAGCGCTGGGATTCATCCAAGTTTCAGTCACAGAGTGTACTGTACAAGGTCAGGATGTGTTTATGCAGTTATAAACATGGAGACATGATTAAAACATGTTTCAAGATAGGCAAGACTATGTGTGTGTCTACTGAGTGCTGGTTCTCAGAACTGATCTTTGCTCTTTAACTGATTTTGTGGTCACAGTGGATCATCTTTCTTTCATAACGTTGATGCTTAACAGCCCTGTGCATACGGCGTGCAGCATTTTGTCTCTGGAAAAAGCTCTGCGGGGATGCTGCTTTGTTGTTCAGTTGCGTATCTTGGTACCTGCAGCACAGAATGGGTTGAGGTTGATTGGCATCATTTTGTCTCAAAGGGTAAGCGATAAATTAGCGGGTGCAAGATAGGGAGGCGGTGTGTCTAAGGCATGCCTTTAACACCCCAAAGATAATTTCAGTGAACAAATCAAGCAGATGCATGAGAGCCAATCTGGAGCTTGAAATGTCACCGTAAATGCTACCAAGTTTTAATATACTGTCACCTTGTCTTCTGTCTGAAGGTGGTAGGACTGGAAGAGGAGCGAACTGGCCTGTAGTTTGACACTATTAATTGTTAATATTTGTCAGCAGTGCAAAAAGTTGAATACCAAATTTGACATGGAGCTGTGGAGCTGTACAGCTGGAGCTAATTAAAAATAATTAGCTTCATATTTTGTCCATATAACAGCCACAGGCTACCGGATATGATGGAACTTCATCACAGCTGAACATTGGTATTACAAAACAAAAAATAAAATGTATTTTATTATAGTCTTTGTGTGGTTCAATAGCTTCAAGCTTAAATTCCAGAGCTATATTTCATTTACAGTTCTTGAAATGCTAGAGACATGATGTCAACAAAATGATGCCACAATGCGCAGAATTTGAAAACGTCTGTATTTGACGCCCCTGGAAGATATATCAAAAAAACACATTGTGTCAGAGAGCAAAACACGAGCCGTCTCCATAGACTGCATCAATAAGAACGGTCTCAACCAATGTATTTGACATCTGTTGTTCAGAGTTGAATAACTTGACAACTATTGGATGGATTGTCATTAAATTTGCTACTGATCCTAGAGGGGCAGTTGTCATGACTGTGGTAAACCCTTGACATTTGCTGTAGCACCACCAACAGGTCAAAGATTTGACTTATTCAGTGAAATATCTCAACTTCATGGACTGGTACAGACATTCATGGTTCCCAGAGGCTGAACTGTAATAACTGATGACATTTCATCTAGGGCCATTATCAGGTAAAAAATGTATTTTTTTTTAAATACTTGCAAACAACATGGTAAAACATGATAAAAATAATATAATTCAAAGCAGAAAATAGTATTTTTGTGATTTAATGCCCCCACTTTCAGAGTGCAATACTAATGACAGTTGTAGATGTGACTAGTGTAACTGTTTTGAAAACATTGATTAAAATATAAGGTAAATATTGATAAGTTCCAATTGAATTTTGTTGGTTGTCTTGAAAAAATAGTTCGCAGTCATGGTTTATAAGCAAACAGCAGAGCAGTGCAGTTCAGATATCTATTAATTATCAAGAGAAGAGAAATAGCAGCTCTTGCAGTCTTGACCTCATGGGTGTATTAGAAAAGAAAAGCTATGGGCTAATAAAACTAAATGCTTTTGCCCAGTCAGCCTGAATAGATTCAACAAATTTCATAGCAGTCTGCACATTATTTCATGGGACATCTTGTGCAAAGTTGATATTTTGACCCGAGTATGGGGAAAGAGGAATACTCACTGTCCAAAATAAAAAGAATTCATCCTGTGGGAGCTCAGCTGTCCTCTCTAAATCCCATGGCAATCTGCCCGTCTAGTGTTGAAATTTCGTTTCTACAAGTAGGGAATTTTGGCCTGACAGTGGCAGTAAGAGAAAGGTCAAAGTCCCACCAAACAGATTAGGATTAATTGTCTTTGGACTGCCAAGACAACTGTCTGAACTGCGTGCATGTGAAAGTATTTGTACAAGGTTTTTAGCCGTGGCTCCACAGATGGCAATTATGATCTGTTGATCGTTCTACTACTTTGAAATATTAGTATGATCGATTGCCATGAAATTTAGTACAGACAGTTGTGGTGTTCAGAGGATGAATCTTAATAACTTCGGCAAACCCCTGACCTTTTTCTCTAGCGCCACATTGAACTCACCATGTGTTTTTTTGTGAAATATCTCAACAAATATTGCATAGATTACCATGAAATTTGGCACATATTCATGTTGCCCACAGCATGAATTGCAATGACATTGGTTTAGCATTTTTTTTTTTAGCATTTTTTTTTTTTAGCATTTTTTTTTGATTTAGCAGCATCAAAAAGTGAAAACTTTAGTTTAGTTTATGACCAAAACACCCGAAAAACTAACAACATTCCCACTAAAGTCATTTGTACTTTATGTTTACTGCAAATAAGCAAATGTTAGCAGCGAACACACTTGCTATAGATGTGGAGAATACAGAGTAATACAGAATATGGAAGAAAAAGATGTTGCTGGTACAGTATCTGCAACACACAACACGCTCAGATACTGTAGATGGTATTATGTTGTGTAGACTTGAGTCTGCAAAATTTCAGATTATCTGAGAAATCCACAGTCTAAACGACACTGCACCAACAACATGAGTTATATCCCGTTCAGGATACCAGATCAGTTTTGACATTTTGAGCTTTTAGGACACCAAAGGTATCTAACGTAATAATGAATGCAGGTTTTTATTTGGAGTCAGCAGGATTTTGATGATGGAGTTTCACCTCAGTCAATCCCACCTGCTGTTTGCTTCCCACCATAGATCGATTCTTAGACCAACAAGGTCTAGAGGCTGTATTTCCTGCTCTTTCTCACACTGATTTTCTCATCTCTGCTGCTTCACTTCACTCCATGCTTTGCTCTTGATTCTCACTGCTCTCTTTATGCTCTGTCACATTTCCAAATCTCTGTTTCTCTCTCACACTTTTATTTATTTATTTTTTTTTAGCTTGAACTAATCATTTATCTTTAATGAGAATAATAGATTGATAGCTACACAAAGAAAAAAGATATGCAGAGGCATGAAAGAAATGAGACCAGAGAAGCGTAACATTCATTGATATGATATTTTTCAAAACATAGCTAGAAAGGGCTTTACACATCATAAAAAAAACTTAAAAACATCATCCAAATATGGAAATATAAGACATAGAAACATGAGGCAGTAATCAAGATTAGTATCAGAAGCAGCACAATTCACTAATAACTTAATCTATTAACTACTGTAGATGTCAGATTTGTATTTAGCAAGTGCTGTCAGTGGCATCTTAAACAGCCCACTTCTGTCTACTGAAATTCATTATATGAGGCCCATAACACCTCTAAAGGGATCAAAAATAAGTTTTCTGCCCAACCCTGTCATCTACCCACGCAGGCCTGAAGATATTGCCATGCATTCCTGATAAGTCTGCAAAGCCTCAGAGCTGATCCGTTATGAAATCTGCAACTGTGAGATGGTTTTTTTCTTGAGGACCTTTGAAAGCCCTTTGTGCACACATTCAGCAAGTCTTCACTAATGCAGACGTTGTTAGAGTAAGCCGCAATGTACAGCTTTGTTGCAACATTAAAAACGAGGGATGAGGGAAACACACACAACACACGGAAGGGAGCTGGTGAGAACACATTTACATGTAAAGGTGTGTGTTTATCGGGTATCTGAAGATGACTCGGTCATGATTTGCGAAAATGTCTTAAAGGGCTTATTTTGCAACTCATCTGTTTTTACGAGCTGAGATGAGTAAACTGAACGTGATGTGTAAAATCTGTATTCCTTTTAATCTGATTTAACTGTTCGCCATATAAACAGATCATGAACAGAAAAAATCCTTGCACCTTATTACGCTCAAATAAGCCTGTGAGGTTTCAGTTCTGAGGGGCTGAATATTTGAGTTTGGGCCCTTCTATCCCAACTCTCATTCTCAACACCACCAATAACCTCTAAAAAAAAACCTCCCAAGGCTTGTATCTACTTTACAACATTGTCCAATAATTTAAGAATTTGCTATCAGTAAGCTAACTGATAGACTTGCCCTACAGTCATGATGTCCACCCACCAATCTCTTCTGCAGGTGGCTCCACTATCGTAAATGGTTGTGAGCCGGTTGAAGTTTCTCATTTACTTACAGCCGTCAAATATTATTGCTAAAAATAATTGATTACATTTGCACCTTTAAAGATTTAAGTGTGTGCATGTAAGACTCTAACAGGCTGCTGTTCTGTAAAATTAGAGAGTGCTCCATGTAAGTGGTGCAGGATTTCATTCCCTGCTCCAGTGGGACTGTTAAATCTAATGAACTCTGCAACAACAAAAAAGAAACGTGTTACCGGCTAAAGATGTGAGGAGAGGAGTGATTGAAGAACATTTTACACCTTCATTGTCTGGACTTTATTAGCACTGGACCCTAGAGTTATAATAATACTGCCTACTTTCTTATTATTCATGAGGAGGGAAAAGAAAACAAAATGCACGTACTTGCCACACTGCGTGTCCACCTGTATCAATAGCTGACCTGGTTCTCTTTGTGAAAAACCTTGATCTTGAAAATAATATTTCCAGGTTATCAAAATAGAGCTCTGAGTGGGCCTTAAGCTCACACAGAATAATTGTGTGTTTTTAGTTTTGAATTACAGAGTAACTATTATTCTGACCTTGAAAGTCTTTTGGTGAAGCGTGTCTTTGCATGTGCTATATAGCCCTCGTCATAAAGCAAGGGGTCTCAATTCAGCAGACCACACGCACTCTACAGCTGACCTAAAACACAGAGCTGACTTGTGCTATATAAGGGAGTATAGTTTGAAATTCACATGCCCCAGAGAGGTTTCCTCAAATACCCTAATATTAAAAATATTCATATCTTTCTTGGAGATGACTAAAATACTTCAAAGGGTGCGAGCTAGACTGCTGCACTTTTGGTGAAAAGAAAACTGAAGTAAAAAAAAAAAAAAAAAAAAAAAAAAAAAAGCCATGTGCGGTGTTTTAACAACTGTTTCTGGTTTACAGGAGGCCCTGCTGAAGACTGAGGGAGCGTGTAAGAAATGAAGACAAATGATGACCTGCAAATTGAAAAACTATGATGAATGGACACATCAGGACACACAGCCTCTTGTAGGTGAAGCTTTGAAAGGATAATTTCCCGGCTCCCTTTTCTACATGCCTACTCTGCTGCTTCTTTGTCAGTATGCCACTGTCAGACTGCAAATATGGGAGCAACACCCAAACGGACCACAGTCACAGGCTCCACAGCTTGCCCATGGCTGAAAACTATGAGAAAAGGCCCATCAGGACATTTTTTGACTTTAGGCACACAAACGTGTCTGAAAATCTGGTTGTGAAGTGGGGTCCCCTGTTGTCACTGACTCAGCTGCGGAGTTTCTCAAAAGTCAAGGTGGTTAGCTTCCTGATGGGCTTGACGTTGACGTTCCTCGTCATGGCTTCTTACATCCTGACGTGGGACAAGAAAGGACTTTTGTTCACCCCCACACCCGATCACTTCAGACCTGTGGTTGTGCTGACCAGCACAGCAGCAGCTGAAGTTTCCTCTGAAAAGAAATTAATAGACATGAAACTGCTGGTAAAGAACATCAGCTCCAAACTGGAATACACACCCAGGAAGGTGCCTGACAAAAAGGACATTATTGAAACGGACTCTCGTGTAAGTCTGTTGAAAAGTGGTATATCTCATTTTTGCTTTACATCAGTAGACCAACAATGACAAATATATTCTGCCACATAACGATAACTCAGTCGGAGACTGGCAAATAACAACCACCTTACAATCAACCCTGCAGTAAAGGCCTCCTTGGTGAAGCTCATAATGAGCAGTGTTGACAGAGGTGTTGATTCTACGTAATGGTTGTAGGGGTAAAGTTTGTAAGGCTGTTAAGTAAATATCAGGTTACAGGTGTTGCTAAAGGCCTACTCATGTCTATGTGCTAATGGACTGTAATTCTCCTGTATTTGGTGTGTGTTCTCATCATACCTTTCCACATTGCCCTACATCATTTTGCGGTGTTTATGGCTAAAGCATCAACAGCGCTTGACAGTTACACAATTACAGCCCGACTGAGTCAGTAAGCGGAATAGCAATTAGTGGTGCGTGTGTGTCAGCGTTAGACATACGGATATTTTTTTTAAAGCGACATAAAACAGTTTCGCAAAATGGCCAAATACTGAAGGTGATGATGCATCTGTTGCAACGCTGCAGAAATCACGTCATCTGGGTCTGAATGATGGATGTTTTGATACTTTTTATGTCATGAGAACTTCTAGCCGCTGGCACACAAAGACAGCATATCGAATGTTGAAACTGAGAAACTGTTTCTGGATCTATGGTTTCCCTTTTGGATGCAACACTCATTTATGGATGCAGCGATGAGCTGTGTTCGCAGACAATGGTTTTGGAAGTGTTCCTCAGACCATGCAGTGCCGTCTGAGGGCCTGAAGATCATAGCAATCCTATACTGGTTTTCAGCTTTGGTTCAAGTTGGTTTGCTCATTGCGTACAGAGAGACTTCTTCTGATTCTCTGAATTTTTGAAGGGTATTAGAAACCATGGACAATGAAATCCCCAGATTCTTTGCAATTTGACATTGAGGGACATTATTCTTAAATTGTTGCACTATTTGATGGCGCAGAGTTTCTATACCCAGTCGTGTTACTTAAACTATTAATTGTGTGATCTCTCATCAGGTGTTCGACTTTTTGTTACAGCTTTTCGAGTCTTTTGTTGCCACTGTCCTGCAAATGTGTTGCTGGCGCTAAATTTAAAAAAGCAACTAAATTTCTCAGTTTCAGCATTTGATAAGTTGTCTTTGCTATTTTTAATTAAATATGGGGTTTTAATGTTTTGAACATCATCACATTTTGTTTCTAGTAACATTCTACACAGTGTGTCAACATTTTTGGAAACAGCAGTGTATTGAATTCAAGGTGAAAATTGCTGCTGTTCTCTGATGCTGACCTTTCAGATACTAAAGGAGTACATTGGAGAATATCCTTCTCCAAATCATGATTTACCAATGGGGTAACACAGTTCATACAGTTTTCTGTTCTTTGGTCCAGCCTGTGTATTTTCTGATCTCGTTGTTATCCTCTCTGCAGTTGTTCTCTGTAATTCCTCGCCATTTCCTTCCCGGCATCAAGAGCCCTTGCTGGTACGAGGAGTTCTCCAGTGAACTCAGCACTGATCCATACAAGAGGAACCTCTTCACTCTGCGCTCAAAGAGCTTCAAGACTGTGTGTGACCACCTGAAGACCAACTTCCACCAGCACTTACACCACAGAGACAGCAAACTGTTTCGTCTACGCTGCTTGCCGTTTTTTTACATCATCGGCCAACCGAAGTGTGGCACAACTGACTTGTTCCACAGGCTGCTGCTGCATCCAGAGGTCAAATTCAACACGATGAAGGAGCCACACTGGTGGACCAGGAAGCGCTTTGGTAAGTCATCAGATTTCTTAAAGGACCTAATTCATAGGATTCATTATTAGTATTGTATACCTGTAAACTATCACCCCTACACTGGCTTCTAAACTCACTGAAATCTGTCCCAATTTACTCGCTTCTAATAACAAAAAGAATTAAACAGTCACAAACAATCATCAGGTAGAAGCTGTTTTACCATATGCTCCAAGTTCCTGGACCCCATAGACTCCAGAGTATATCTTATTTTGACTCGGGTCATTAGAATTAATTCAGTCTTCCTGTGAAAACCCAGTGCAATCAAAATTCAGTAAGACAGGAAAACTTGAACAAAGGTTTATTTAAATATTAGCAACAGGACCCAGGTTTGGTGCATAACTACTACTTCTCCATATATTATTAGCGCCATACCTGTCCAAGCTTTTACCTGTCGTAAGTTACAAGAAATTGTATTTCACTGATTTAAAACAGGATATCAGAAACTGAAAACATCCGTAGACCTTTCATCCAATATTTGCCATATACATTGACTTTACACGTAAATAATATCCAAACATAAATAACATTTATTTAACTCAAGTTGCTCTTGTGCATCATGATTTTATTGTTATATCTATATTTGGGTGTTAGATGGCAAGTGGTCGGGATGCTCTTTTAATGTACCATCAAATAAAAATGATGTTTTCTTTTACTACACACAATTTCTTCACACAAATCAAAAAGAGCGCATCATTTCTAACAACAAATTCCAATTCTGCAGTATAGATGTGTCCAAATGAAGAGATAAACTTCTAGTCTGCAAGCTCCTGCAACTTACCACCACTGACTATAACTGAAAACCTTCTGCTACCGCTTCATAATACAATACTTGATTTATTCTTTCCAGTGGAGAGTTTTTACTGTGAGCCAGGAAGTACTTGGAATTAACTGCATATGGAAATTGAAATTGAAATTGAAAAACAATATGTTATATAACTATTGTCCTCAGTGTCTGATTTCTGTCTGTTTTGTAAGAACTTGGCAACGTCTATGTGCTTTTAGACTTGACCAAAACACTAAGGCGCTTATGTAATCCATTATATGAAATCTGCGGTGAAGAAGTGCACAAAAGAATGTATAATGAGTGTTATTTTGGTGTTCAACTTCGGGGTGCAGGTTATATCCGTTTCAAAGATGGCTTCCAGGAAAGTTTTCCTGTTGAAGACTACCTGGACCTGTTTGACTTGGCAGCCCACAACATCCAAAAAGAAATCAGTGGAAATTCATCTGGAGACCACCGCACACTCCAGCTCATAACAGGTGAACACATGTCAAAGTGTTTGTGTGTGTGGGTGGCTGTGATTTGGTATTATTAGTGTCCATTGTGCATCAGATTGAACAATCTCTTGCCATTATAGTTTCATTTGATATTTTCTGAAGACAGAAGGTCCTGACCACGACTCAAATTACCATTCTGTTTTGTCTCCGCTTCCTTCCTTTGTCTCATTTTCAGCGGATTTTCCACAAGTAGTTCTGACCTCAGGAACCTTATAGTCATGCTCACATTATTCTAGATATCCTGTGGTCTAAGAAGTGTACACAGAACCTGAAACGCCTCTGGGTACTGTCACAACCACCTTTATTCATTCTCCATGCATCTGTGAATATAAATGAGGTTGAGTCAAACCTTGCTCTCCTGGTCTTGAGAGACAATAAAGAAAATCCTTCAATAAGGAATGAATGAAAGAAATTCCATTTTCGTGGTCAAGTAGTGTTTATCTTTTTGGCGACTCATGATATTAACTTTGTTTTTCAGGTTTTCTGCTATAAGAATGTGCAGAGGAGAAGGTTCTGCTCACTTGGCTTTGCTCTTTATTTATATTTTGCATGCTTACTAAACAATGTTAATTCCTTTCTTAAATAAAGAGCTGCGACTGCACTGCCAGATCAGTTCAAGGGTAAATTATGAATGCATAATTTTTCCAGATATGGAAAATATTTACAACATCTCTTGCATATTCTGGCCCAAGATTCAGTTCAGCTTCACTACATTATTATAACTGAGCATGTGCACTACCCGCTGCATTTTAAATGAACTGTTGTTACCCAAGGTGTTGCTAAGACTGTCAATGTCTTGACAGGTGAAGCCAGTGCCTCCACGATGTGGGACAACCAAGCCTGGAGCTATCTCCATGGAGACAGGGAAGAGACAGAGCCGCCGTTCCTGGCCCAGGACTTCATCCACACAGTCCAGCCCGGTGCCAAAATCATCATCATGCTTAGAGATCCAGTAGAAAGGTAGTGTAGACAAAAACATCCACGCCTGTATAGATACAGATGTGATTTTCTGTGGTGGGACAGTTTACTTTGGATTGTTTCTAAGGATAGTTTGTCATAGTTGCAGAACAGTTATAAATTACAACCCCTATTGTACATCCAGCAAAATGTCCTTTCACAGTTCCAATTGGCTTACACCTCTGTTTCTCCTTTTCCAGACTTTATTCTGATTACCTGTACTTCAAGATGGCCAACAAGTCAGCAGAAGACTTCCATCAGAAGGTCATAGAGTCTGTGCAGTTGTTTCAGTCCTGCCTGTCTGAGAGGTCACTTCGCTCCTGCGTCTACAACACCAGCCTCTCCAATGCCATGCCGGTTAGCTGACATGATGTTCTCACTTTTAACCGTCTGAAGATCAGTTGACATAAGAATAATAATGGCTTTTACACCTAAATCTAATTATACCTCACAACAAGCACTTCATTTCTTCTTTGAGAATTTCTACCTGATTGAAAATGGATATTACTGCACTGCGAGTGCGTCTCGTTCTGTGCAGGGAAAAATATGACCGACTTTCTACCCAGAGTCACTTCAGACCCTTCAGCATATATTCTATCAGGCATCGCTCCCACAGGAGTGAGCTGAGTTATGAGCTCTGTCGGTTGTCACCCCTAATCACAACATATAGGTGACAGCACTGTTATCCCGGGAGATTTACAACAGTGAAAAGCGGCAAGCAGCTGGACCTAAAACCACTGGAACGGAGTTCACCTCAAACCTGACCAACAAACAAAAGAAAAAAAACAACAACATTAGATTCTTTCCATTTACTATTCTGTTATAGATGAGACAAAGATGAAAGCTTTCAAAATCTGTTAAAGTTTGTGCCACTCTGCTTGGGAGGAACAGCACAGAAGCTTTGTTTCAGCCGGTGGTGTTGTACTCTGGTGCCCTCCTGAGGATTCATAGTGTCAGTGCATCTGTCTCATCCTTATTTTAACCTGCAACAAACAGTAATTAAACATGACATATCATCGACATATTCTCAATAATTTGGGCCTGTTAAGTTATTTCTTACTTTGTATTAAAAAAAACTGTCTGCTTGTTCCGGTGTATTGGCTGGATCAGCCATCCCAGAGCTGGTCTCCTGCAGGGCTGCTGACAGTTTATTGAATAGCTAAAAGGACAAAAACTGACACTGACTGACAAAATTCTGAGTAGGTTACAGCCCTATAGTGTGTTTTGCACATAGAGTGGTGAAGTGAGATCAGAAGTGGTCATTTGAAACACGTGGAGACACATTTTATAGCAGCATTGTGTTATATTTTTGCAAATTAGCACCCCCAGTTCAAATATGGACAGCTGTTAGCATGCGTTTGCGTCAATCTTTGCCATGTCCAAAAGCTGCTAAGCACAATTACGTCATCTCTGGGTTTTAGGTATATAACAGTGTATTTATTAACGCATATTTGTATTTGTATAAGTATTTAGAGCAACACAACATTGTATTGTTGACTCAAAATAAAATGCAGTGTGCATATGTCATCAAGAAGGAACGTGTCACCCCAATGCAACAGTGATGTGTTAGAGAGGTGCAAGTTATGCCAAGCACAGACAGTTCTTGCTATATGACTGCTACGATAGCCGTGTAGCGGCTGGATAGCAGGAGGTTTAAAGCAGATGTTAGGTGCAGGCCAACCAGGTGTTTATTTCGCTAACAGTGAAGGCATATTCACATTATTGACTTTTCCACATAGAAATACTGTGGATCATAGGCAAAGTGTGGTCCTGACAGCAGCCCCCTTGTGCTGGAAACTGGCGGCCTTATATAGTTTGCTGATGATCCAGAGTCTTTGACAGCGAAGGGCAATCTGCTCCTCACCTGACATGAAAACAACACTACAGACATCTTAAAATACATATATATTACTGTACTGTCTGATCTTACTGTGTTAAACATTACAGAATACAGAATACATTTCTGACTATGAGTTATTGAAGAGGACCTTCATTACAGTGATCAGTTAATTGTTGAATTTGTGGACATTTTCTTATCCTTTAAAGTCAATTTCCATGCATTGTTTAAATTATGTTCTTCTACTTGGGATGCTTTAAGGACTTCTCGTTCATGTTTAATTGACAGTTGAGATTGAATGTTTCGACCTTGGAAACAGCAGCTGACAAAACAACCTCGCAAATAGACGTCTCGTGATGTTGACTTGACTGATTTTTTTTCCACACAGGTGAGGCTAAATTTGGGGATGTACATCATCTTCTTGCTGGACTGGCTGACAGTTTTCCACAGGGAGCAGATTCTAGTTCTTCGACTAGAGGACTACGCAGCTAATCTTGAAGTGACAATCAAGAAGGTTTTTGATTTTCTGAGTGTAGGTACGTATCCAAAAAGCTGCGGTGATATGCTCTTTATATCTAAAACTCTTATAGAAGGATCTTTGTATCAATAAGGACTCTGACTCAGCTCCCATCCTCCTTGCAGGTCCTCTGTCAGAGCAGGTGGAGGTAGCACTGACCAAACGGCCCATGTCTAACACTCGGCGGGCAGCAGACAGGAACCTGGGTCCTATGCTTCCAGCCACCAGAGACTTCCTCAGGGAGTTTCACCAGCCCCTCAACCATAAACTGGCCAGTGTGTTGGACAACAAGGCATTCCTCTGGAGTAACACCTGACAAGCATGGACAGAACGTGGACAGATGTGAATGAACAACCAGGGAAAGAAGCTAAAGCAGGAACGTCTATTGATAGAAAACAATTTACAGTGTGAGGACTCATACACAGGTGTATAGTTGTATATGGAATTGTATGATGCTTGTATGATGAAGTGTGTGGGTTTTGTTTGTGATATTTATTTGCTTTTCAAAGAATGTGAGTGATAATAGTAATAATAAACTGAAATTTCTGTTTTAATTTGAGGCTTTTACAGTGAAATTTAAAATTAATTTTACTGCTGTTGGATGAAAGCCCAAACAGCGTTACACACTGTTACAGTCACCATAAATCCATTAATTCACACTTCTGGATAAAGTTGTCACTTCATCTGTGGCTCAAAATGATGAGTTGAATATCCCGAGGCACTTGTGAACTGGCTGTCACACGGAGGTCTGCGAAGGTTCTCAGTCATCCAGGCCATCTTTCTTCGAGAAGGGTAAAATCTGGGGCAAAATCTGGACTTGGTTGTAGATCTGTGCAGACGTTTCACCTTTCATCATCTAAGAGGCTTTCTTCAGTTCTGACTGACTGCTGGGGAAACCCAGGTATATAGCCTTGGTGGGATCGTTAACCAGGTCTTGGGTTGTGAGTGCCCTTTATTGTTGTAATGACTATCTGTCTGAGAAGCTAAGGTCCTACCAGTCAGTCAGAACTGAAGAAGCCTCTTGAAAGTTTAGAGAAGGGTTAAATCTAAAAGATATATTAAATCTGTAGGTCCTTTAAGATGGTTAACCTCTCATCCAATAGACTAGGAACATCAACATCAAATAAATCAGCAGTGCGAACAATTAGTTAATTAAAATGCTTCTTGTCCTTAAGTTTCTTAAGGTACCAAACATGTCATGCTAAATTCTGGAGAAGTGTGCCTGAATTGACGCAAATATTGTGTATCTACCGTATTTTCATGTGAATGGACAGTGTAAGACTTTCTCATCATGACATCATGCTCATGTTCTGGGATTAATCACAAGAGGGCACTAAAACACAGATCATAATCCAGTGACTCAACATCCAAACACTCCACAAACCTGCAATTATTGTGATATTTCACAGTGTTATATGTAGGATACAATACAGGTCAATGCAGCGATGGTTGTTTAAGACTCTCTGTACATAATTATGAATGATGTTTTCCCTTTCTCAGCTCGGCTCTGTCTCATGAGGCTGCGATTAAAGGCTATGTGTGTATGTATATCACATTTACCAAAAACCAAATACAGTATAACCAAACCAAAAGGATGGAACCCAGGAGAGAGAGGGGGTTTAATTGTATAGCTGAAAGGTGAGACCAGACCAGGTCCTGATAACTGAACTCCACCTCCCAGGCCACAAACTGAACCCTACAATCAGATTTCTCCAGGTAATCATGATAATTATATATATTTATAATCAGAGCCAAATAATTACACAGAAGACCACAGAGACAAATGATCAGTCATAAACAGTGCAATGCAAAACAACACATTCTTCTTGCATGTTTACCCACAGTATTATAGGCTTAGTACAAAAGCAGGAAACAGGCACGTCAGTGGCATTGTGTATGTGAATGCTAAGAAAAAGCTCAAGGAGGATGCATAGGATTACTGGGCTCAGGTGCTCCATACAACATTGGCAGATTCACATATCATTAGAGGAGGCAGGGGGCGTCACAGTGACTTTTAATTTACTGAGAGTTGCAAGTGATAAAGGCAGAGAAAACTATAAACTATTTTAGCTTCTTCCTCTCGCCTTTGATTCCCAGGACTTCTATTTTTTAAAGAAAACCAACACAGATGAACTTCTTTCACATTTTTTGTTTAAAGGACTAATTTGCTTTTGGTTTAAAAAGAAATACTGTTCCTGTTGAAATACAATATCAAAGCTTGGCATGCTTAAACCGATACTTTACAGATGAGTTACTCATGAAAACACTCTCATACTTTTCTTTATTCACTGTCATTTGAGAAGATTACAACCTTTAACTGCGGCTGATTTAATGGGTTGACCATTACATTGAACGGCATTCAGGTTACACATGACACGTTCCCTCTGTCATTGTCAGCAGGCACTTATTGTGGAAAGAAAATCAAAGATCAGAGATTGAAGACGGTCTGTACAAGGTAGTCACTCTGTTAAGCCCTTTGATTATGTGCATTTACAAGGTGATTGGTCTCATGGATGACGACAGAGCTCCTGGAAGCGCAGGGTTGAAGAGTGAGTGGTCGTCAAGCTTGGCTGATTGCCTTATTCATGTGATATTGACAGTAATCCTCTCCAGGATTTTCAAAGGCGGAAGAAGCCGATAAGGTGTCTTTTGACATTCCTTCATTTTGTCAAGGACGTGAGACATTGTATCGCGCGCATACAATGTGTGTGCATGTGTGTGAGGATGCATCTTAGCAGCTACGATGGATGTGAGAGTCAACCCATCCCGTTTTCTTGCATCATTCCTCTTCACACACTGTTTTCACAGTTTCAACTCGTTCACACCTGGGAGATGATGAGAAAAAACACCACCACCATCGTCATCATCGTCTACTGTCTACTACAGCAGTTTGCCCAAGAGCACATGGACATGGATCACTTAGACTGAGCTTTGTATTTATCATCACTTCCAAATGGAAACCTGTTACTACACAGTGACAGCTGAGATTAAACAAATGTAGTGTCCATTTGCAATGCAACATTGCATAACATTTCTATTAAATAACAAGAAAAACAAATTTGATGCTATACTGACATCTAATCAGGTCTACGTAAACACTTCAATGTCCTTTCAGAAGTTAGAGGAGCAAAGCTTCATCTAATTGTTGTCTTTTTTAGATTTTGGTATAAAAAGTGTGGCCAGATGTGGCCAGGGATTGCCGCTGGAAGCCGCTCCTTGTTCTGGGTTTTGCTCCTTCGCTATTTCACCATAGTCAAAAGACAGATGGTGTTTATTTCCTTCCAGGCAGCTGGCAACTTGGCATCTGCAGAAGAGTCTCCCACCATATACTCGAATAGTTTGAGCAGGGTTGTAACAAAAGCGTGAATGGTAACAAGTAGCGGTAACTCATGTGTGTGATTTGTAATTTGTCCCTGCACACCCCTGCAAAAGACATTTTGTTCATTGATTTAAACTGCTACAATTTCTTTTGATGTTTTTTGTGTTTCTTTCTAATATCTAACTGATGTTCCTTTTATTCAGTTTTACTAATAAATAAAACGGATGACATCTGACTTCTACAAACATCTCTAACTAACAAGCTAGTCTAACTCATGTAGCCTAGTACGCCTTTGCAAACCATTTCCCCAGCAGTGACAAAGGTTTGAGAAGATGACGTCAATGTTATAAATAATTTTATTTTATTTTTTTTTACATTCGATGTTGAGTTACACAGCTGATCCTTCGCTTAAAACATCTCCCCACTCTTTCTGTGTGGCACTTCTGTACAGCTCCTCTGTGATGACCTGGGTAAATTACCCATGTTAGGGAGGAAAAAGGACAATTGAAGCTTTTGAGAATCCTCAGCTCATTGATTAGTGAATCAATAGAGAATACAATGAATTAAAATGGGCATAGATTTAGAGCACCAGGAGCTCAAAGACAAAGGCGCAATGGAAGGAGGATGAGAAGAGAAGGAACATCTTAAAGGATATTATTAGAATAGTAATGTGTCATGTTACCCGTTCACCGCTGAACTAATGCTGTTATTCAGTTATTCAACACTGTTTCTTGTATAGGACTAGAGACTCTTTTTAAAATACATATTTTAATTTGTTACTTCATGTTTAACAAACAAACTAACTAAATGCAAAGAAAAAATAAATGTTTTTAATGAACAATTTATATTAATAATTTAATCAAAAATATTAAATCTAATATAATTTATATTTCATTTGCAAAGATTTTGGTTCTTTTAACTGTGACCACTAGATTCATTGTTATATTTTCAAAATAAGCTGTTTAAAGATGGAATAGTTTGACATTTTAGTAAACATTTTTATCATTATTATTCTTATTATTCTTATTATCAAATTAAAGGTCATAGCCAAGCAGCAACCTCCATGACTGTGAAGTGAAGCCAGTTCATAAATGCCAAAAACTGCAGTCCCTTGGACGGCCACTTGAGGTTGGCCACAGAACATATCACTCTCCATAAGCTCCTGTATTAACATTCAAGTCTTATAACAGAATAACATAACATATTAGTTTGTACATTTTAATTCTGCATGGCAGAGTCATTTCTCTGTTTCCTGCATCCTTTAGCTTTATGAGTACTTGATGGAGTCCAGATCATGGCATGTTGGCGATATCAGATTAGCTGGCTCTAAGCAGCTTCCATTAGTGACTTTACGAGTCCTTCAAAGGTCATGGGACAGCTGAGGTTCCTGTGGAAAAGTTTTATCAGTTCTCTGGACTCCAGGAAGTCAGTGCCAAGTTCCTGCACACAACCACAATAAAACCACAACATGTTGTTTCAAATCTGTTTTTAAGTCTTAAATAAACAAGATATAACACATTAATTGAGCTTCAGAGGTCATGCTAGGTTGATTTTATTACTCTAGGACAGAGCCAGGCTATATAGCATTCAATGTTTACAGAGGGGAGATAAATCTTCTCATCTAACTCTCTGCAAGAAAGCAATGATGTATCTGCTTATCCTTTGGAGGGTCACAACTGACACTGACATTGGGCAAGAGACAACGAGAGCAACCTGGACACCAAGCCGGTTCATCGCAGGGCTGACTCATAGAGACAAACAAACATTCATGCTCACATTCACACCTACGGACAATTAAGAGTCTGCGATTAACTTATTAACCTGCATGTCTTTGGACTGTGGGAGGGAGCTGGAGCGCCCAGAGGAACGCACGTAGGCACAGAGAAAAAAAACTAAAAACTCCAAATAGAGAGGTCTTAGCAGTCCAGTGGGTTCAAATCCAGATCCAAAACATATATGCTGCTGCAAATTAGCTGTAGTCTATATAAACAGAATTTCTAGGAGGCAGGCTGGCATTGATGGGTTGAGTGTAAATCAGAGAAATACAGAGAACTCAAGCAGTCCGGCTGTGTGATTCAGTGCTGATTTTATTTTTTATACCTATTTTTGTCATTTCAAAGAATTGGCCTTAGTAGTTCTCTGTTGAAACACAGTGAAAGTAAGAGCAAAGTGTTAGAGGAACTGTCTGGCCTTTTGGTTTCAACAGAGCAAACTGTAAGAGAAACAACACACACGTACAGTTCAGTTTTGTGAAAAAGTAATAATTGGGTTGTTATTGTAGACAACTTTTAGAAAATACTGGTAACCCTGGAGCTACATCAGTGCCGACTGAAAATCAACCCACTTATCAGCAGACTTTACTGACCTTACTTGACTGTGGAGGCAAATTATGTTGCCCATTTAACTTTTGCACCTTCGTTTTCTGTTATTTTAAGTGTCTCTGCTGTTTGTTCTTCCCAATCAGTCATTACGACTCTTTGGTCAGAAGGAGAATGATGACGTCGTTGCTGACGATAATATTAAAAAAAGGATGTGCAACCATATTCACATTGTGCAAACTGTGGACATCTGGCCCCGTGATTCAGCCCAATTAGTCCAATTATATGACGGCTCATCTCCACTCTATCAGGCAGAGAATCAGACAAGAGTTTTGAGATTTTTTTTTTATTTCATTAAAATGTGTCATTAAAAAAAAAACTGTCAGAGAGGGATTTAGTATAAAAGACTAGAAATGGCAGCCACCGTAACACAGAGTTAATTTAATAATTTTTATTTCATTCATATAGCATCAAATCTTAAGAGAATTGTTATTGCATGACACTTTCCATGTATAGCAGGTCTATTATTATTAACTCAACAATTCCCATCATGAGCATGCACTTGGCATTGGTGGTAAGCAATTGGTGCGAACAAAGATCTAGAACTGAGAAAGATGAGCAGGAACACGGGGAGAAGCACTAAGACAAAACAACACAGGACTGGGGACCAGAACACAGAAGACCTGACACGGACACCAAGTAACACAGGGACTAAATATACAAGCGAAGACAGGACAACAAGACACAGGTGAAAACTAATTAATCTAATCGTCATCTGATCATCAAAACTGGCGGGAAACACAACAGAGGGAGGAAGTAAAGTTACACTCTTTCAGCATAAAACAGGAAATGTTTAACCGGAAACCCAAAGCCAGGACACAGCAAGCAGCAGACTGCAGTCATTACGAATTACATTTTATAAGTACGCAAAACTTTATTTCAAATTTTTTTGTGAAGATCCCAAAGATACTGAAACTAAGTATGTGAGACACAGAGAGAATATTTGACTTTGATGGAGTGCAGCCATAAAAAAAACATGGCGTCTCGAATTTGAAAGAATCGTTCGATGAAAAGCTGGCACAAGCTGATAAAGAATGTATTTGAAATGTCCGACAGGATAAGATAATTTTAACATTTGATTTCACACTCATCAGGAAACAAACAGCATGTTAAGAGGTTGAAATTATACACCAAATATAAATATTACATCCAGGGGAATTTAATTTGAATGCAGATCTTACGCCTGTGAACCTGAACATATGAAAATCACTATGGGTGCTGTCATCGTGTCCCAGAAGGATGTCTCACGTTGACAGTCTCTGTTGTTCATAGAGAGACATTTACAAATTAAATCGCAGTTTATTGAATATATTATGTGAATGATATTTTCAGGGGGATTTTCATCTTTCATTTACACACAAAACGAAATACAAACACCGAACTCTCTGTTGAACCAACCACGCGTTGTGGTATATGTCCCGACTCTGTGAGTATTGGATCTGTTTCCTCATGACCACCCATCAGCTGCAACAACAGTCAGTGACATCAAAAGGCGGCATGTCTCGTTTTACGCTTGCTGAGACACACAGAGCAAAAGAATGATAGAGATAAATCTCTGTGTACTACCGAGCCTGAGCAGAGGCAATCAGTCATGGTTGAACTATGCCACGACTTCAATTTCGGGGAGAGGAAACTCATCCTGCTATCTCATTTGATTGCACAATAGAAAGGAGCAGCACTGAGACTGTTTATTTTATTCTGCTCAAATGGAGAAATGTAACATATTTTGGAAATGTTTGTTTTTTTCATGTCAGTGTTACAAATCGATACACACATGCTACTCCATGTGAATGACAATGTGCAGAAATCCACCCTTACACACACATAAAGATATTTTTACTTCATTTTGATATTACAGTAAACACATGCAGAATAATAATAGTGGCATGAATAGACAGGATTGATACAGAGACAGGAACACATAGGCAAAAATGGTTAGTTCCTGTTTTTTTTTTTTTTTTAATTATTATTATTTTAACAGATTACAGTATGCATTGACATTTAGTCAATTTAATTAACCCCTTGAACTCACACTTTAGGACTTTACTACTGGACCAAATTAAATTATTTGATTGAATTTTGTGCTTTAATATTTCTTTCATTCATCCATCCTTTTTTCTATAACCACTTATCTTTACCAGCAGACACTGGGCGAGAAACACAAGTTGTTCATCGCAGGGCATGTAGGGACGCACAACCATTCACACTCACACTTCACTCACAATTGCACCTACAGGCAATTCATTAACTGCATGTCTTTGGACTGTGGGAGGAAGCTGGAGTTACGGGGAGAACATGCAAACTTCACAAAGAAATGCCCATGCGCAGTTGACTCTTACCCTACGCGATGTAAATTGTAATTCTGACGACTCAAGTTTTAATATCATTTAGATGAAAATGAGTCAAAATGAACACTTATAGAGATGTACTCGTGGACTGCAATATGTTTTGAATTCGTAATTGTTAACACAAGGAAAATCAGTTTGCACTGCAAGCAGTTATGTTGTGTCTTTACCTAAAATATATATATAAAAAAACTGGTACCTGTGCTATAATGATAACCTGATACTGATGATATTGTAAAGTTCTTAGGAACACACAAGTGTGTAACTCCTTAAGATTTAATCAAGGAGGATGCAGCATGTGTTACTGTGCTTTGATAACATATTACTCAAAGAAGGATTAAAGACATCTGCCGGCTTCAAAAGACTGAATTATACCAAGGCCACTGATAATGGTCTGTTATAATCAATCATATTATACACTTCAAAATGAAGATAATCAGGTAACCAAGTGAGGAAAACATTATCTGAGCCTCACAGAAATTTCTTAGATGCACATGCATAAAGTTAAAGTTCTGAATCTTTCGATACATGCTAAAAATGATACAAATGTTTGCATGAATGATCTGAATCAACAATTTTTCACTTTTTGTCTGCCATAAATCACACAATCTCACTGCCGTGTGTGTGACAATTTAGTATCTGTCAATATCAATCTGCATCTGTCGTCCGATTTGCTGTGCTGATTTACTTCTGACTCATATATCTGATTCATCCCAAATAGTAATCATGGCAAACTTCAAACGCAACGATAGTTGCGATTGTAATGTGATAAAGTGACAAATTGTGACTCATATTTGGATGAAATATTAATCTGTTCTGTTGATTTTATTATGTCACCACTGAATTTAAACACATTTGAGATATTTGAGTCCTGTATGATTCTGTGTGACCCAGTATGCTGTTTTTTGTTCTTCCCGCATGGTTAACAAGGACATCACACCCAGTTTGATCTTTCCCATACACATATCTTCGCTCATCTCTCTCCTTATTAGTGAGACATGTGGCCAGTGGGCCAGTGGAAATGGATGTGGAGCCTTCGTAGTTCACAGCAGGTGATGATGTTTCCCTTCTGTCAGGTTTAATGTCATGCCAGTCTTGTTATTCCTCTTCCTTTTAGCTTTTCTTTCAACAGATCTACACACAAGCTAGTGGATGCCCATAGCTGTCAGTGATGGGATTGCTTCTATTAATTGAGTGAAGACCCACTGGTGTGTGTGTGTGTGTGTTCCTGTGTATATCCAGAGAGTTTTCAGGAAGAGTCTAGCACAACACTGGTACATCTGTTTCTAAATAAACGCCCCTGAGTGTTCCGGTGGACAGAATCCCTCCTCTATGTCCAAAAAGGGGCAAAGACATGGATCACGGGTGGAGCTGAGGCAGGCTGAATGAAACCTGGTTGCTCAAACAAGCCACCTGTTATGACCCCCACCTGTCAATCAAATCAGCCACACTGTTAATTATGCATAACTCCAAGCCTTAATAGAATTTGAACAGGTGAGTTAAATAGAAATTCAGACTCAGTACAGTTGTCATGAATGAGGAAATTAGCTATAACAACAAATATTAGGTATAACAACAAATATTGGGGTACATTTTTTTTGTACCAGGCTGTAAACATGTTTATTTCTGCTGCGAAGTTTGGCATTTTAACATGGGGGCTTATGGAGACTGACTTGTTCTGTCACCAGCCTCAAGTGGACGCTTGAGGAACTGCAGTTTCTGGTAAGTCTGCTTTGGCTTCATTGCACAACCATGGAGGCTGCTACTTGATTAACTCTAGGTTTACTAAGTACTCAGTACTTTTGGATGATGATGATGCTCATGATGGTTGCTAAATGAGAAAACATCAGGGAATTATAAATGATCATCCCAGATTTTACGGTAATCCATACAAATGTTGTCAAAACATTTCACTAAAAACTACAAATGTCAACCTTATGGTCGCAAAAAGACAAGCAATCACTAACGTCAGTAAAATTAATTATATAGGGACCATAAATGTCTGCATATAATTGTATGACAATCAAATAACTGATTAGATATTCCAATCAGGCCCAGAGTGGTGGTCTGACAAACATTCATTGGCTCATAAGAGAAAACAAATAGTACTATACCAATACCAGTTATCCATTATCTGTGCCACTTATTCTGTGCTGGGCTATAGGGGGCTGGAGCTTATATTCCAGCTCACACTGGGCAAGAGGTGTAAACTCTGGACAGGTAGGCAGTCTAACAAGGCTGACATGTAGACAAAACAATCACACCTACAGTTTCCAGTTCATCTGACCTGCATGTGTTTGCACTGTGGGAGGAAACTTGAGCAGTCAGAGGAGACTCATGCAGACACTGGGGAAAATGAGAGCTCCGGGCTGGTGGTTAAACCCAGGATTTTCTCGCTGTGAAGCAACAGGACTTACCATTTTTAGACTGAAGTCTCACCTCAGGCTGCCTTACATCTTTTCTTGACAACAGTGTGCAAAAAAAAAACCTCCATTAATTCCAAAATGATATTCTTTACCTTTCAGGTTTTTTATGCTTTTACATAAGGGAAATTACAAGAAAGGCAAATGTAATTCCAGGTCTCCCTTGGTTATTGTTATCAAGTGTTTTCACTTGACAATAATCCTCTTTTTCAGAGGACATGAGTTTGCTTGTTCATTTGACCCCTGTGAGAGCGGCTTATTCATGTGTAACCACCGTTCACCAGGAAGTGGCTCCATTGTCTCCAGATCCTTTCACCGCTGAGGTCTCTCCTAATGAAATGACTTGATGGATTTTCCCTAAGCCATGGGCTGAAACAATGATTGTGTGGATCAGTTTTGTCCTCTGTCATTTTGATAGATTCCCAATCCCTCCAATTACATTTTCTCAGTCCAGTGTAATGTAATCTTCTTACATTTCTCTTTAAGATTTCCTCTGTGGTTCAGTCAATAGCCGCTATCGACTGAGTGGAACAGGACTGGAAATAAAAAACATATATGGCCTGTTGTATTTGAATGTGACACTCACCTCATCACATTGTGCCACTCAGCATTATCGGATATTGTATTTTTTCTCCCGGGGCATGAAAACTGTGAATGCTATCTGTTAAAATACAACACAACCCCGAGAGGTGTCTTCACGTCTTCTTTACCCTTAACCTCTCCCAGCCTCTAATGCACCTTAAAAAATAAAGGATGTCCTCCATGTGTCAGTTTAGATGTGCCCCTCTTTGGTCTCAATTATTGTCCGATGGGATTTCTAATGGTACCTCATGTCAGAGAAGGACTTTTTGCCACATTTTTATCACACACAGCCGTCACTGCAGCTGACAGCAGGGTAATGAAAAAGGTGAAACCACCTGTCAAACACATTTCATAGCATCAGCAGATAGTCTCCGGTTTATCGGAAGGTTTTATAGCAGAATGACTCTAGGCAAAGGTGCCACAGTCAGATTATTTGATTTCAGGGCAATAAGTTAAGTGGCTGTGAATGGATATGAGATTTAAGAACAACAATTTTCATAGAATGATTACATTATTATAGTACCGCTGTGTCACTGACCACTTCAATTATTGCCTGTGACAAATAAAGCCAATGGACTTTAAAATGTCTCACGGTTGTTCGGCGAAAGAAATTGATTTCATTTCACTTGAGTCAAGTTAATGGATTTTAGCAGGTTGGGAGTCTGCGTGCAGCGCCCCATCAATGAAGTAGGAGGCGGCTGTCTGAATATGTGCCTTGTATACTGGGCAGCACTGGTAAACATGGGCAGCATGCTAACTGGAGACATGAAGGTCAGCGAAGACCAGACTGCATTTGTGCACACACAACTGATGAAGCTGTGTTTTAGCTGATATACTTGATGTACATCCTGAGCCCACTGAAGATGTTTTTAAAGGGCTCCTCTGAGGAAAAGCAGAATTTGTTTTACAGATTGTTGTTTTACATTTTACCATACCAAATTCTAATCTATAGTACATTTATTCAATCCTCTGTATGGCATGCTACAGCAGAATATTTATCTCTCTGCCACCCACACAAGCCCCACACAAACACTGACTTTGATAAATGAAACAGTGAAGCTTGTTTTCCTACATGAGACCTATATTTCACCAATGAAAGCCATACCATATGCAATGCAAGTCACATTTATTTTATTTACTTGTTTATTATCAGTTTATATTCTGTTTTCTGCTAATCCTCCCCTAACACACATTGTCAAAAGAGAAATCACCTGAATGAAAAGGAATCGTGGTGCTTTAATTATTTGATACTAATCAAAAGTTTCAGTGGGGACCATCTGTTGTACGTCCAAATCACATATTCACCAAAACTTTCTCCAGTTATTGTATCTTCTGATCATTAAACAGATGGTTGAAAATGATTCACTCTGAAGACTGAAGCCGCATACATCATACTCTCATTAGCTGTCAGCACTGCAGCACTCAGAGCAGAGCAGCAGGCACAGTTAAAGCCACCAAAATTATACTACATCCACAATAACTCAGGATATCAGAGTACTCTTGACGATTCTTTAAAAGGCACTCGTGATACCTGTGGCAAGCATTTGAATGCAAATTGACTCACTTTTAAAAAATCTTGTGGTTACAACTTAACATGTCTGCTGCCCTGTCTTGAATTTTGATCAGGAATGAAAAAAATATACGCGGAGCATTTTTTTTTTTTTTTCCTCTGATCTATTTTCGAGCACAAAGTGTAGCAGAATTCCCTCCCCTGGAGTTTTGCTGTTGTTTGATTCAGAGCTGCATTACTCAGCTGTGGATGTGACTCACATTAAGATACACTTCTAGGAGCAGACAGTATTTCTGCTTTAACTGATGAAGGTGCAGGAGAGAAAGAAGACACCCTTGTACAGCCTTTCCTTTTCTTTACTATACGCCCCTATTTTGCCTCTTGCATTTCTCTTGCATCGGAATTGACGTTGAATACGATCACTCTCTTACATACACAGCCTGAGATGTGTCGTTAAGACAGGATACCCATCCGACTGAAGCAATTTTCGCAATCTGATTTTAAGCTTTACACCAGGCCAAATTGGGTTAATTTTTTAATTGTCTTTATTGCTTTGAATCTGGACCAATATGGTGCTCCACTGCCAGGCAGTTATCTGTATTATTGCAGAGAAGAAACCCAGCACATCTTGTGCTTCATAAAAGCACTTTTATGAAGCATGAACTCAGATCTCAGATCAGACTCTACAACGAGTCTGTCTGTGATTATTTCTACATTTCTGTCACTGGATGATAAATGTACTGAGTCAACAAATAGTTATGATCAGAGTCCATTGCAATAAGCTGTAGCTTTCATATTACTGGTATATAAATTACATTACATTTATTGGTGGATGCTTTGGTCCAAAAGCTACTTACAATAATACAGTTGGGGTGAAACATGGCATCATTTTTTGATGCTATTCATTTTTAAGCAAATCAACCTGTGCTAGCAGCATTGCTCTATAGGGACTGCATTATCACTCTGTTGGTTGGTCCACCACTTTGGTCAAGACTAAAATAACTAAACGACTATTTGATGGACTGCTGTGAAATTTTGTACAGACATTGAAGTTCCTCAGAGGATCAAGCCTACAAACTTTGGTGATTGCCAATTATTCATGGTACCCAGAGGATGAATCCTCATGACTTTGGTGATCCTCTGACTTTTCATCTAGTACTATCATCAGATTAAGGTTTGAAATGTCTCCATTATCAATCAGTTTTGGTACAGACAATCATGTTCCTCAGAGGATAAATCTGAATGAAACTATTGTTAACAGTTTTTAACAGTTTGTTTCACTTTACAGTGAACATTGTATAAACTCAAAGAGCTGCCAGCTTGGCTACAGAAGTTGTTGAAACACACAGGTACACTCACACATGAGTAAATGTTTATGAACTGAACAGATGGCTGCAACATTATATACTTGATCTAGTCCATGATATTAACTTGACACAGTTGCTGTAGACATAGACATTTGCAGCAGACTGTGCCCTTGTGGGGGCTTACACAACATCAAAACAAACAGTTTCCACTACTGCTGCCTATTAATATTTAACTGTGGAAACCTTTGGTATCAGCTGTTGATCTTCATGACTTGGACTGCATTATCTCGTCTTTGAATTGACACAATTATGCTCATGAAACCATTTCCAAATGTGTTGGATAAAATCAAAGAGCTGTTTGTCTGATGTCCTTTAAGGTCCTCTGAATTGTATATTGTAGGCACAAGATTTTCACCTTAAGGCAACCATAGTCTTTAAACTTTGCTGCAAATGTATTTGAGACCAAAGAAGAATCATTTTTTCAGCCCAAAGCAAAAACAAATACAGCATTCCTGGACAGAAATAGAAGGTCTTTTTTTATTTGTTCTGTGAGCAGTGCAGACTGTTTGCTTGAGGGCAAGGGGGAATACCATGACATCTGGATCCAACATTCCCATGATTCCAATTATATGCCAGTAGTCAGTCCTATACTTTCACTGGCAGAGTTATAAACGAGCCTGTCAGGCTGCTGCTCAAGTAAAGCTCTGAGACTGAGAGTAAGAGAGACAAGAAGACATAATGGGAAGCCAAATTTACAGTACTCTTTATCATTTTGTGTTTTGGTTGCTGTGATCAATTGATTTGTGAAGTTTGAGCACAGATTGAAGTGTAACACCTGCTTTGCATTCGTATGATTAATGAGGAAACCTGAGGGAGCGTACAGGAAGCGTATTGTTTGCGACTTTTGTTGGCATAAAGGAATTAAAAAGATCAATCAGTTGAGTTTTCTCAGCGTGTCGTGGATGCCTCATTACTTATTGCAGTGCAGTGTTGCTGACTAAAAGAAGTTGCTGTGCATGAGTGACTCCTGTTACTCTGGATGTTTTGCACAGCCACTTTTTACTACACATGCAGTTAAAAATACATACAGTATATTATTATATAAGTTAATTTACCCTCTTCTTAAATTTAATTAAGTTGTTGGACACGTTTTTTCGAATTTATTTCAGCTGTGTGGTCTAGCCAGGATATTTTTGTGTCTATCGCAGACTGTTTAAGGTTTTGCATATGAGCTTTAGTCAGCTGCTCCCTTCATGCCACATTTGGACATACTGTATTTATCTTTTTATTTGACCTAAAATCTACATTTGTAATTTCTTGCACAGTTAAGTCAGATGGGGCTGCACAGACAGGGGTTGTACTGTGTGGCAGCAGGCAGAAACAGACATGATGTAATCCCTTCAGTATTCACGGTTTTCACAAATTTCTGCCGTTATAGCTCACGGTGCACGACAACCACTTAGCGTCCCAAATCACTAATGAGAAATTTTACAGGATTCGATGATGATTTACCTGCTTTCTCTACGAGAATGAGAGAATCACTCTCGCCCTGACACAGCGGTTGGATGAAGACAGTCAGTGCACTCGTCTTCCCTGCCTTTCCTCTTCTGCTTTCTTGTCCTTCCTACGCCTTGTGGCTTAATCACAAGGTCTGTACATAGCGTTTTGTGTATGGCAGGTTTGTGTCTGCCTCTCACCCACTCACTGAGTCTCCCAGAGAGATTAGGTAGACGCACACCTCCAGACTGGGGATCCTTCTAAACTTTCGGAATACTTTCCATGCAGCTTTTGCCCCCCTTGGTGAATAATAAAAAACACTGTAGGCAGTTTTAATGGGTGACAAGTCATGATTTTTTTCATGCATTTGACATGTATTTGACAGGGACAGAATAGATATTGTTTCGGGCTCTTGTTATCAAACTGGGTAAAGGGAAAGGAGGAGGTTAACCAGAGCTGATAACAGATGATGATGAAATTTGGATTCTGATGAGGGTGAGGAGGATGAAATGATGCAGATTCCCAGTATCCCAGAATTGTCACAGTTGCCTGAATTTGGTCTGCCTGAAGTAGTACCTACTTTCCCCTCTTTCTTTTGCCTCCTGTTCTTCTTTTCCCACTCCTTCTAGAAGCTCTGCAATTAAAAAAGCCTTTAACTCTCAGCCCTGATGCTTTTGTTAAAAGTCTTTGTTCTGCTGCCACACCAACAGCAGTAGTGGTGGGTGGAACACATCTTAAATGATTTTCCAAATTAATTATTCCTTCTCATTGACTTAATCAGCGTGGGAGTATAAAGGTGTGAAAGATTTGGCAGACTTATCTTTTGGAGAAAGCATTGTTCAAGTCAAAAAAAATGGTGAAGTGCCTATGCATCATTTGAAGTAACGATCCAGGCATGAAAACATGTGTAAGAAGAAACTAGTCGAGGTCTTAAAATTTCAAAATGCACAGCATTTATTGCAATATAAACACAAACATATTTAGCAAAAAATCGGACACAATTTTGACAAAAATAAATAGATCTTACACATTTTAAAGGCTTCATACTGTCACAGTAAAGTAAAAACACAACATCCTGATTCGCCAGTGTTGTCAAAATGAATCATTTTTCCAACCCAGACTTCACACAGACGCTCATACGGCATGAGCTGGAATGTTAATAATACATCACTGAATAGTTGCTACAACATTCAAATAATATTTCACCCTGTTTTTTCCTGATGTAACAATACAATATGGTGGTTTTACAAAAAAAAAAACAAAAAAAAAACTTTCTTACAATTTGACCAAACTGCATAACAGGCTCTATCATTACGCTTAACCACAGCACAGAATACCAAGCAAATGATAGAATATGAAGTGTTTCCTCTGTTGGGTTTTTGATTAAATCAGAGGGCTCATCGTCTAAAAGGCACTTTAGAACTCGGGCCTCACAGCTACAACATACAGTAATTTCAATTAAACCATCAGTGTAGTGCACTGCTGTGCATACAACACGACCACACTGTCAAAACATCGTCTACTTTATGTTATCCCATGAACACATATATACTACTTTATCCAGCCAGAGAATCATCATTGAGGTCAGAAGAAATTCAACCATTCGGTACAGGTGGCATGTAACACAATAAAACGGTCTAAGATTTTTGTAGACCAAATAATTTACAACTGTGAGGTAATGAAATTCTTTTTTGTGTTAATACATCACTGATTTGACCAAACCTTTAACAACATCCGATAATGCTATGATATCAATACTTAAGGTTTAGTCTTGTCTTAAGGTTTAGTCTCCTGTGTTCAAAAGTTTAAGGATACACCCTTGTTCCGTTCATGTCTTTAAAGGTCCAGTGTGTAAGATTCAGGGGGCTCTGTTTAGAGAATTTGGCCGAAATATAATAAAATATACATAACTATGTTTTCATCAGTGTACAATCACCTTTAAATACAAATCATTATGTTTTTGTTAGCTTCAAATTAGACTTTCATATCTAAAAACAATGCAGGTCTCCCATGGAGTCCGTCATATTGAACCACCACGTTTCTACGGTAGCCCAGAACAGACAAACTAAACACCGGCTCCAGATAGGACCTTTTATATTTGTTGTGTGTTTCAAGGCCACCATGACTTCTTCTTCAGGAGGAGGAGATGTTGAAGCGATGGGGTTCAAGTCAACTACCTATGCCACTAAATCCTACACACTGGTCCTTTAATGACATTTCATCACCATAATGTTGATATCAGTCTTACAGAAGCTATATGACTGTACTATCACTATCAGTATGCTTTAAAATGATCTCATTAGAACCTGTCCGTTTCTCATATTTGTATTGAAATACCATTATAATCTACACACCCAACCTACAAAAGTAGGTTCTACTTTAAAGGATAAGGCTGATGATATTCTATATTCTTCAATTAATTGATCCTTCTGACCTGTGCAGTCAAAGCCTGATATAGCCTAGTCCTCTGTGTCACTGTTAGAAACACACTTATGAGTCACACTGCTGCACTGGGTGACATGTTCCTTCATTTCCATGAACATAGGCTCTGTATCTTATTCTGAGTTAATCCCATGTGCACAGTCTGCTGCTGTAAATATTCACTTGTGTGCTCAATCTGCTACTGAAAGTAGCCCCCTGCAAATGCACTTTTTTTTTTTTTTTTTTTTTTTACTGCAGAAGACTGCAGTGCAGCCAGGAAATTATTAAGCCTTTTTGAAAATAAAGTATTTTTGTGACCTATTTTAAGATTTATGTCTTCGGTAGGAACTAATGAGAGCGGGGCTGAGAGCTCATGTGCCATTTTGGTCTTTTGTTGACAACGAGAAAAATACATGATATTGCCAGCCTCGTCCTTCAAAAAGTAATTAAGTAACAAGCTTGTTCACTGATGTTCCTGACGTAACACCATCTCACAGAGGTTAAACCCCTGCTCTCATGAGTGTTAACCTCAAAGTAAGAAGTCAAATCCAAGACGTCTGTAGCATGGTAATTGTCTCTGAAAGTGATGACCTTCACTGACCAAGTGGCTTGTTAGTAGGTGGTTGGATGTTGTTGGTTGTGTTGGAGTTGCTCCTTCCTGTGTTGTTCTCCATACTGAGGGAGGAGGAGTTGAGAGGACTCCTCTTGAGGACTTTGTTAGCCAGAAGGCTGCAGGTCTTCCTGTACTGGTGACGCAGCAGTGAGTAGACAAACGGGTCGCTCGCTGCCTTGCTGTAGGCCAAACATTTGGACAGCACACCCCAGTAAGGGCTTATGGGCCATGGGGAGAAGAGCTCTACAATTCTACCTCAAATCAAGCAAAAAGAGGAGAAAAAAGTCACACACCATCAGCAGTTGAGTCAGTTTTTAGATCAGTGTAATTGGAGTGGAAGACATATAAAGGAGACAACCCTCCCCCAGTGCAGTAATATTGTGAAAATGTCACCATTTCACTTCACTGAAATGTCATCACTGTGTTGGGAAATGTGAAATGATGGGTGTCATTTTTGCTGCTTCTGGACTTCTTGTTGGTTAAAAACACATTACAGCAGATCCAGTGTTTGACAGTTATTTTGTTGTAATTAATTAAATTAAAGCCAAGACAAAGTAAAAACCAACAGGAGCATTGTTTTGTTTTTAATCTATCTCCTTAATTAGTGTGATCTCCTTAAGTCCAACGTGTCTCACCAGCTCCTAATGTGCTTCCTTTCTATTTCCATACCACAATTCTAACAACTTCTGACAGGTTGCCACCATTAATTCTGGCGCTAATACTAATGAGAGCCAGTGATACGATCACAGGCTCATTTGCTATCTCTCTCTTTGTCTGCCGCTCTCCCTCTCATCTCCTCAATAATGGAGGCTCAGGGACAGGGATTAGAAATGTGTGTAGAAGCAATACGATACGATGTTATGAAAAGAAAGCAGTTGAAAAATGTTTAAAATGTTACCAGATAACAAGACAGCATTGAAAATAATTATCGACCATCTGTTTTCAGGCGATCAGCCAGGTGTGGCCGCATTTGCAGCTACAACAAGGTAAGTGAAAACCCAGAATCCCTCAGTCAAACAGACTAAATCTTGGGAGACTCGTTCTACTTATTCCTCTGAACCGGGAAAATAATTTGAAACCCTTTTATTTCCGAGGAAAGACAAAATGTGCAGAATTCAAATGCAGTTCAGTCGTCTCTCTCCTTGTTGTTTCGATGATACTCTACATGGTTTTAAATATCTCACACATACCTGTGTGCATACCCACACAACAACCCATACACATTGTTATGCGTCTCTGCTCACCTTGTGATGACATAAGGGGTGAAGCACACAACAAATGTGCCAATGAATGTACTGATCTTCTTGGTGGCCCTCAGCCTCCTCCGCTTCTGCTCATCCAAGCATTTCTGGCGCACACTGCCAAAGCACACAGGTATACCATTATCTGCCCAGGAGGCATGATCAGAGACACGCAGACATAATGAAGCAGTCCACGGAGAAAACATGTGGGATGGATGTGAGGAAAGCAGTGAACTGTGCGCTGCTATCTCTGAGGATTACAATGTGGGAATTTCACAGTGCACAGATATCAATTATGTAAATTGGGAGCAATTCAAAGTTTAATTATTTGACCAAATCAGGATGTAGCGCAAATGACAGAAGTGCAAAACATGAAGAAGTCTTGCTGACCTTCATGAGATGTTAGAATTTAAACACTGACTGCCAGCAGACTTCAATCACCACCATCATCAGCGAAGTCTTTAAAGTCATATGTAGTCATGTAGAGGGATGCCCCAGAAAGTTTTGTGTATACTCAATTTTTTAAATAGTTTAAAGTCTACTTTTGATAGTGTAGGGAGCTACGATGACTTACTACATTCATTACTGATTAATATTTGAATTATTGTTGCAAATAGCTGATTATATATAGAAGAATGTGCATCATATGTGCCAGAATCCAAGGTGGCGTTTTCAAATTGCTTATTTTCTCTAACTAACATCTAGAATAGAAAATCTTGAAATTAAAATGATTTATACAGTTTTGATGAATAAGTTGGGCATCAGTTTTTAATGTTTTTCTGTCCATCAAGTGATATGTTCAGGAATTTTTTAAACAAAGATGAGAAGAAAAGAAAATCCATCATCATGATCTCATAATAAAATTATAAATAAACAGACTAAATGCAGGACTTCCGGCACAATGTGTTTGTGTCTTGAGCACACAGAATGTGAACATGCTTCACATACTGGACAAAATAATAATAATAAAAAAAGAGAGCAGATACAAACATTTCATTAAAAGACAAATGATTTCAAAGGACAAATGGGTTAGTTTGAATGCATCTCTAATGATCTGTTTACCTGGGGTGGATATCCACAAGCAGCACCAACGTCTGCATAGTGATCACGTCGATGCGTTTACAGTGAAACCTTGCAACTTTCAGCACTTTCAGGTACGTTACACACAACACGATAAGCGTGAGGAGGAAAGTGAGAGAGTGCAAAGCCACGGTAAAAATGATAAACTGCGTCCTGGCTCCTTTCGCCCTGACATTGCAGAGAGTGCACGATGCGTAAAGGTGGTGGTACCCGACCCAGGAGCGGCAGGTGGCCACTGTGGAGAAGCAAAGTGAGTGTATCCACGTGTATCCTAGTGCTATCACTGCGTCCCGGTGCCGTATTCTTGAGTGGTAGCTTAGGGGGAAAACCACCGCCACCCATCTATCGATGCTGAGAGCTGCCATGCTCAGCATGGAGTTTGTGGTGAGAAAAGTGTCGAGGAAACCCACAATCTGACAGAAGCCGCTGCCTCCGGGGTGGCCCGTGGTGATGAGCCCGATCAGAGTTAGTGGCATGTTGGACACGCTTAGCAACAGGTTGCAAAACGTCAAGTTGAGAATAAAAAGACCGGGTACCTGTTTGCGGATCTCCGGGTTGTACACAAAGCAGATCAGCACCACAATGTTGGACAGCAGCGACACAACAATAATCCCCAAAACCAACACGAAAGCAACTAAGTCCGCTGCGTCCATGGTGCCCCCCTCTCAAATATCCAGACTTTTGATAAGTGCATCCACAGTCCTGATGCAAACTGTCATCGTGAGTTGCAATCACAACATATCCAACACACTGTCATATTCACCCTTCCCTATAGCACCAAATGTCTTCAGTTTAACGAAGCGGTCCCTCCAACAGCCTCCACGTTGGGAATTCATAGAAATAAAGCTCACCTGGTTATTAGGAGGAAATTTCAAAGTCTGTTTCATGTGAATGGGGTCACAGCAGGAGGCTGGTTCTCGTGAGGCGCTGCGGTAGTTTTCAAGCACCCTTGTCATGCCACTGGTCTCACAGCTCCGGGTTACCCAGCTGCGCAATTGCGCATTGACATGATGGCAGCTTTGAAAATGACATGAGAGTACTTCAAGCTGTCGGTCTCTCTACTTATATCTTCTTGTCTGTCAGTCTAAAGCACGTCGGTGCACTCCTGTTCAAAAATAGCATTTTAGTGTAAAAATAGCTGCACGACGCACGGTTGCGTAGCTGGTGGTGAGGCTGATGTCACGAGCATCACGTTGAACAGTAATGAGATGTTTTGTGCAAACTATACGTAGATCAAATACGTGTGTTAATTAATTATTGTTTTTTTCCCCTCCCCGAATCAGTCTCTGACTGGATCACCATCGTCACTTTGTTACAATTTACCAGCAGCAAACACTTACAGTTAAATCCACAGCTCAGACGTCATCGCGATAGAGGGAGACCCACAGCCCCATCAGTGCAGTGCTCAAAGCCTTATAAGGGGCTTTAAATGGAGGCAGTGTAGCCGGACTACTCCAGCCACATTATTAGTCCACAGTACAGCAGCACCACCGCCTGTGAGTGTGTGTATGTGTGTGTGTGTGCAGCCTTGTTTTCACCCTTTCAGAATTTGTTTCTACTTCTAAGATTCTCCTATTTACTTAAAAGTATAGATAAGATTACTTCAAATTGTTATCTCTATCGCCGTACCTTCTACAGCAGTGGATGAATTGTCTGCCGAGTTGTCTGCAGTCAAAAATATTCATAGTCAGACATAAACATAGTTTCTGTGTTTAACTAATTTTGATTGCTCTGACAGACAAAGACAAGAGAAAATTAAAAAACAAGAAGAAGCAAAACATGTTAGAGGGAAGACATGCTGAAAGATAAGGACAGTGAACTTGACAAATATCAATCAATAGAAATAAATACAAAAATAAGAGAAGATTAAAACAATAAAAATCATAGTAAATCAATCAAAATGCTAAAATAATTACGTCACATAAAAGCAAGTGTATAAAATGGGTTTTAGGAAGTGATTTGAAGGGAAGTCACTGAGCCTTGGATTGTTCCAAAGCTGAGGGGCTCTGATGGCAAAAGTACAGTCACCTTTAGATTTAAGCCTCAACTCTGGAACAGCAAGACGGGCCCCACCGAATGGGCTCATATGGGGTCAACATGTCTGCTATGTAGCACTGAGCCAAACCCAGACAAGCTTTAAAAGTGATCAGTAAATTATTATTATCTATTCTAAAATGAACGATGATCCAATGGAAGCCAAGACTGTGGTGATGTGATGCTGTTCAGTAGGAAAATTAAACTAGCCTACTACTTTGTTTTGGCAATATTATGTCCTTTATTTTTTGTCTCTTCCAGTCTGTTATTGATAACAATACTTGGACGAGGGGGGGGCAAAACCTGGCTTCTCCTAAACACATCAAAAGCAGGAAACCTCCTGGAGGGAAGTGTTGTCATGGATGAACTGGAGAACACTTCAGGCAATGGTCTCCTCTCTGGCCAAAGTTATGAACTGTAACTTGAACTTGATGCAAAACATTTTACCTTTATTCAACAGATGACCGTGAACCTGGGGAGAGGTTCAAGATTTAGTGTATCAACTTCCAAGCGTAGGGCTGGCCTCCCCTGACAAAATGTTCTAAACTATTTTTTGTGGGGTAGGCTACAGCCAATGTTTAGTATGTCGCAGTAAACAGTGTATCTTTTATTGTAACGTCATTTAAAATAAAACATTTTCAACACTTTTGACTTAAAGAACTAAACGTTTACTGCAGACTCTGACTTTTAATGACGAGTTTCTTCACTTTCTTATTAATTATGCGTTTCCTGTAGAAGGACAGTGTAACAATTTCTAGTTTCTAGTAGGTTATTTCTTATTTCACCTTTTTAATTTTACTTAATTCTCCACTTTATTTTAGAGTTTACTCACAAACAACTTTAATTATCACCTTGCTTTGAAAAAAAAAGTCCCCAAACTGAACTAGTTCACATTAATTTTCTTTTTAATGCTGCTTCATAAAATACCAAAGTTTGATTTGGTGAAAGAAGTTTGCAACTGTTGGCTTGTGGTCTTGGTGGTTAAACCTCGACCTGTACTTTCCTGTCCTCTTTTCAGTTTTCTGTGCCATGCAGGTGTTTGCTCTATAACAGCAGAACGTAGAGGAATTTTTTTGAACCGTCTCTCGTCATTTGTTTGACTGTTACTTCTGCCTGAAGTGAAAAATATATATTCAGTTCATAACTGTCAGGACAAATTAGACATAATTAGGTAATTAATGGGAAACACTGGTGATATCTCAGCTGACTTGTTGTGGTCTTGACTGGTCTTGAAATAAAATCCAGAGCCCTCTTTGTCCGAGGCTGAGACAAGACCGAGTAAAATGCAGTCGAATTCTGTACATGTGTACGATGGAACTGGAGTGCACACATCAAGGGTACATGAGGTCATCATTATGGTTAGATTAATGTCTGAGCAGCATATTAATGTTGTAGCTGAGAGGTTGAGCTAAGTTTAACTTTGTATGTGGTTGGGTAGTAAAACTGAAATGCGTCATAAACTGATTACATATTTTGTATGTAAAATCAGGTATAATAAAGATGTCAAATAAATGAAATGAAGCGAAAAGTACAATATTTAACATGGAACTTTATAAAGTAAATTGAGTATCTCAAAGTAACTGGTCAAATGCATTAATTTATGTGACTGTAGTTCATTACCAATACACCCCTCACTGTACCCTTGCTTGTAACCAAATAACTTGTGTGATGTGTCAAGCATACTTCACATAACTCTGTTTCACAAAGATCACATGAACCCCACACAAAAGCAAGTAGAGCTTCAGTGACAAGAATTACATATGCAAATCATGTTTCTGTTCAGTGAACAAGCGACTAAGATGAGACATTGTTCAGGCTGCAGGAGTCTCTGCAGTGGAGTCTGACGTTGGTGGTTCTACAGATGTTGCTATTGTTGTTGCAATTTATATCTTTCACATCTATTGTCAGGAAGTAGTATTGATATTTTTCTCAGGGAAAACAGGACGCACTGGTTCACAAATCAGTGAGCGCAATTTGAGATTTCACTCACTGGCAAGCAAGCAGTGTACTCATTATGTTTCTCTGTGATTTGTCCCAATCTGAATCTTCTCCATGCAGCAAACTCCATTAATCCAGTGCTCCAGCAAATTAGAACAAATTATAATTTTATAAAGTCTGGTTTCATGTCCGAGACAGAGAGGCAAGATGAAAAGTCTTCTGATCGTCCTGCTGATGGGAGAAGACGTCACTGTAATGTACCGTGGCGTGATCTCAAGTGTAAACAAAACAGAAGTTAAAGAATGAACTTTAATACTGAGCCTTTTCCTGTGAAGACTGTGATACATGACCATTACATTATATTGGGCATATAGCAGTTTCTTCTTTCACCTATTCTTTGAATACAGAATAGAGTCATTTACCACTGTCACTGACCATCGTACATCTGAGCTCGTTGAAAATTTAAATTAACATGCTCACTGAGACCCCCCACTAGGATGAAAGTTCAAATTACTCATTTGCAAAAAAAGATTTTCCTCAGATTAGTTCCAGGAGGAAGATTAAAAAGCATGGATGTGATCTATAGTGTTTAATTGAAAGAGATTTCTCCACTGTCCGGCTACAAGGACAAGAGAAACCAGTCTATTTGTTATAACAGTGGTCACATGTGCAGCTGTCTAGCCATCCTATAAATTATCAGTGATGACAAATTGACAAGAGTGGCTGCGCAGATTTTTTAATTAATTCCACGGAGGGAGAAGTTTTTCACTTCTGCCCTTTCCACCTAAGGAACAGATGGTGAAACTACATTGGATTTTTTTTTCCCCCCCACAAAGCGTCAGGTCTTTGCAGTGCTCTTCTAAGTAGGCTAAAATTAAACTTCATTTGCTTACAGACTTTGAGTTAATGAGGTGAAAGGTTACAGCAACACATGGGTGTATATATAATCCTTAAAAAGGCTCTGCAGACACCTGTAAGTAAGTTTTTAAGTTTTTGCTTTATCCACTTTATTGAACTTTTCAACAAGGGAGCATAAAAAATTGCAGCTCTAAAGTAAGAGTAAGTTGACTTAAATGGACATTTGTTTTTACTTTTAAAGCCTCTAAAGGTCCCAATGAATGGACCTAATGAAGCTGCTGGAGTGAATACTGCAATATTCAAATGCAAGTAAGTATAATTTACGTTTTATATATACATGTTGGCAAATGTCCACGCTAATGCTTCACCTGATGAACAAGAAAAAGTGGCAAATGTGCACACCAGCCATGCACAAATTGAGACAACGCTACCCTGAAATTAGCACACTATGCTAGTACATAGTGTACACAGTGTACTACATGGAAGTGTCAGATCTGAGACACACCCTTGTCGTATGTGGTAGCTAGAGAAATTGCAACGTGCTGTTGTTGTGGGAGTGTATTAAGATTAGAAGGGCTTTGCTAATACAAGAGAAATTGCAACATTTAGGCTGGCAGATTGTCTTGGAAGGTCTAGTGCGCCCTCCGCTAATGCTTATTAAAGGTTTGTTAGTTTGGATTCATTAAAGTGGGGTTAAATGAGGTACTTATGCAGAGTCAGTGCAGTAGACTATCACTGTCAACAGCACTGCTTTTACTCTTACTGCCTCGCTTCGGCTTCTCTATGCTTGTTAAAACCGGGTGCGCTCTGACCACTGTAACACACTGAAACATCCCCTCTTTAAAAAAAACAACAAAACTTTCTCTTTGGAGCAGAGAGCAATAATTTCGCTTTGGTGCATAATCTCAGCAGAATCCTTGTCACTGCTCAAACACAAGAACCTTTTCCTGCCAAATCAAACTTTTGCTATAAATGGTCAGTTCCTAAGACACATTAGGGTCTCTGACTGAAATACATTTCTTTGGCTGCCTGAAGGCCGCAGAACAAGCTCTAAACATAAGATTGACATGTTATAGATAGATAGATAGATAGTCATGTAGTGGAGGGGAGTTGTTGTCCATAATACTTAGCAGTTTGTGGAGCATCCTTTTTTTGCACAACCAGCTGCAGGGGCTTCAAAGCAGTCCCCAGCACAGAGCCAGCCTTCTTGATCAGATTGTTCAGTTTTTTTTGTGTCGCTGGCTCTGATGCTGCTGCCCCAACAGATGGCTGCAGAGAAGATTGCACTCGCAACAACAGACTGGTAAAACATCTGCAACATCTTACTGCGCACATTAAAGGAGCTGAGCTTCGTCAGGAAGTCGATTCTGCTCTGTCCCTTCCTGTAGACAGCCTCAGTGTTGCATCTCCAGTCCGGTCTGTTATCCACGTGCACGCCCAAGTACTTGCAGTCCTGCACCACCTCCACCTCCACCTCCTCAAGGGTGTGTCTCAAGCATTCATTCTAAGTCGAATATTCACTCTCTCTTCAGCTCTGCTTTGGGCCCATTGACCTATAAATGATGAATGTTGTGCCTCCACTTTCTCCTGCTAAAGAAAATTCAAGCCAAAATATCCTGCATACAGATCACAGAGGCTGCACCTTGACACGAAGTGGTAATTATTGTATGCATGGACAGAATTATAGTTCATAAATGTTTTAAACAGTTCAAATAATATGTAATATTATTAAGAGGATGTGAAAAGGTATCAGCTATGAAACTGTGTCAAAGATGTCAATGTGTCGTGTTGCAGAGATCTACTGAAATGCGCATGCTAAATGACTGGCTGCGGCCCATATTATGTTGCAATATCACATGTGCCTCAAGAGGCAATAGTGAGTCACTGTAGAGTCTAGTCTCATGTCAGTCCAACATGAGAATAGTTATTAGAGAGAGCTGGACAGAGCTGCTGTGAGCCGACATACAGCGGAGCTTCTTGAAGAATAAATGTGTAGTCGGGCTGGATCGTGCTTCAATCTGGAGCCTTTTACGGGCAGGAAAGAGACAGCTCAGAGTTTATTTTCTTTAAACTTTTAGGATTTACACTATATTCACTCCCGCAGTGGAGGCAGTGGAGGTGCAAGAAGGCGTGGTTGTTATTCTAGCTGTTTACAAGCATGCAGAGCTCTATGAGGCTACTTCATATTCATACTGTAGGTGAAGTAAGGAGATTTGAAGTGAGGACGTGTGAGGAAATGTTCTGTTCTAGCATGCCTCATATGGGGCTTAAACAAGGTCAGGCATATGTCCCGAGGTCACCGTAGGGACAGTGTTAAATCTTGTGAGAGACGCCTCTTCATGATCCACAGAGCAGCAGCTGTATGTTTGTGTTTAGGAAAGCAGGCACCATTCTGGACATTACTAAGGTAACCACGGTCACATGATAGGGCTGTGTCACTCCACAGACACAACAGATAGCCTCTAGAGTCAGATAACAACGTCGGACCAGTAAAGTGTAAACATATTTCAAACATATTTCCTTGTTTGTAACCCTTCGAGTGTCGATGCATTGAATATGACCATTCATGGACATAGAGTAGCTGTGGAGGGGACAGCCTCTTCTTCAGAACTGATGCGGCATCATGCAACAACGAGTGTGTTGATAAATGCTCCACCAATCAGGCTTCACAGCCTAAACTGACCAATGATGAATAAATTCTCTTCATCAGTAGCTTGAAAATATATGCCCGTTACTTGATTCCAGCTAACAGTTGTGCTTTAACATGAACTAACTTAGCAGAGCCCTCTGAACACCATTCAGAACAAGCGTTTTAAAAGTCGTTCGCTCGTCGTCTTGAGGACAGAGCGGTATGGATTATGAATTCAGCCAAAGCAGCATCATGATATAGTTATTTCAATTTTGCCGCCTTTTTTTGTGGCCAAAAATTAAACACTTAAACAGCAACTTCATGCCCTAATTCCTATTTTTATCCCCCAAATTTTGTAAATCCTTCAATGTTTTAGACAGCAGGTGCAAAGGTTGTCCCTGGCTGAGTCTGGCTGCTTGTCATACGATTGTGACTCTAACTAGGCCAGAGACACTTTATTTCAAAGTACAGTTCACCTGCACTTTCCTACACGCTGACAGTATCGCTCTTCTACACCTGCAAAACAGAGCTTGCTGTATATCTAAGGAGTGTGTGCTCCTCTTGCTAGATATAGACTACTACCACTTTCATCTTGAATTTACTGTAGATCCAAAGGCTGGGGTTTTTCTGTTGGCTCAACCTCAAATGTCTGGTTGTATCTTGGCTGTACATAAATACTCGCAGCCATCCCAGGCTCAGTTAATCGTGCTCGCCCATCTGCTTTGATGTCCTTCCTCTGGTAATGAGTGTGACATCGCTGTACACGAGCATGACCGTAAGCAGCTCCCAGTAGTTTTTTTTTTTAAATGAAGCGAGGCGTATGAGTCTTAATGAGAGATTACGATGGTACATGTCAGGACCTTCATACGTTGGCCACACTGGTTTGTCTTTAAATGTGTGTGCTTGTGGATGTATGGCTGGCTTTACTTCATTGTTATCCGGCTTCTGCTTGTAGCCACAAATCTGTCTCTAATCTTTAAAAGGGAATTCAAAAAAAGACAGAAATCTTAAGAATTTCCTCCTTGAAGGTGTCTCTCAGCTCTTAATTAAAACAAATAAAAAAAAAACAATCAAACAAACAAAACAAAAAAACAAGCTGGTTCTTCAAACATGATGAGCTTTGTAAAGCAAATACTATATAGTACACATGATGCAGAGCAGTGCTAGTGCCTGTGGCTGAATAAACACACGCCTGGCTGCAGCCCCAACTGGCTCATGCACAATTTCAGAGGGCTGTCTTTTCATATTATTCCTTGTTTGTTTGTGCTTGGACAGCCGTCTCACTTCTGTAGAATAAGGTTCACATCCACATACACTGCAAGTCTGCTTGTCCGTGTCATGATTCATGCTCTCATATGTTTGGTTTGGTGAGTCAGAGGAGCAACGGCTAAATCATAAGCATGCAAGTCTGCATTTGCACGAGTTTTAAGCACTTGAGGGGATTTTTTTTTTTTTTTTTTTTTTTTTTTTTTGCTGGAAATAAACAGCCAGAGAAGGTCAAATACTACTAGTAGCACACAAAGTATTTCTAATAACCAGATTATTTGACTAAGTAGTTCTAAAAAGAAGTCAAAGACTCATTGCAGGGCCGTTATTTATAGTATGTAGCATGATTATTATCATACAGATGCTACTTATCATGTCATTCTTGCTGCAGTTGCTAATTTGAGCATTTCATTGTTTCTCTCGTTTATGCCCCAGAACTGTTTATAGTGTTAGCGCAGCATTGTTCATTTCACAGTTGTTACATAAAATAAAACACCTTTGACGTGCGGGACTGACAGGCTTCTGAGCCTTAAATGAACAAAAGCTTTCTTTTGCTGGCTGTGCTCGCTGCCCTCCTCACAGGAGGTGAGATCTCTGATCACAAGGTGTTGTTGCTGTTGCTGTTGCTGTTGTTGTTGTTGTTGTTGATGATGATGTGCACTACTCAAGTTATCAGAAGAAACCCTAAGCTGTAAAATGAAGTCTTGACTTGACCTGTCATTCGTCAAAAAAAAAAAAAAAAAAAAAAAAAGCAGATGTAATCATACTTCTCCAGCCCTGAAATGAAATGATTTCTTCCTTCATCTCAGCTAAGAAACAAAGAGTCTCATAAGTGCATTGCTTTGCTTTGGCTTGGTTGTACAATTTTCCACTTAGAATAGTTTCAAGTGTACCCCCCCCCCCCCCCCCCAGAAAGCTAATGCAACATGTCCATTCTAAGAGATGCAGTTTGGACAAAAATTTCAAAAGGAATACAAACTGGAAACTTCAGTGACGTTTAAGTGCATGCTCTTCAGACGGTAAACACAATACAACTCTGTGTCCGCCATACCTCTGACCATAAAAGCTTTAATAAGGAGAAGTCAGTCCAGCGTCAGGCTAAATGTGACTGACTGTTGCTGCTGTTCACTGACTCATCTCAGCTTAGTCAAAGGTCTCAGCGTGATATCTGGAGGAAGCCGCTGCGCCCCTTTGCGGGGAGTGAGGAAAGTGGCATCTGTCCTGTTCCTTTGTCTACTTGCTGTGATAAGACGCCACTGTTGTCACGCAGCAGTGGCACCAATCATTACACCCACCCTGTCTGGGGTGTGGGTGGATGGATGTGCTGATCTGTCTGTCCCCCTGCTCCTCCTTTACAGTCAGGACTGTTGCTGCTACATTTCATTACACTCACACACAGCTGTCTGAGCAAACACTGATGTTAGAGGGGGGGGGAGAGCTTTTAATCAATTCGACATCTTTCCAAAAAATTTCTCAAAGCAATCGATCAATTCCTGTTACTGTGACAAAATACACATAACACTAAAATATGTCATTTGTTTTATTGGAATATTAGACGTGTACTGTAACAAATTCACTTGACATGTCTTCTTCACCCCTTTATGAAGTATTGAACAGCCTATCGTTGTATAGGAGAGCACTTTTGGTGCGGTGCTTCCCTCTAGTGGATAAGAAAAGCAATGACAGACTGCTTTTAAATAGTAATTGCATTAAATTGTTACAAATGAGATGATTAAAAATGATTTAATTGTCAAATTGTTAATAAGGAAGCAACAAAATCTACAACTGTAGAACTACTAATTAATCAAGGCCACTAATTAATCAAGGCTATAACCTCAGTATGTGAATAGTATTAATATAATCAGTATGACTCTGTTTAACTCTAAGCTTTAACTCTGTTTAACTTTAAGTGTATATATTATACTGTATAAAATATAGAGATAAAGAGAGAAGAGATAAATTCAGAGCAAAATACAAATGACCTTCTTAATCACAATGTTTCAGATGTTTTAAATCATACAGTGTGTACGTGAGTTCCCATTTCTCACATGTTCTGTGTTCACTTCTCTAATATGACTTTGTTGCTAAGGCTGGCAGGGTAATGTAAAGTTCAGGTTAATGTATAAATAGAGGAAGTCCAGAACAGAACGAGAAGACGTTATGATGCTATCTGTATCTGTGGGGAGGTGTCCGAGTTAGAGCTCCACGAGGAGCCTTTTTCTCTGTAACCCCTTTTGTGTATTGCACTGTTAAACGCTCCCTCTTGTACAAGAATAATAAATTCAACTTAAACTTTGATACTTCGAATCCACTCTTCCTTATTGAAGGGTCATTTGAAAATTCTTATAACATTTACCTCATTTGCCCCTTTTTATTTGCATAAACCAACACATGCAGCTTACTCACATTAAATTACTTACCCTGAATTCTGGATATAAAAGTTAAAATTATTCAAACAGTTACCACTCTCTGCCATGTGGGGGCACCAGTGTGTGAAGTCACTCCATTTGGCCTTGACATCTAAGATGTTAGTGTAAGTAAAATGTAATGTAATGATTTCCTGAGCTTGAAACCTGGCATTACATGTGCTTTTAACAAACCCTGCCGCAATTGAGACAGAAAGCATTTGATCTTTCGAAACGTCTCAAACTCTGAAGGCCAACCACACTTTAGCTCTTTTACCACCACCCCCTTCCTCTCCCTCAGCTCCTTGTGACCCAACACATGCTACACCTCAGAGAGCCACTCAGATAGACCAGGATCTGAATGGTATTTGGGGTCAAAACCACGATATCCCCCATTTGCCTTCCTCCATTAATGGCCCATTTAGCGTACTGCCGATGGCAGTAAAGAGATAGTTGGGCTTTTATACCTTCTGACTGGATATATTAGCAGGTAATGTCCTTAAAGAGGATTAGAGGATGGAGAGAGAGGAAAGGAGAAAGAGAAGGAGAGTGTCTGAAAGCGCCGTAGGGATGGCATGGCAGTAAATAGGCAGGTGATAGCAGGAAGGACAGGAGAGCTTATGCTGCCATGTGCTGCCTCTGGCTATAGACGAGGGATTAGCAGCCATTGTGGATTCTCTGGTATCCTGAAGCATGTTGAGTCATAGCTGTCTAATCTTTGCAGAAAAAGATATGTCCAAAAATAAACCTGCTTTCTGACCAGTGACCAAGTTGTTTGTCTGATAATATTGATATCCTTCTCTTGTAAACTTGCACAATTAAGGAAATCAGTTAAGGTCAATAATTTGCATCTTGTCATGGTTAACTTTTCCTTCTGATCCCATGTAGTCAGTCAGTCAAGAATGTGCCGTGGGTCGAGGTCAAGAGTCCCAACACACCAAACAAATCATCTTGTTTGCTGTTTTCACCAATTATCCTGCTTTCTGCCCAAATACATTCTTAAACAGGCGCTGCGACCTTGAAGTATGACCTTTTAAAGAAGTTAAGGAAGTGTGTGCATATAGGCATTATGAAGAAGGATGACAAGAGATAAAGCAAGAAAAAAAAGGAAGAAAAGAAATGGCAAATGATTCAGTATGAAACATACAGTCACACGGGTAGTCAGATCTTTGGTCACAGCTTAACATAGTATCTTGCAAGGCCTTCAGAGTTGTTGGACTGTTGGTGATACTAATTTGTCTGTTGCAAGGGTGAGACTGTGGGCTACCCCAAAGACAAAGCTTGGAAAAAGGCTCCCCCCTCACCCCACCTGAGTTTACTTGCTTAGTTTACTTGCTTAGTTTGGCTCAATGTCTAAATACTAGGTTATTTGATCTCAGAGACGCTCAAGAACTGAGCCAAGATAGCTTAATTTTGCTGTTTGACATTTCAGATTACAACAAATAAAAAGGCTGCAAAGGCTGTAAAGCCAGAAAAAAAATTGTTTCTGAGTCTGAGAAAGAGGGAGGAAACAGAAAGGATGCAGCCCTTAACCCTTTACATAGCGAGGTGGAAAGTAAGGATATGGAGAATGAAGGTGTGGATGGGCATGTAGCATGTCTAACTTTCAACTAAGTATTAGTAAGACTAACTTGATGATCTTTTCCCAACCTTAAACAACGCTAATTATACCAGAACCATATTTTATTTGCCATAACTGCAATCTCTCTCTAACCTTAACCAGACCGCAGTTTTCATCTGAAGATATTGCAGAAAGAGAGACATTCGACATGCAATAGATGACATAATAAATTATGTTGATATGGATTACAAAACCAAATGTTGTATTTAGTTAAAATGAGTTCAAGCAACTATTTCTGGTTTGTCCTCAAGACCTTATAGTTGTAAAAACTTTTGAATGAGCTTCTCAGTCTAATCTGCCCCTCCCCTCTTCCACTGTTCTAACCGCCATATGACTAATGCCCTAGACCCGAGGCCTTGGCTCGGCCCAGCTAAGCTGTTTTGGGGGGATTTGATCATGCATAGATGACATTGAGTTAGAATGGGTCACTGCAGAATCTGCTTTAGCCACAGTCTGCTGGAAAGGAGTCAAGTGGAGGGCAAGCACCTGGGCTAGCTGACCTTTACCTGGGGAGAGGAAACTGAGAGAGAGAAAGAGAGAGAGAGAGAGAGAGGAGGGGGCACTGCGCAGAATCAGTTTGTCAAGAGTCGGTTTAGAAATTTCAGGGATGAGCAAGTGAAGCATTTAGCATTGCATGAAATCCTGTCATCAAAACTGGAATTGTATCATCCCTAATCACTCTCCGTCCATTTCCTCGTCCACTTTAACTTGTGCATGCGTGCGTGTCACACATCAATACTTCCTCATGCTCACTCAAGTTTCCAAATCTTGAAAAAGTGTGAGACTGTACTCTCTCCGGGGGAGGTATGTACAAAATCATGTCCGTGCCAAGACATCCCCTTGACCATCTCCGCTCTCAGCAGCACCAAGGATATGAAAGGAGCATTGTGTGCTGCTTCACGCTCCATGGCCAATTGACTTCTTTTCCCATTAATCAAATGCGCTGTTTACCTAATCTTTCATAGCATTTCAAAACCATTAAAACCAAGAGGATTATCCTAGTATTTCTGACGGTGTTTCTTTACCTCGGGAACAGGTGCCCTGATAACACTCTCCCTCTCTCTGAGCCTCTTCCTCCTTTCCTCTCTTCAGTCTTTCCGCCTTTATCACTTTCTTTTTCCCATTTTCCCTTTCTTTCCCTTTCTCAACTTTCCTTTCTCTCCAAGGATTACTTTGTGCATTATCTAAATTCTTAAAAGTGCAACCTCTCCATCCCACCGATGGACAACTTTAGCCCCCCACTCTGAATAAATAAAGTATTATTGTGCGATTAAAGCAGATTAAGCAGATGGAAAGGGAGTCAATCTGAAATTGGGTTTAATTCTGCACTTATCTAAATTCTTGACTGCTTTCATAGTGTACACTTTTGTGTCTTTGAGCAGGAAGCTGGTGTGGGTTAGAGGGGCTACATTTCGGAGAGTGTATCTTACTGTAGAGCTAAAAGAGGAAATTGTGAATTGAATTGCACTTAAAACCCCTCTTTGTAAAACTAGACGTAGCGCAAAGCAAACTCGCATGCCAGAACAGTTGGCCAGGATCTTAAGGTAGGTGTATAGGTTATAGCCAAGCTGCACTACAGCTTGTTATGCCCTGAAGCTGTGGGGGCATGCTTTTACTCGCTTCAACCAGCAGACGACCAACTGAGGTCGGATCTTTTGAGGTCAAATTCTGGTTATGGGATATTTATGGAAATCTAGACTTTTGCACAAACAAGACATCAAGGGGAAAGTACTGTGTGTGTGTGTGTGTGTGTGCGTGTGTGTGAGGGACTTTGTAAGTATGCAGCCATTTATTGCTCTAGGAATTATATCCGTATTGGACAAATTTGCATCTCACAAATTAGGTCAAATGCCAGTGTTCAGTGCCAGTGCAGGAAATAGTGTGTTCTTCAAATAGAGAGGCAGAAAGTGACAGTGTAGAGGCTGTGGTTTGGAGGAGGACAGAGTTTGCACCCTGTTGTGATCCCGCAAATGAATTACACTCAACTGTAACACCGGCATCTGCCATTGAAGGCACATTATAGTCACCTACTATGTTGGAGTGAGAACCACAAAGGCAGAACGTAAAGAAAAGCAAATTATTTAAGAGTTGCTGGATTATTTACATTGTTTACTATTAACCTAATATCAATATTAATGTTTCATTTTTAAAGATCACAATCATCGTCATTATCTGTATATTACTTCAAATGAAGGATGATGTGGCCTCAAATGGTTCTGCATATTATAAACTGTTCCTTATATAACATCCAGTAGCCTATTGGGTTCTTAAAATATGGTGTCCTGCAGGCACTGGGACTAAATATAAAAACCCATTTAGAATATCAGTATTTATCACTAATAAAAACTGTATAGTCTTATGAAGTCCAAGCTGTGTGTATAAGTATGCTAGCACACACAGACACGCACGAGTGAGTCAGTCATGTTGATTGAGTAGCTGCTGATGATGCTGAGGGTTAATCTGTATTTAGTTGGTCCATCCGGATGCCTTAGAGGCCATCTTATTAAAGGAAATGAGACGTTGTGAGGCCTTTTTTCAACAGACAGTTACTGAGCTCTACATGCATTCCTTCATGTCTCCTGCATAGTGGATAGGAACCGCGCTGTCCACAGTGGGTCCCCGACAGAACAAAGCTAGACAAAAAGGCCCTTGTGCTGGTACACATGTTAGAGAGGACATGCCGGTGTGTCAATCCGATGCAATTTTGAAAGTTTATCTCTAAACAGAACGTGACCACCGCAGACGGCTGAAGTTCTGAGCTATTTGGATCAAGATAGCTGAAGAATCTAGAACCATAATGCTTTAAAAGATTGCCCAACCCCTCCAGTTACAGGGTGGAGGTTGAAAAAATAGAGACCTGTTGAAATAGACTAATAACGTCTTATTCGGGTCATTTTTTGGCTTGCCAAGGAGTTGACTGTACGTTTAGATGAAAGGGTTTAATTGGAAATGATAACCTGCTGACAGAGGGGATCTGTCAGCCCACAAGCCCTGGCTGTCTGTCTGCCAGTACTGCAACAATATCCACAGGGAGATTGGCAGATAGAAACTGCTGTCAACGCCCTCAAGCTCAGGGTTGTTCCAGTATAAGCCCTGCACTTGTGTTTGCTTTAGCTAGGGTACGTGGCACTATTGCTGGCTGTGTGTAGCCAGTAGCCCTACACGTAGCTTAATCCCACACACACAACAGGAGAAGGGTGCACGTACACACACAAACAATTTTGACAATTTGCATGCTATAATGAAAGGATAAAGGCATAAAGGAGATGAGTGTCAAGGAAAGCAGGATTCAAATGCTTTCAGACCATCAGAGCAGTTCAAACCAGATCCAGGACATCAAAGCCACTTAAATATTTTTCATTCTTGGGGCCACAAAATGCAGGATGACATGACAGACACACAATAGGCCCACAGTTTCCTCTTGGCCCCTGCAGTAGTGTTGACATGAGTAGAAATTAAGTTATCACCCCTTTTTAAAGTCCAGACGGCTGTCAGACAAGGCCCAGTGGCACGGGGAAGATTTGATGGGTCCAGCAGCGGGCTACTTTACATGGAAAACTCTGTCTCACATCTCCATTTCCACTAGTACAGCACTGAATCTTATACCAGCTTCCTACACGTGTATCAGGGACGCTTTATAGTTGACTGCTGTTTTGAATAAACCTAGTGGTGGGGCATGGCTTTAATTTTTTGAACATTTTATATAACAAACAACTAATTGCAGCAGTGATGGCTTCAACATCTTCCCTCTTCCCCTTTCTTTTCCAGTAGTTCTGATATTCTCGGAATCTATAGGTGGAGTTTACCAGAACTTGCCTCATCTGTCTCTTAGTCACCCTCCCTAATTTATTTATCAGCCTATGTCTGAATTTGAGTCATGCTTCTTGTTGCTTCGCGGTTACCATATAATCATTCCAAAATAGACTCAACAGAGCCTCTAATTTGCATTTGGATGGTAACTGAGTTGAATCCAGGTAGCCTTGTCAAACCTCACTCCAGGTCCTGTGGAGTGAGTGAGTTTGAAGTGCTACCATCTGATTCTGGTACTTCTTGCTGGCAGGTTGCTGCTAAAGCTTCCTTAGAGGGTCCCAACACTCTCCAGGAGAACCTGTAGGGTTCACCTCGTACCTTGTATCCCAGTTCCATTTAGGTTCTTCAGTCAAGTTACCTTACATCTAAACACCCCAATGTCTCAGATGAAGTTCATCTGTTGGATACCATCTTGACTTATCATCAAGCCACCAATGCTATGGTTCACATTGACTTTGAAACCCCAGGTCCAAAGATGTCACATTACCAGGCCTGGACTGAGCAGTTTTCTGAGCCCTCTGTGTGCCTGGGACACACATTTCACCAGGTCCACCACTCTGCCTTAGCTCTGTGTCTCCATCTCAAGTAGTTCTGACTGGTTCTCTGGTCCCTTGACAGCCCCATAAAGTAGTCCATCCTGCTTTTTCAGTGTAAAGGACCCCCTCCTGGCTACATTCACTACACTACAGCCTCACATTACTTCCTTGGGTAATGGGTTTTGTTGTCCTCCCACAACTGGCTCCATTGAGTTCAATCACACAGACTGGTAAATCTGTTTGCTAATACCACCAACCTGGCTGCTGTGCACCTGTGTTTATCCAGGCCAAATGGTCTGACACAGCAGATACTGGATTTCTGGGTCTGTCTGGACAGCCCATGGATTTCTACCCTGTGGTTCCTTTAAAAGCAGTTTGGTAACACAAAACTCACCAACTTTCAACTTTTGAAAGGGCTGTGGTCTGCCAATAAAGTTACAAGGCAAAGTGCTTTTTTTTTTTTTTTTTAAAAGCAGCCACCTTTGACGTGTCACTGCTTGTGTATTTCCATTTAGAAAAAGATACTGGCAGCTTGAAAATAATTTTAAACATGTGTGAACACAACCCAGATTAAAAAAAGTCCCCATATGCTATACTGTATAGCTTTTTATGCAAAGGTTCATAAAGATATATAAACATATAGATGTAGCTACTGTAGCTAGAAAACTAGTGCACTGGCCTTTAAAATAAAAGTGGTAAAGTGATACAATGGCCAGATAACTACCCACAAGTATTTTTTTTCCCCACATAAAACTTTTAACCTTTATGACTCCATTAAGGGTTTGCCCCACCCTAACTCATCCCCAGAGAAACAAAAGTTAAGAGGTTCTTGCTTTAAAAGGGGAGTCGCTTGCCATCAGAGAGCCACCATTTAATTACGACACACAGGAAATTATCCCTAGAATGGGCCCAGCGCTGATAAGAAGTCCAAGTCCACTGGATGACAGCTCTAGAAACCTGAGAGAACTTATCACCAAAGTGGGGGGTGGGGGCCCACGACTGGGCGCCTGACAATCTGATTGGACTGTCATCCCCAGGTCATAATTAATATATTTATCAAATTAATAACTGAAAAGAAAATCTCAGCGTCATTGGCGCTATTGTAAAAAGAGGCTTGCCCTGGCCCCAGAGGTGAACAGTGGCCAAATTCATGTGGCGGTCGGTTTCCCTTGTGGCTAATAAGGCTGCTGTCAGTATAATGGGACAGAGGGGGGCAAAGTGAGCTGCCTCTTTTGGAAGCCATGACAGATAAATTGCCTCCCCCCTGCACAGAATGAAACAGAATTTAGAGAAAGAAGAGAAATATGTTACCGTCTGTTGACAACCACAACCACGGCCTTTGCATGTGAATACTTGCTATTGTATAGAAAGTAACACAAAACGTGTACTAGATATCACAACATACCAAGTGATTTGTTTTTTATGTTTCTAGCTTTGTGTAGAAAACTTCAACAACATGTCAACACATGTTTGCTTTATCCATTTATTTAAAATTGATATTTGATTTAATTTGAACGTGTACTTTCTTAGTTCATTGGCATACACTTGCATTAGAGCAGATCTTTTATTGCAACTTCTATGTATGATTGTGACCATGTGACAATATTAGGAGGTCAGTTCTGGTCAGCCTTCTTCTAGATCTTTTGTATTCTTTAACCCGGAGATATATCTTCATAAAATATCGAAAATAAAACGTAAATAAAAACAATAAAAGTGTCGTCAGTTTAAAGGGCTATAAACTGCACGTCCACTTGGGGGTGGCTACAGAAATTACTCAACCTCCATAAGACCCCATATCAAAATGCCCAACTTCACAGCAGAAATAAACATGTTTACAGCCTGTTACAAAAACAGTTTTGGTCCTTTCATGACCACTGTACACAGGATTTTTATACAACTCCTCCATTTAAATTATATTTGGGCTTAAAGTTATGCATAATTAAGTGCATGGCCGCTAGCTAGCAGAGTCAGGACTGCCAAGATTGTGATGGCCAGAGCCGAACACAATGAGCTTCATAATGGCTTCAGAAACCTGTAGACGTCAGTCACAGTCACAGAGACCACTTTTGTCATACAATCTATGACACATACGTATCTGTACCCAATCACGTCTGATGACAGCTAGAACCGAGTTAAAAGCAGGCTGGAATGTGACTGACAGTTCAGACTGTAACACCCTGATGTTGTTTTTGCTGATTTTGGTTTTGTATTTTTAACACTGGGACTGACAGTTGGCCAAGTATCTTATCGGTTTTGTCAGGAGAATTCCTCTCCTACCAAAACCGATAGCCCGTCCAGGCCTGTATATACATATTTACATCCAGATTCAAACCATATATAGTTCAATTTGATAGCATCATTTTGAAACATACTATCAAAATCAATTCTTTGTGAATTGTTTTCATTGGTCCCGCACTGTTGACAATCTAATATACACACACTGCTTTTTGTATTTCCAAAATCCTGAGGGAATAATCTGGTTCTACAGCTGCCAAATACTCCACTAAGTTTACCAGATACCAGGTTTTATCAGTTGTTTTTCAGACCTGCCTGCTGCAGCTCCAACAACGCAATCAGAATTCAAGGGAACTTACTGTGGGTTTGCCAGCAATGTGATAACAATATTTTATCAGTTATATTTGCATATTTTTCATAGTTCAAAGTTATGCTGATAGAATTTTTATTTAATTAATGCAACCTCCTAACCTCTTTTTAGAGGGTAATATTCCCCATGGGGCTGCATATTAATTTTGACCCCAGACCAGTACCATATCCTCTCTTGTGCAGGTGGAAAGCCACAGTGGGGATACTTTTATCGGGCATTCCAAGGGTACAAAACAGGAAGGAGGGGAAGCCGAATTGTAAAGGTAACACAATCAGCCGCTAAAGTAGTCACAGGAGTATCAGTTTCTTTAAGCTGCGCTGAGCGCGGCACAAGATTAAGATGTGGATTACTGAACATTTACTTCATGTCACACAGACGGAGGCATGTGGTTTGTTCTATAAAGTGATACGGCACCCTGACCTTCTTGCAATCCTGTCACGTGATATAATCACCTAAAGGGATGTGCTTATAATTTCTGTGCATTTAATTGTTAGTAAATTTGGAGATTGGTAACAGATGCAGAGTTTTGCACACATTTAGGAAGCACAATTTATTTAACCATAAATGGATTCGATTTGCTGGATTAAAACATTGTATTTCATTTCAACAGAAACTAGCATATCGCTTGGAAAGTCACTGGTATCATTAAAAGATAGCTTCTGCCCATGCACACTCACAGACTGGAATCTAATCCTGTGGGGCAGACTTCACCTTTGACTCTTGTACTTGACCTCGTACCTTGGGAATGAGTTTGTGGAAGTCAGACATGCTCAGACTCTGTTATGCATCTCCGCTTGACCAATCTCAGGTTGATCTGCGAGACCCTCCTGGGGAGAGAAATAGAATAGAAGTTTGTGTGTGTGTGTGTGTGTGTGTGTGTGTGTGTGTGTGTGAGTGTGTGTGTGTGTGAGAGAGAGTGTGTGCTTGTGTGAGATTTTAATAACTGACTGGTGACACACCTTAACAACACACAACATGATACGCTGAATAACTGCCTGATGACACACCTTTACAGTACACATGCCATGATATCGTCAAACAGTGGATGACTGATTCTGCTGACGCGTTCATCTCCTTTAAAAAAAATCAACACAGCTGTGTAAATTAAAGGAATCAAACACACAACTGCCAATCAATAATCAGCATGTAAGTTAAACCTTCTATGTGTCAGATGTCAATCATCTTTTGTTCTTTGTCCTTAGGGGTTCAAGCTCACTCTTCTCTGGACCGTGCATCCACTGCCGCTCTATGTAAGTCAATGAGTAGCACAGGTGCACATTGGCGCACAGTTACATAGACCCCTCCTTCATGTCCTGTGTGCATTGTGTCCATTTTCTTTAGGTCCAGGCTCCATAGGGGCAACAGTATGTGTGTTTCCAGCTTTCAAAAAGGCCTTTGAGATCCTACCCTCTACCCACCTGCCCTAGTCCTTGTTGCGAACAAATGTACAGCTTTCCGCTAACCTGGGGAAAATGTGGGTGAAGATATAGAGTGAGCAAAGGAGTGAGGGTGAGTAGGGGATGGTCTAACCCCCCTCTCCCCACACACCGCTACTCACCAACTCACCCTACAGACTTTCTTTCAGGTTCTTGGTGTAGAGAGAGGCCGGCTGCTGTCCCAAAGCGTTTCGCCTCTGTGAGCACGCACAAGATGTCTATTCATGCCCCATGGTCCTACAACTTCACTGCTCTCCCCCCCTCCTCTCCCCTTCCTCCCCCCACCCACTTCTCTCCCTTCAACTCCAGCTGAAGCAATTCAACTCAGACCAGAAGCAAGGACCTTTAATCTAACAGAATGTAGCAGGCACCTGAACTACTTAACCGCTGTGCTTGTTCAAGGGGGTGGGCACAGAGGCTAAGGTAACTGGCGTGTAACAAAAAGCCCCGAACTTTATCCCTGGCCAGGATGAGTACATTTCCTTTCTGTTGTTCCCAACAAAGGCCAGCAGGCACAAATGGTCTGCTATCTGTGTCACCGGGAAGTGGAGAGCAATTTGTTTCTATTAAACAGGACGGTCCTCATCTTCCCCAACCGACCCCCCCCCCCACCCCCACCCCCACCCCCTCCCCCCCATCCCTCCCTCCCCACCCACATTGATTCGGTTGGCTTTTGTGCTGCAGGTAAAATCCTGCCAGTCAGTGAGTTTCATTTGAGCTCACCTTGACCAGGTGGAGACCTTGTTGTCTTTACTCGGGGCCCCCTGAAAGACCAAAAGAGGTCCCAATCATTTTGTTGTGCAGGTTAATGTGAGTATTTATGAGGGGCACATGGGGCTTCAGGTACAATGAACACTAAAGGTTGGAGGGAAACGAAAACTTGACTGCAGCATTCATGGCAATGTTGTACTGCTGTTGATCTGTTCTTTCCAGTTCATGGCTGCGGGTCTCGGTGACGCACAGCAATTCAACCCTTGTGCGCACACACACACACACACACAAAGCATGCACACATACACTCCACAGCATAACCCATCCCTATGGTTCCTTACTACATCATATCAGTGGCAGCTTGACCTCTTTGATTTATCCAGATTCCTGTAGAGGGTAGAAATACAACTATGAGCCGCTGTATTTCACCCGCATTGGTTCCACAATACCATACAGACCCGTTCTGCGACTCTGACAGAGGCAAGATGGCTGCTTTCATAAGAAGGCGTTTCTCTTTTTTATTTAAACCCCAGTCTTAGCCCATTCGTTTGGTCCCTGCTACAGATATGAAACCTTTTGAGCATGATTGTAGATCAGTCATGATACCACAAATCAAGCCACAGGAAGCCTTGCTATTATTTTTGTGCAGTGTAAATGTGTATACTGCTTCTGAAACAAAGCAGCATGGTTATAGGTGGATGCCTACAGGAAATCACATATCAAACGGTGTCGTTCCATCTGTTGTTGTTGTTGTTGTTGCTGCTTTCTGTTTGATTGTATTCCTTGTATATTTCTACAGTTTGCACAATCATTACTCTCTGAAATAAATATAACTAACGCTCTGAAAGAGATCAAAATGACTAAGAATTGCGGTTAAGACATTTTGTCATACTGGGATTGTAGTGTATATTATTCATACATATATATAAAGTGTGTGTTTCCTTCCTTTCATCCAGTTAATTAGGAATCGGACACATATGGTTCAATTCATTTAGCTAATGAGCACCTCTAAATGGTTAAGGCGAGACACTATCCCTCCTCAGTTTCTCTTCATCCGTCTTTCCATTTCTTCACATTTTCCTCTCTCATTGCCTGTTTTTTACCTACACCCCCTCCCTTCCTTTGCATTGACGCCCTGGGACCCCATCTGGGCCCTTTGGAGGCGTGAAATGCACAGTAATTATTAGTAATCATCACACACCATCAGAAACGGATCCTAGTGCTGTAATTACATGATAAATGTCTGCCTAACACATGCCCTCTATTTAGCAGCCCCCTGGAGACCGCGGATAATAGACAGCTAACAGGGATCCGCAGAATGGGCCTTTCAGCTCTGGCCGGGGCTCATTGTCTACGCGCCAATACACCCTCACCCCCCGTTTGGCAACAACGCAGACCCCGATCAATCCTCTGCACTGAACCCCCCCCCACCAGCCTACTGACCCCTCCCCATACACACACACATCCCTTGTCACTGCTAAGTGGACAGCAACGTCAATCATTGGCATTACACTGCATTGCTAATGGCTGCCAAACAATTTCACAGGAGAGAACAAGAGTTTTGTTCAGCTATTTATCCGGTAATGGTGACTTGGTTTAATGCTGTTGCCTCTGACCCCTGAGCAAAATGTGATAATTAGCATTATTATCATCAGCGCGTCTTTTGTTGCCTTTTCATGTATCGTTCTGATCAGAATGCAACCGACATCTGACGGGTTTTGATTATGTTTCGCTGTCACCTACCTAACTGTTTTTACACCGCAGACTGAGCCCAAAGAAGTGTGACATGCTTTGCTGTCGGCATACTTTGTTGGCCGTACCACATATTTTCACATCTGATCTTCAAAAGTCTGTCCTAGTTATTTCAGTGTATGCTGCTCAAGACATCTCTTGTATTTGTGTTTACACTTCCTGCCTTGCATGCAAATCTCGACCTATGGAACTCGTTTGCATCGTGCGTAGTCACATCTGTAACCACGTCACTTCATTCAGCTGTAAGCTATAATTGTAAAACCAATTTTCAGAGTTACAGGTGTGTGTTGCAGACAAATAATCTAAATTATTAAGCTTTTTGCACTTTGCCCCATCATCACAACAACTGCTACGATGCAGAGAATGCACTTGACACAAAATATACATAACAAAGCATTTAATACGACATACTACAACACACAAACTATATTCCAAGTTTTAAAAAATATATATTTTATGTACTTTAAAATGAGTACTGGTCATTTATGAAATGTAACACAAGGTCCCACTGCCTGAGTTCAGAGCATGCAAAGGGACCAGCAGGTTGGGTGAAAGCAGCAGTCAGCGCTGACAGTGACATTTACTGTAGGAGCATGAAAGAGCGGGGATGTCAACTGAGGCCACCAACTCCAATGACACTCTATCTTCCTGCAGTTAATGCAAATAAGGCCTGCGTGAGTAAATAGACATGTGCGCAGCTACTTTTATACTCTCTTTTATATTATTTTTTTTCGAGTGCCATACTTGTGTAGTAACATTGATGAAGGTCGTCGCAGTTTGAATCCACATATGAAATAATCAGATATGCATGCAAAGAAGCACGCTGTTATCTAAATACATAGAGTGAAATGAGGAATCGTGTTTGTGAACAACAAGGAGAATTTGCCTGAGATTTGCCTAGCAGGCTCTAAACAACGGTCAGGTCTTATATCATATATTAGCCACACAAGGGCCACAAGCATGTTGGCTGTTAAACAAATTTTATATATTACACCTTGTCAGAATATTAACTGTAATTGCTCTGTATTTTCACATAGTTGCTGTTTATGTCTTGTTCCTGTTATTTCATGAATAAATCAAATAACTGATTTACTGGTGGAAGAGTGTCAGTTGGAAGCATGGATAGCCAATTTACTTGTTTACCTCGAATGACAGTTGAAACAGTCTGTTACAGGGAAATGATTGTATTTCAATAAGACAAAGGCAGTTTGATTTTAAAGCAACTGCAGCCATCTCTTATCTGCATCAACAGAATAGGTTTGCCATGGTGCTGAGTACTTCTGTCAATACTTCATTTTACCTCCAGATGGCAACAATTTACCCTTTCTCTAGTTTTGAGAGGAGGATTTCAGGGACCAAAACAAATAAGATGAAGTTCCACTGTTTTTATAATAATTTAACTCTGCTGCAAAGAGCTTAATTTGTTCTAATTTCCTTACCCTTTCATTGGTCAACTCTTTATCATCTTGGGGTTATTGCCCATGCCAAGACCACACACTTGCAAAAACTACAAATGAAACAGCTCTGCCTCAGCACAAAGCCGAAAGCAGACATTGAATGAAAAGCAGTGCAATCTCAAACAAGGTCTGACAATAACAGACATATCAACTATCCCCTAATTGATACAGCTAGGCGGTCAGTCAGTCACTTAATGAATTGCTAATAGCCCTCAGCAATGCTATGAGTGACAGGGGCCAAGCATTCCACCTGGTGGAGGCTGCCTGGGGACTGTGGTGGATGGGGATGCTTCTCATTAATGGAGGCGGGATGCCTGGCGACTGTTCAGTCTTGTGTGGAGAGGCCTCTTGTACATGGAGGCCACGCTTCTGCATCGGCTAGCCCCCTTAGCCTCAGACAGGCGAGCGTCACAGAGTCACAGATAATGAAGACTTGATCAAAGAGACATAGCATTCCAACGGGCCAGGCTGAGCAACCAAACAGGATGAAGGAGCACGGAAGAGGGAAGGGCTGAAAGAAAGACGAGGAGAGGGAGAAATGGACGGAGAGAGGGTATGACGAGGAGAAAGGGGTTATACTCCACTCTGCATAGTAATGCAGCAATTAGAGAGTTTGTAAAGCATGCTTCTGCTGGAGAATGAAACGTCAGTGAACTAGTTTTAATGGTTAAAAACTGGGCACGTGTGAAACCAGAATGTATGTATATAACATTGCAGCATGTAAACATTGTCATGAACAACACAAGGATGTTCATATCTCAGAAAAAAAAAAGAACTGACACAATTTTAAAACCAAAAAATAAAAGTTCCATCCATCCATTTTCTGTAACCGCTTATCCTCATCACGGCCACGGGAGGGCTGGAGCCTGTCCTAACAGACTCAGGGCAAGCTGAGTTCCCAGTTCATCACAGCGTATAAAGTCATTACACGCATTATGGTAGAACTACAGGTACATATGCTACTCATTCATTTGCTGTACTCACCACAAGCAGCAGTATTATTTATCTTAATGCATATAACTGCTAGCCCTTCAACTGACCCATAATTTGCTACTAATAACTGCTGTGGGTGGAGTGATTATAGCTTTTCATTAGTGCCCGCAGCTTCTACTAGTGCTATCCCAGCTAAAGGGCCCTTGCTGTAATTGTTAGCCATTATAAATATAGTACGTCGAAAGTATAGGGGGGCCACTGACGCCTCTTTGTTAACTGCTGATGATTGAGCAATTAAACTTTGGCAACTTAATTACCTCTCCACAACAACATGGCTATGAGGCATTAAGACTGGCATTATGGTAAACATTGTTGTCAGAGAGCGACGGCCTTGAACTGGATGATGTATGAGTCTGTGTTTATCGCCAGCTGCGAGCGGAGGTAAACAAAGCATATAATGTCAGGTGCAAAGTAAGAGTATTGTTGTTTAAAAACAAATGTTGTATTGATTTAATTAGGTAAAATGAAACATTTCCGGAATTATTATTACATTTAATAATAGTAATCATATGTTACAGTAGTAAAAGTAGAATGGGAGTAGTGGTATTTGTATTAACACCATTATTAGAGTATTTAGTCATACCTGGCCACCAGCCTATTAATTAATTGCATACTAAATATGAGTTATTGTAGAATACACAAAGCAAAAGAATCAGGCTCCATAAGCTAGTTCTTAGCATAGAAAGGCTAACAGATGTTGTACGGAGCAAAACAAAAAACACCAGAATAAAAACCAACATCCATTCGTCAGCCCAAGCAGGAATCCCACTATGCAAGCTCCTCATTAAGTGGCATTAAAACTGTGAAGGTCTATAATTATCGAATAAATCCTTTCCCACATGAATGAATTCATCTGCGTGCCATAATTCTTCCCCACACAGAGCAGCTCTGGCGGTGAATGAGTCTTTTGTGCACCACTGTGGGAAGGCTTTTGTGAAATTACACTACTGCATAATGATGCTAATCATAAATTAGCATTTCAAGATGGAGCAGCATGTTTGTGTGTGTGTGTGTGTGTGTGTGTGTGTGTGTGTGTGTGTGTGCGTACGAGTGTGCGCATGTATATAAATCTGACAAAGAAAATTTAAGCAATCTAATTTTAATTTTCATCACCAGTTTACTCAGTATCAGAAGACAAATATTCATATTAGATTTTTTTCTTATTTTTTCTGATTGGGCCACGTGCTTGCAGTTATTTACCACAATCAATAATAAAATATAAGAATGCCTCTAATATAAAATCTTAAATTTAACTCATATGGCTTGACTTAAGTCTTTAAGTCTCTTCCCTGAGGCAGCTGCAGACCAGAGAGGATGCAGACTGAGAGAGAAGTTGAACTCAGGGCTGACCTCTCTACTTGAATGTAAGTTTGCTGCCTTCATCTCTCTGCTCTCTCGCTGTATATCTGTTTTTTTTTTGTTTTTTTTATCTGTCTTCTTTTTCTTAAAACTGCGACACAGACAAATGCAAAATCCACACAAAAAACACAGGCATTGTAAACACTAATAGGAGCCACATGACGGTGATATTAGATTCAAGTTTCTATTCAGAGCCTGAGAGTAGCAGGTGTGTGTTTCATTACCCACCAAAGAAAACACAACTCCAGTGCGGGCTTCTTAATGTAGGGGCTTGACCAACTAATGAAAGCAGACAAAGAGACCGATCTAGAGGCAGCGCCCACTCTGCGTCCACTTAGCACCAAGCTGGAACCTTTGCCAATTAGGACCTGTTTGTTTGATGTGACAATTAACAAGGAGGCGTTTGGTCATTAATCCCAATATGGTTACACTCTGCTCACTATCAAGACGTCCATCTTTGTTACAAACATCTAGGGCAGAGTATGTTTAAGGGAAGAGACAAATGAACATGATTTTCTATTAGTGTGCCTTGTGGCAGAATTTGTGTTTATGACTATTTAGATTATTTATTTTTTTAATGTTAATTGGCTCAAAACTTTAAAAATAAGTAATTTTATTGAATATTGGCTCTGCATGAATATGTAAATAGACCTGTTGGCTCTGTATAGATGGACGCTCAAACTCCGGGCAGTCATAAGTTCATGATATGTACTCAGACTCGTGACCATTGTTTTCAATTACTCAAACAATGACTGTAGATATGTGTTGATATGTGTCTGAGTTATACGGAAGTCATTTGCATGAAAAAAGCATTTGTGACCTCAGAATAGGAGCGCATGTAAATGATAACTGATGCTGGGTGTCACAAAACAAAAGGATACTGATAGACATCCAGTATCCACATTTACATTTTCAAAGGTATTTACCTAGGCTTTTCTCAGGAAAGGCTGTCATTCACAACATGTACATTTACAGTAACTCGTTTGAGGGGGGACGTTGTTTGACCTATTTATTCCAGGTCGCAGTGACTGTGGTGCTTTGCATCTTTCTTAGCTCTATCAAACAAATAAACTTTGGCTATGCAAAGCATGTGGCTTTTCAAAGATAGAACAAAGAAACACAAACAAAGACACTGGATGTTACCGTGTTCCTCAACATCACCTCGGCTTCTGCAGTGTTTTCTAATCTGATTCATGAACAGAGTTTGACAGACAGCTGAAATCCCTGCTGTGGCTTTTGCTAAGATGGGGTTCATTAAAGCATTTTCACCACTTTTTGGATGTGAGGGGGAGACAGGGGAGTAGTTCAATTTGGAGGGTTTCCTGCTTAATGCAGATGTTTAACACCCACTCCATCAGCTATAGCACAGTCACAGCCGACCCCGGGCATGTTTCGGCTTTCATCAACACGGCGAAGGCTCACAAAAAGTCAAAGGGGCTTCAAAAAAAAAAAGACATTTTACTGCAGATGTAAAAGGTGACACTGAAAGTTGATGCAGATATCCGCATGTATGTTGAATGTGTCGTGTGTGAAAGACGTGATCAGACAAAGGTTTCAGTGGAAGGAGAAACGTCCTGAAGCTGTGGCAGTGACTATGCACTAGGTGGTGCCGCATCTCTTCACCAAGACAAAAAAAAAAAAAAAAAAAACTGTTGTCCTTTTCTGCTAAACTCTAGACTAAACCTATAATGACTGTTCTGTGTGTGTGATGAAGTGTTAGTCGTGAGTGACAGAGTTTTAAGTTTTAAATTAGCAGCACTGATAGATGATGTCTGTCAGTCTATTTGTTTTTTTTAGTGAAATAATAATAAGTCAAAGTATAGGTAAAAAGTATTTAATGCGTTGGCTCATGAGCACACGTGCATATATTCACACACACTACACACGCACACACACATTTAAGTAGATACAGCTCTGAACACTCTCTCTGCCACCCCACCCTCCCCACCCTTCTCTCTCAATAACTCATAATAATGTGATCTAAGGAGAGAAAACTAGTGCTGGTTGATTAAAAGAGATTCAGGTGATGAAGGCTCCAGTGTTGCTGCTGAGGGCCTATAGTTTCAGCCCGGCCCAAGGCAGCAGCTGGAAGCGTAATTACACGGGCTGATTTATACATCATTAAGGCCTCCATATAAGTCACCCCTTTTGAAAAGAGCAGTTAAGCTACTTATACTTTTCACAAAACAGCAGCAATTCTGTATGAAATGAATGTATGCCGTTCCTCTGAAAGCATATGGTATATTTCTCACCTATTAATAATTCAAGTTGAATGAGCAAAAATTAGTTGGCTCGGTTACCGCCGCGTTTGTCCCACATTAATTTCACCGACATTTTGTAAATGGGCCTATTACGCTAAAAACAAAGCAGAGTGAATGACCACGGTTTGCCGTACTTAGGAAAAGAGAGGGCCTCATTCGTACACCTGTCATTTTCAAACAAGGCACCATTATGGTTTTGCAGAGAGGGGATATCACACCTTTCACTGTAGCTGTGTCCCTACTGTGGAAAAGCAGCAGCCTTGAAATTGTTACCTGCGAGAGAAAGCCGTTTGTAAGCCCCCAAAATCCAGACATTTGCTTTTCACTTCAGAGTCTGTCAAATGGCTGCATTGCGGTCAGCATTTCAAAATGAAAGAAGCAAATAATTAGCATCTCCACTGAGGCAATTACAAAGCCTGCGCGTGCTTTACCCTTCATGTTCTTTCTTTCTGCACAATGAACGCATTGAGTTTCTCCTAAACTCTTAAACTTATAACTAAGGTTTGATTGAAATCAAATGAGGCCCTCATTATTTAGGTAGCTGCAGAATACACAAGTGAACAGGTGTTCTTTTGGATATATCAGAGCATATACATTTTAACAACCCTTGACACCTTATATACACACTGATTTTGAGATACGCGCACACACACACACACACACACACGTACACATTCACCATCAACACAGAAGGAGCAGCTCAATGGGGCTGAGCACATTGTTGCTTTAACCTTCTGCGCCAGTTATCCCTCTCAGAGCTCCAAGCCTTGGCAGCTAACTCTATTGGCTTTTTGTCATGGAGCCTTGGCTTGTACAGTGGCTGGGGGTGGATGGCAGAGGGGGAGAGATCACAGGAGAACAAAACGGTAAGAAAAAAAAAAAAAAAAATCTTTTCTTTCACATTATTCCTGAAGTGAAGTATGTGTGAGCAGGGGGCTAGAGGAGGCCTAGTCGAGACTTGTGGAGGGCCCCCGTCGTCTTGGGGTCATTATGCTCAGCAGATCATTAGGCTCTGAAGAGGAGGCACACGACACAGCATCCACAACCTCTCAGCTGTGCTGCCAACCCCCTCCGCTCCTCACCAAGGCTTAACGGTGAGTAAATGACCTGACCTCTGCCAGCCCCTCTGCTAAATACTTTTATTATGGTGTCTGTATGGCTGCTTGATGCTGAGATGGATGAAGGGATGCAGCTGACTTCCTTTTCCGATCTCCAGGATAGCGCAGGGTGCAAAACGGGTGAAGATGTGGGCGCATACGTTTCCATTTGTCCCCCTTTTCGTCTCCACTTGGTAACCTTTCACACCTCGAGGTTGGAGTGAGTTGTGTGTTGAGGGTCAGGCCGGGTCAAGTGAGCTAACATGGAAATAGCTAAATCATGAATTCAACGCCCACATATGCAGACTGAACGTGTTTGTGTCATTACGAATTTTTTTCATGATGAATTCTATCCTTAATGGACCCATTAGCGTGCAGGAAGAAACCAGTCATATAGAGGTCATATCTCAAATGGTTCACAGTCATAAATAAAAGGGCAGTGACAAGTGAGGAACTGTTAGATTCGTATTGGCTGATACATTTACAAACTCGGCCCTCTCTCTCTCTCTGTGTGTGTGTGTGTGTGTCGCTCTCCTTCCTCTCTCGCTGTCTCTTCCTCCTTTCGCTTGAATGTCACCACTCTGTGGGAGGATTTAACGTTGCTTTTAACCCTCACCGCCTCATAATTACCTTGACATTTACCCTGCATTCAATCAAGTTTTTAACAGCAGATTTATTGCAATGACTTTTTTGTATTGCAGAAGGCAGCAGTAATTATGCAGGTTATTAAGAGTCTTCATGTTAATGCAGTTTTACATCGATAATATTCAGCATACTCTGTTTTCCTGTATGGAAGAGCGCAGTGTCAGCTTCCTTAAGACAGAGTGACACAGGAAAGGACAGAAATACTATTAGATGAAGTATCAGATGACTTGGGGTATGAGGAGTGGAACATGGTAGCACTGCCTCTCCCTCCTTTATTGCTCAGGTTATTATCACAACTGCTGGGGAATTGTCGAGACGGGGAGATAGGAGTGGCAACGATCCATCCGGGACTCGTTCATCACCACGCGCTGCAGCCCCCCGAATAGAAATTACATCTGCATCTGAATTAGTAACATTATTCGCCAATTTGGCTCAGAGTGAACATTGTTCCATTGAAGGTGGAATTAAATTAGAAAATGAGTGAGTCTTTAATTTTCAGATTATAAATCAGGGAATATAATTCACCTCCTTGTACCTTAAGGGCAATCACATTATCCTAAGCGACATTTTATCCTTAGCCCCGCCAAGTGATCTCGTCACGACACGCAGTCACACACCAATCATGCTTCCTGGGGAAGCAGGAAATACATCTTCTCCTCCAGAATTAGACATAAAATATGACTGTCTTCTCCGGCATGAGAGCTTATTTTACATGAAATTTGATGGTCCTTCTGAACTCATAAACACAATGGAGAATTACTTGGCTCAAGTGATATAGCTTCCCTTTTTCAGCACTGTAAATGCACAATTTTTGTTTTTAGAATATTAGGTGATACATATAGAATATATAATTCACGGCACAGATTATACGACACTTGCAGAGTTTGACAAATGGGAAAACACACACAGCAACCACTTGAGTTATTCACAAGTGCTGACCACAATATTATGGATTTGAAACTCCAAAACACCGGTGTGTTTTTTTGTTGTAATATTCCATCTTTGTAACGCGGTGCAACCCTTTGGAAAGGAGAAAGAAAAGCCACTGAGCTTTACACCTTTTCTAAACAGTTCTGTGACATTATGGCGAAAATGCTGCTGTAATAAACAACTTAGCAACTTATAGTTGCGCGCACATAACCTGGTCAAATTAGAAAGAATGGATCGACCTTTTACTGCCAGTCGTTGCTATACTGTGGCCCAAAACTCTCTGCCTGTTCATTTCATTCTGGCCAATGCCCAGACCTCATTAAAAATGAATGCACTCCTTAAACCCCAACACTAGGCCTTTTCCATTAGGGAGAGAGATATGAGGGTGATAAACATTATTTGTGATCGGATATGAATCGTGCGAGGATTGGCTGCAATATTGGAAGCCACATTGAAAAGTGATTGTGCTTGAATTCCCCCATGCAGTTTCATGCCATATCACAGCTCTCGTAATTTGATTCCTATTCATTTTGGCCATTGTTGTGTATTATATTGAAAGCTCTATCAAGCTGATCTAGACCAACCAATTTGGATTTTTGTTATTCTGTCCCACTTGGTTGATTTTAAGCTGATCAGGATATTTGCCTGGCACAGTCTTGGGCATTCTGAATGGCCTTATCTTACATTTAATTACCATACCGCTTTTGTTGAAGCAAAATTCATCTATTTTGGTGTGCAGCGGCGGGGCGTGTTTCTGTCTGTGTGCATAAAAGAGAGGGATGAAAAGAGAAGGAGATGGAGAGTGTTTGGTTGTCTTCACTTTCCGTCTGTCACAGCCTCTTTGATATACTGTACAGGTGTATTTTCACGGAAACATTGCATTGGTGGATCCCCCATAAAAGGCAATAAACCTTGACAGGCTATTGGAGATTCACCCCTGAGCGCTCCACTGACAACCTCCCAGACATATACATTTAATATTCCATTGATTGATTGATTTTATGGGACATGGTTAACATTATCATCAATACTGCCCTCTGGACCACGACACCAACTTAGTCAGGAAAGAATAGTACTTCTCATAGATTATACATGTTAAGGTACCTGATAAACATCAGTATGAAGGGAGTTTTTTTTATTGCAGTACACATATGGTACACCTTTTTATGTTAGCGTGTGTACACGAGGGCAGGTGAGCATATTTCTGAGCATATACGTGAATATGTGCGCATTACGCATCCATAAGGGGATGCAGTTCATATGGAACTGCAATACAAAATAGATGCATGTCATCCATTTTACAGTATCCTCCACACTACTGGTGGTTTGAGCTGTATTAGCCTGACTGTTTGACCCCGGCACCGTAGTCAACGTGCCTGTCTTACTTTCCTCCAGGTTCACTGACAGTCAGAACAGGATGATAATGGCCGCCCTTGGACACTCTGCACCAAGGGGCAGGGATGTGATGGGTTGCAGCTCAGGCACATATTAATATTAATACGTATAAAAGCCGTCCGGCTGGCACCGAGTCATCAGCTGTAGACACACACACAGGAATGCATAAGTGTGCACAAGCAGATACCCACACACACACACACACACACACACACACACACACTCTCTCTCTCAAATGCACATCTGCATGCTTGCAGACACACACACACACATATACACAAAAACAAGTAAAAGGCCCATTATGGATGTAACTGCGTAGCGTTTGCGGATGGACCGTTTCCCAAGGTCAGTTTGAAACATTTGCCAGCAGGAAACCTACACAGAGTGCCGGTTGTTCACACCGTTTGGGGAAAACACACATTATGTAAATGATTCTTCTTTTGGAATGGAACACACACAACTAGAGACAGTGTGCTAATGGCTATCATGTCAGCCAAACCTAATGGTTGTTATGTGTGTTTGCTCATGTGTACGCTATACTGCGTGTGTATGCATTTTATACTGTATTGTAAATGTCTGTGCGCTTAACAGCAAGATTTGCTTTAGTCAGAACCGCCTTATCTGTGATTTTACGGTGGAATTTAAATGCTGAAAGGACTGAAAAGCAGGCAACAAGGAAAACATTTGTCCTGCTTTACATATTTCAGTTAAGTCACAAAAGCGGTTTGTCAAACGTTCCAATAATGTAGATGAGACATGCAGAGAGATGAATCCTGCCTTCAGAGGCAATAACACAGCTTTATTCAGGGACTGGGAAGGGTGAGGATGATATACAATGTCACTCCTGTCTCTCAACCGAGAGAAGTCTGTGTTAGTAATCAAATTCTATTTGCATATTTTTATATTGGCTGATGGTTTGATATCAACAACACCTATAAACAGTCTAAAGCAATGTTGTGTACAGATGAGTTTATCTGGAATAAAGTCAAGGAAATGTCTGATTTCAACAAGATTATACATTTTCCATGTTTGGGTAGTTGCCATGACGTTCAAACACAAGGGCAGCAAGGAAATAAAACTGATATAATTTGGAAATGAAGTTAGTGAGGCACGTCTGAGTCACTGACATGTACAGTGAACTGCAAAGCAGATTTCAATGTCAATAAGCAAATTGAGAAGCCAGGTTCTTGTTTTCCTCTACATTTCAGACACAGGAGATGTAGCCGCTGAGAAGGAAAATTAAATAGCAAATGGAATAGCATTCCACATGGTGTCTGTCAGGGATAAGTGTGCAGGGGCATAATGTTCATCATATGTCACTGAACTGCATGCTTGAACTTCATTAAATCACTTTCTAATCCACATTCAAACAGAAAACGAATGCATTCCCTTAAATATATAGCGAGGTGTTGTTAAATCACACAATGCTACAAAAGGCTTAGCAAGAAATGGACGCTCTCAGGATTAGACATAGAAGTGCATCTTCAAGAGCAGAGGGGCCTTTGAATTTGACCCCCACCTGGATGTTCTTGTGTCCAGCTGGCCATTTGTGACTTCTTAGGATCAACATGGGGTGTTAGCGAAGGATGAACACTGGTATTATCTTAATACCTAGCCCATACAGAAGCACAATGTGGTTGTATTCAAGTAAATCCCACCTAAATGACACTTTTTATTGGAGGGAATTAAACCGTGGCTCCCTGGAGCTTCCTCCATGAGGATACTTGACACTGTCACTCCTGCTAAACAAAGACAGACTGAGACCCGTGATTACTCTCGAAGATGGCTCCCCATGACACTATAACTGAATTAAAAATAACAGAAGAAAGATAAGGAAGGGGTGATGGAGCAAGGATGGAGATAAAGAAAATTCCCTGTTGTGCAGATAAGTCAAACCTAATTTTCATAGCATCTTCTTGCCTCTTTGCAGATTTAGAATGAGACAAAGAAATGGAACAACAGATCTATACAGCTGTTCTTTAGTTTTACATGTGGACTAAAGAAAACTCTGGTCTTCTCCAGAGTGGGGGGGTTGGGCTGGGACGGGTCATATTTCACCGTCAGCCTGACTTGCCCCAACAATGTGACAGCAGGTGACAAATAACCTGGCTCATGATTGAAATCTGACAAAATAACACTGTGTTTTATAATAGCGTCCCCAAGCAGAAATATGGCAGCCGCAAACTAAACAGTGCTTCATCACCTCCATGCCAGTCCCAGCGGTTCTCCATTAAGGGCCAGATCATTGTGTTTTGCCTCCCCCCGTCCCAGCTGACCGCCGAAGTGACAGCCCCGGCTTGCTGCTATGACATTGAAAAATATTTGTACTGACAAGGCCACAAATCACATGCCGACAAGTTTTAAAACTCAATATTCACTCAATGTGCATCTGCTATATTCTCGTTAAAAGTGTAATATGGTAGTCTCTCCCCTCCGCGTTCTTTTATTATTACGGTATTGACAGCGACTATAATAAAGTTGTGCTGTTTTGATGCCAGGGAGGGAAGCGCAGGAGATGGAGAGATTGAAAGAAAGGGTGTATGGGGGTGAGAGACGAAGAGAATAGCTGCGATGGTTGAACGCTCACACGGCACTGTAACAAAAGTGCTCCATTTTCGTGACAGAACTTCATCTGACGTGTTTAGTTTGATGGTCTACCTGTGGGTTTCTCAGCAAGTCCGAGCTTACGACATACTGTAGATCCAAACATAACTTTTGAAGTAATGTAATATACTGGCTAATATTCACCTCTAAATCACTGGTTAACCCAACACAGCTGCCTTTCATACTACATATTAAAGCTCATTGGATACCCTTTGCCTGCTCTAGACCCCTATGCTCTACTATACTAGTGGCATCGAGCCAATGGTTACTCTAATATCCCCTTAGTTTGAAGCCTTGTCGACCATGTAGGCCCTAATGTGTGCCCAGTGCGCACGAGTAAGTGTGCTTTAGGCTCATTGTTAACATAAGGCCAAATCTGTAATATAGCACGGACAATTAAGTGCACAATTTTTGTATAAATGCAAAATCCCTCACTGTGAATTATTTAATTCCCTCTCTACAGTTCATTTAATAGAGCCCTTTTGGCGGGCGGTTTGAGTCACAGAAAACTAATTTGATTCTGCTCCTTGATTTAATTAGATTTTATGATGTATGGTATTGCTAATTCGGTGGCTCACCATGCGTTGTCGGCGCCTGTCCCTTGCACTGGCGGTGAGCTGTCAGAGCCCCATTTTTAACAGTATTGAAAAATTCAAGCTTTATTATTGCCCCCTCACTCATTTTCTCCCATCAGGAGGAAAGTAATGAGGTTTTAGTCTCTCCTCTTTTACTCGTCTCCCTCTCCTCTCTCGTACACTAGCTCTTTTTTTTTCCCCTTTATCTTCATCTCTCTTTTGCTCTTTCTTTCTTCCACACACTTTTTTTTTTCTTTTTTACCCCTTTTCTTTTTCCCTTCTTTGAAAACAATAAGAGAGGATAAAGAGTTAGGGAGAGCTCCGGGAAGGAACTGTAGGCGCATGGAGGCAGAAAATAGAAATGATGGCACCGACGAGTGCTATACAATAGGGGATCACAGGATGAAATGAACAAAGAATGAAATGAACAAATAAGATAGCAGGACAGGGGAAGGATGATCGAGTAAAGGAGTGAGAGAAAAGAATAAATGTGTCAGGGAGAAGTGGAATGTGAACATAGCGGTGATAGTGAATATGAGAGGTAAGTAGCGGTTAGAGGGGGAAAAGGAGAGAGTGAGAGGAAAAAAAAGGGAGTCACTGAGGAAAATGAAGGAAATCAAGGAAGCAAGAGGGAGAGAGAGAGAGAGAGAGAGAGTGAAGGGGGGGCAATGGAGATTGTGCCATACGCTTACAGCGCTCCAGGCTTGCTGCTCTGGCATTAGCGCACTGATTCATGAGTTAAGTTTCCCCAACTGCCCACGGCTATTAGCTTTCAGTTCCTTCGGCTGTCATTTAGACTCCAAAGAGTCTTTTGGTTAATGCACTGTTTTAATGAGAGTGCACCACTCGCTAATATATTTGACTGTATGAAAGGTCACAACAGGAAGCTAAACAGATTGAGGGAGAGGGAGCACAATGGCGGCGGCGCTGTCAAGATGCAAGACAGGTTTTTTCGAGGCAAATGGATTGGAGTTGGGGGGGGGCATCAGGGGTGGGCGGTGGGGTTAGCGTTAACCCGCGAGGCAGCCCGCTATGGTGTCAGCGTTCCACGGCTCGTACCCCCTTTACCCAGCATCCAACTGTGCATAATAGGCCTCGGAACTGATGGGTTACTGCTCCCTCTAATAGTTACGCCCCATCCATCACAGGCTTTAACCAGAGAGAGAAAGAAAAGTTAGAGAAAGAGATGGAAAGAGACAGGCAATGGAAGGGGCAGACACTGGGAGGAGGCGCATGTTTCATTACCCATATAATCACCAGTCTGATTGCCACACAAGCAATATAAGAGCATCTTACAGCGGCCCCTGGAAATTTATAGCTGTCTGACTATGAGATTCCCACCAACCCGTTAAATATCTCTGGAATGCTTAGGCGATATGGCAGCAATGGAACAAGCATGGTTCCAGAAATATGGAATAAGACTCAATAAAAGTTTCCAGATTGAAAGATTTAGAACATGTCTATGTGTTTTTCTGTCGTTCTTTACCGTGTCAACTCTAACCTCAGTGTGTGACATCTCTAACCTCTTGATGCTTCGTCCCTTTATTTCCAAATCCGAGGTATTCCAGATATCTAACAAGGGTGAGCAGCGGCACTATCAAACATTTTGACAACTCTGCATAAACAAGCACGGCCTCCGCCCTCCTCCCTTTTCGCTCTTTGTCAACACGCAGCCACCGTTCTGTCACGGGACACCCGTAAGCGACTGTCTCAGTGTAGCAGAGCTGTGTCTAGGTTTGGGCCCCAAACCCGATAATCTAACAGTAATCCATTCAAAACTAATCAAACATTTACAAAGGTGCCATGATGGGGAGAGAGCTCTATTCATCAGCGCCCTCCATCACCACGCAGGCCGACCTCGTTACGCTCGCGGCGTCTCAATCTACCCATGCAAATGAGACAGCGGCACGCGGGGTGAGCAGGGGACTGACAACTCGACTTGTGTACAGAAATTATAAACAAATATTCATCCATAATGGGTGGAGCAGCGTGCGTCGGGAAGTGCCTGGCAGTGAGGCTACATACAAACTCTTCTTCTGTTGGACAATTATTCACCGAGCAGGAAGTGACAGTGTTGTCAAGGTGAATTAGCAGCATATGTCAAGCTTTTGTTATAAATCCTGGCCTACTGTAACCCTTATTTCCCCTCTCTACAATGTATGTACACGGCTGATGATATATCAACACAGCTCAGTGATTAATAATTCAACGAGGGTGATTCCACAGGGGGAGTTGTGGTGAGACGTGGGACAGGCCGTGCAGTGAGGGGTTGAGGGTTTTTTGGGGGGTGAAAAGTGGGCTCCTTTCCCTGTAATCCTCTCCCAGTGCCTGTAGGCCCCAGACCTTTTTCCCCCCCCATTACCCAAACCATTTGTTTATTGTGCAGTAATTACAAACCTTCAAGCCTAAAGGCAAACAGGCAGAGAGGCGCTGTAATGATGGAGACATTTATAACAATATATCATAACAGCAATGGAATCAGACAATGAATTTATGTCACAGGATATCAATATCAACGAGCTGCAAAACAACCAGGTGGTTATTACTTCAAAGTGAGTCGGGGCTTGTTGGAAACGGGAATATGCACTTGTTAAGGCGGTCCGTTATTGATTTGTGACGAACTTGGTTCCCCTTAAAAGCTGGAGCGTTGGCAGGGAAATGTGTTGCATTTTATTTAGCAATTTCATGCATGTTTGCTTCAGAAGGTTAAAAAGCGCAATCTGTTTCTGAGACAAAAAAAGAAAATTTTCTCATTTTCAGCACTCCAGAAGCCATTTAGTGCTCCCTGTGTAAGAGTGGCAATCCCTATTACCGCTGGATAAAGTGTACCCTTTTTTATTTGAAATGAAAATGTCAGTAATTTCTTTTGAGATTGATGACTCCTTCCACGCGGGCCCAATAAATGAAAAATTGATGAGGCTCAGTTCTCTCTTTTAATATTTAAGGCAATATTAAAGTCTCTCTTACATCTCATGGAAATAGTTTTATTTAAAAGGAATAAGACCATTGGGCATTGTTTACTGAACACCTCATGCATGTTTTATAAACCCGGTGGCTCTTGGAGGAATTCAAAGGCCCTTGAAATCGTTACTGTTTTGCAGTAAGTATAAAACGACTTAAGAGGAAGTCGAATGGCACCGGCATTGTTGTGTAGCTGCGCTCTTGTTGTTGGATGTGGGCTGCTTTGATGAGGGTGCCAGTGGTAGATAGCGGTGCCAAAAAAAGGGGAGGAGGGAGTTGCACAATAAATGGCTGAGATTTTATTTCTTCTATTGGGTCGTAATGTGTGCTCGGTGAGGAAATTGATGTTTAATGTGGCTGAGCGGACGAATGGGATGAATTGCCATTTAAAACAAAGACCCATGGGTTGAAAGCAAGGGAGGGGGGAAGAGGGGAAGTTAGAAGTAGGACAGGGAGAGGACTTGAATTGTACTGATAGTTTAAAACAAGCCAGAGGCAAGGAGAGTCCCATGCAAAGGAAGAAAATGATACCCAGGTATAACCGGCTAAATTGTCTCAGTTCAAATAGTTCTTCAAATGGGCTGAAACAGGGAGCTCAAAGGTTTGAGAGTACACAATGGACCAAATCGAGCAAAGGAGTTCATACCTCACAACAAAGCCTGACCCGTGATGACTTTCATGGCTTTTATATACGTAGAAAGCTAAATAATGCTGAATAAAGCTTTTGGCCTCCAGTTAAATTACTGACCCCAAAATATTTTAAAGGCAGATGGTGGGAACTTCAAGGAAACAAAGCCACTGCGAGGATCATTTATGTTATACACATATATGATGTCAATCTATTCTTTTTTTTTTTTTTTTTTAAGTTTTTTGAAGCATCGATTTTTTAAATCGCTAAAATTGTCGGCGCGCACGCGGACGCATGCGAGCAGTGTGTACACACACACAGTCGGAAAACAGCATATAGTGGAAAGCCTCCTATACCAGCAGGACACAATCAGCAGCTCCAAGTTGAGGAGCCCATTACATTGTAGTGGTGGTTAACAGGGACATTCGAACTGAGAACCAAGATACTCCAGCTCCCATTTAGACAAATTAAATCAAGTCCCATAATGCTTTATGTATCTGTTGCCAGGGTTACACATAGTAGCACACCAGGCCCCTTGATGGAGGGCGGAATGAAGCCTTTTATATCAGAAGCTTCGACAACAGGGGGTGACTACTACCTGCCAACTATTATCAAAGGCACTGGTTTCATAGCCCTGCCATATTTTTTGATTGATCTAAATTACACGTCAGTGAGTGCTGCAGTAACATGATCTATAAAGAGATAGCGACTACTTGTACATTATTAAACTCCCTGAGCGGCTGCTCTGCTTTTGGATTGCTGTAATTATCTGTGCTGGAGGCACAACAAGTGGCCCAAACACAGCTGTTAGCCTGCCTGCGCACCCCAACACTGGTTGGCATTAATTGTTTCTGAACAGAAGCTACATTTGGCAGAGGTTAACATTAAGAGGAGGGGCGTCTGTAACTAAAAATGTAGCACGTGTAGTTTTTCCGCCTTTTCATGCTTCCATTAAATTTCTGGGGGAAAAAAAACTGAGAATATTGTCAGCATCTTCAAGTTTTGGGAAAAGTATTGGTTGCAGCGTTGTGGTCCCAAGGTGAAATCCAAAACACAGTTTGCTAGAGGAGGCACAGGATGTGCAGCTCAACTGATATTCCTCTTTACATCTTCTCTCCAATATCCCATGAACAGAGATTAATCAGCCATTGGTGCTTTATATCTTTTTAAAGCAGAAATTCCAGTAAATCCTCCTGGCTTTAACAGTAGCTGCCTCTGGCCTTCTGACATCCCATATATCCCATCCTGTATGAGAGAGAAAGAGAGAGACAGAGTCAGCCAGAGAAGGGGGCATTCTGGGATACCTGAGGGACCTCTGTGGGACTCTGGTGTGGGTCATGTGACCCATGGTGTCCGACACTGTGGCACCAGCTAGGGTTTGTGGCCAAGTGCTGGTGTTGTGGTGACAGAGACGGTAAACAGGACGTATCGGTTTTACCGCAGCGCCTTTCTTTACCTCAGAACAGATCGTGCTCTCTGTACGTTGCTCTGCAGCTATAGCTTAGAAAGAGCATGAAAAAGTGAAAACTTACTGATAGGCCTGCAGGTAATAATAGTCCTATAAAGGACAATGAAAATCACACAATCACTTCGCTATAAGGTTGTTCTGTTGCGGTTTTATGTAAAAGCAGAACATGCATGTAAACAGATTTTTTATTCAAGGAAATCCATATACAAGCCTCCATAATGCGTTTGTCTTGGTTTACATCATCACACACTCAATGCCTTTTGCTCGCAGGCCTTATTTCATGTTTCACCTTTTACGAGGACTGCTTGGGAGTGGAACAGCAGATGCAGACATTGAATTCGAATTCATACAAGGCAGACATAATATCAGGCAATATAGAGGCAGACAGAGAGGCTATTGAAATGCAAATAGACTGCTGGGGCCGTGGCAGCAGGGAAAAGAAATTGGCCAGGATGACAATGCAAGTAAACCACTCCAGTTTGTCAAGAAGGCCACGCTTTGTCACAAAACTCGGAATGGATTTCAGCACAAGTGCTGCTACAGCACTAAAAAGAATAATATTCAAAAACAGGAGGAAAGGAGAAATAAAATAGTTGCCCACTGCACAACTCTCATGTTAAGACTGAGAAATGCCTGTAAAGTTAGCGCTTTTCAGTTTATTGCTGTGTGTTTTCCAAGGGACCCTCTTATGTGTACTGGTTTATGGTGGACCATGAATGTGAGCGATGTTGAGGGTGCGAGCGAGAGAGACAGTGCGCACGGACGGTGCGCGCGCGGCGGTTTGCTAGTGTACGTACACACTTTCTTCATGTTTCATTCTCCTCATGAGTGGCCTTTCAGTGCATGGTGTGTTTTGTTAGTCAAGTTGGCACGCTCCATCAGGAGGAGGGACACAGAACTGGGAGGCCTCACCGGACCCTTAGCCATAATAAATTACCTACAAGTGCTGCAGAACAATAACACAAAAAAGTGCGAGCCATCCATTTCGCCACCATTTACAAGAAATCAATATCAATACTTAATGCAATGCGGATGAAAAATGAGCAGAGATACGGGGGCATAATACAAGCTCAAATGAAAGACCTTGGAGTGCTGCTTCCCAAGGGTTTGGGGGATGAGGAGGGAGGCAAGATGTGAAAAAAAAAAACTATAAGAAAGATTGCATTATGCCTTTTGTTTTTGTCCCTCATTTTTTTTGTAGTTTAAGGTTCATAATAATCTCTTTTCTCAGCTCGGTTGTTTAATTGTTAATCAATGAGCAATTTTGGCTCGCCAACAGCCCAGGACAGAACATGCACAAACATCTATTTAAAATATTCCACCTTTAGGGGGGGAAAAAGTTACACCTAATGTTGAATTTTGTACTTTTTATTTTTTTTTAACTTACTGTAGCAGCTGACCATCCAACAGCCACCGGCTATCAGTTAGACATTTCCTTAGCAGTCACAGGAGATCTCTTTACCATGTCACAAATGAATCATCTGTTAAAGATAATCTTGATCTATATCCTCGAGGCTTGCTGCATGATGTCATCGCAGCCTTAACGTCCCATTTCATTGTGGTGGTCATGATGTATTGCAGACCTTTGCAATGTGTGTAGAAAAGTCTTGAGCCTTTTGGAGTGAAGGATGAAGAAGAAACATACCGAAGCAACACTAAAGAAACGAAGGAAAGACATCACGCGTAGATAGATCAAACACGGAGCCTTTCCATGTTTACTAAAGGGAACATGTCATCAGCCTGACTATGAAGCTGAGTGTGTGTGTTTTTGTTGTTTCAACATTCATCTGATATTGAGTCGTGCATGCTGTATTATGTACGCACAGAGCACGGATTGTGTCTGTGGGGCAGTCACATGACTGTGGGGTTACTTTTTACTGCCAGGTGCATCACCGGCTTCAATTAGACATGTCATCTGCAGTGAAAGGCCTTTTTAAATGGTGCTTTTGTGTTGAAGTTCCCCCACGTCTTGTGGTTTGGTGAAGTTTAAACTTCTCTGGTTCCCTGGAGGGTTAGCTCGCAGTTTAGTCAAAGTTTGTATCCTTTTGTCATTCTCCTGCCCTCTGCCGCAACCCCTCCCTTTGAGTCCCTTATGGCATATGCACTATTTCAGCACATGAACCTCGGATGTGTGAGTGAGATGTGGTCTTTTCCCACACAGCTCTAAAATACATACTTTTTTTGCTTTTGAACATTTTTTTTATGCAGATTGACCATGGGACAGATAGATACAAACATAACATCTGAAACCTGTTCAGCTTAAGTACCTTTGCCGTTTCCTCCCGAGTGAGGTCGTCTCAGCCCTGGTGTCTGTCACCAGTAGATGGCACTGCAGCCAAGTTGTCAGCCTATACAGCCACCAATTTCACCTGCCAGCTCCAGCTGCCAAAGAAAAAAGTGCAAATGTATTTGTTTCACCCCGGCTCTGAGGGCTTTTTCAGCCGTTCTGTTCAGAGGCCAGATGCAGTGTGTGTGACACAGAGAGAGAATATCAATAACCAATATGCTCACAGGCCAGTGGCCGACGGTTCCAAGTCCTCTAAGCGCACAGCGGCGATTCCCCTTTTAAAGTCTATCCCTATTCAAATTACACTCTTGTTGCCCTGAAAACACAATGATCATGGCTTTGGTGATAAGCAACCAAAAACTGAGCATTTTTGTTGTCTCTCCCGCTTTGTACTTGAGTTACTCAGGTTACAGGCCATCAAAAGCAGTGCGTATATTCTTTACTATTACGTCTGCCTACCTCTGACTTATCAAAAGGCGAATAACATCAATTAGTCTTTGGAGGATAGAGATTTTTGTATTGTTAAAGGTCTGGTGTCGAGTTCTGAAGGGAGCCTTTGTCCCTTCTTGAGCTTGAGTCCTTTAGAGTGCATAAGTGTTTATTGAACTCAATAGAAAGCGCCGGGACAAAGGGACCTGATATTCCTTACTCACTTGCTGCATAGTTTGTATCATAATTTCACTATAAGCTGTTGCAATCGGCGCTGTGTGAAGAATTTTGGCAGCCATTCAATATGGCTCTTTGAACCCTGGCTGGCCCGGTTGTATTTTGGGTTCCACCTGGGTACTCTTGAAGACCATATATTCACCCAAACAATGGTGTTGACTTTGAGGGTATTTGGGAATTAATGTGTGGAATTAGGAGGTTATGTAGCAGGGTTGTGATGGGGTTGACAGAGTTGGGTGAGCACTGAAAAGATTGTGGTTTGACATGACATGTGAAGGCTGTTGTCCATTGTTATGATGTAGAGCTGTAGGCTAAGGACTGAAGAGAGAGGGCTTGGATGTCGTAGCCAAAAATGTTCTTCGGTATATAGATTTTTATCATGAAATATTAAAGGCATTCATGCTTTTCATCTTTTGGAGTAATGTAATACAATTTAAGCATTATACCAAGCGATTTTATTCTAGATCAGGGCAATAGACTACATTCTCTGTATGTACCTGCATGGCGATGGTTTTGATGAGATATACATCTGGAATCAAACTTGTCCATACACTTCTTTCCCAGACAGATAAGTAAGTGATATTTCAGGGTAGAGTGTGACAAAGTTCACTCTGTTGTCCCTCTGTTGCCTTGGGCAGGATGAGCTCATAGGTGTGCAGTATAGAATCAAAGAAAAGTGTTTGGCTCAAATCAGTGAAACACACACACACACACACACACACACACACACACACAGTCCAATCACTCACCATTGTTTTCTGAATGGCTGTATTACTATAACGGGTCATGTAAAACTCACCTTTCTGCCATCAGCACTGTGTAACTAGTATGCCATTGTTTGTTGCATATTTGTTTTGTTGCCAAAAATGACATGGAAACATTAACCACTCTCATGACTCTCAAGAGTCCGGAGATGGTAAGCTTAGCTTCGCAAAGGCTGAAATCTTGGGGGGGAAACAGCGAGCCTGGCTCTGTCCAAGGTTTAAAAAATTATTATTGTAACTGATTTTCTTTAATCTGTATGAAAAAACAATGTTGACGTCAAGTTGAAGTTCTTGGGACAACCCTGTCTCCTAGAAATGACTTTTGATGTACAAATAATTTGCGACAGCAAACATGTTCCGAAGGAAACATAATGCCGGCTGGATTACATTTTCTAGTGACATAATGAGGAATTTATGTTGATTAACATATTTGGAAAGTCACACTTATGGCCACTTATTGTTATTATTTAGCTATGGTTAGAGAAGGTTCGGTCATGTTTGATACAGAAAAAGTCCGCAGTGACTCGAGACACAACATTTAACCAAAACCACAGTGTGTCTGAATAATAATCCAGGCACATATGACATGTTTACTGTCACCACGACATAATTGGGAAAACAATTCAAGGGTATATAAATGTGATTTTTAGGGAGACTGTTTCTCAGCAAGAGAACAAATAAGAGTGTTTCCTAAAATGTCACATTTTAAGCAGACTGAGGCGGGTTGTTTAATCATGTCTTCTCAAATCACACCTTCATCTTAGGTCATTATTTTATTTCTCTTATTTTTAGCACTTTGCAGAGATCATATCCAAAGACATCAGTACTCAAAGTCTATCTGTTTGTGTTACAGTTTGAAATGAAGTGTTCGGGTTCAGTGTGTTTGCTCATTCTGAAGTAGTTGGTGCAGCGTATTACAACTTAATTGCAAAAATGTAGCTTCATGTTGAGTGATATTAATTTCAGCGGTAATGAAATTGGGGGGTCATCAAACCAAACATCCAATGACTGCACACACTTTCCATCAATATTCTCAAATCTGAAGCTTCCTCTATGCTTCACCTTTCATGATCTGCTCCTCCTTTCCTCCTTCCTTTCCTTTCCTCCTTCCCTCTCTCTCCTTCTCTCTCTCTGATGAGGATTTTTTTTTTTTTTTTTTTTTTTAGATCACTTCCATTAACACCGGCATGTTGAGCTTTAATTACTCACTCACTCAGCATTCTGGGCTGCCAGCCGCTCGTTTGGGTAAGCAATGTGGCCCGTTAGCAAGATGCTTGTTAACTGAATGCACTTAATTATATAAGAAGATAATTACACGTAAACGTTGCATCTAAAAGCAGCCATCCAGTCCCGCTTGCTGATTTAATAGGCGCATGTTTAGGATCCCTGTTTTGTTTATTTTAGAGTGAGGTGATTAATTGCCTGCTCTGATGAATCTGACGACTATTGTCTCTACAGTAGCATAGGCCCAATTGCACAAGGTTTATGAATACATGTTTATATGCCTTTGTGGACCTGTGCATGGAAACGTCATGCTGTTATAACATGGAACATACTGGATTTAGCCTGTTTAACTGATATTCAAGACTTTTACCCTGAGAAAATGGTGACTAATCTGCTTTTTACAGTACAACAAAGAAAGTTATGGAAATCATGGACCAAACTATAATATAACTGTAAAAAATCCACATTATTTGCCCAGAACAACCTGCATTTTAGTCCTCCTAGCCAAAAAAAAAAAAAATCTAGTGCGGCAATGATTCATTTATCAATATTCTATGGTCCCGGACAAATGATGCGGCTCTAAGCTGAATTTCATTCAACTCCCTGTCAAATGAAAGATTATTTAGTGTGTTTTAAGAAGGTGGAGTGCAGGGTGGAGATAGGGGTCAGAGTTGGAGGGCTCCCTAGGGAGGTCCCGAGGGTCTCGGGGACATCAGTCGTCCATTATGAGCTAATCAGGAGGGGGAGTGTGTGGCTGTGTGTGTGTGTGTGTGAGACCATGTGTGTCCATGTATGTATTGAGAAGGGGGAGGAAAGGATGGAAAGACAGAGAGCCGCCACGTGTTGTGTGTATAATGTGTGTGTGTGTGTGTGTGTGTGTATAAGTCCATGCGGTGGCAGGTGTGTGTGTTGGGGGAGAAAAAGGCCTCGCTTGCATCTCTTAATCTCTTAAAGCAGCAGAAGGCAGGATCCCCCAGGACGTTATCCATGGAGGCTCCCTGCCCTCACAAACATGGCACAGACACCTCCAGCCTCCAGATGCTTGCAGTTCGATACAGGCCCTAAGACTGACATCCACCCATACTCTCACAGGGCTCTTTGCACAGCCCAGGGGACCTGCTGTGTTAAGAACATGATATGGTATTTACAAAAAAATATTTGTAAATGGAGGCTGTTTGGCTGTCCGTAATGGGCCTGTCCATGCTGCTGTTTCCCACCCTGCCATCTTTGGGAGGAGGGTTGGAAATGCAAACCAGGAGGGATAAATATCAGGAGATGTATGCCCCAGACGCCTTGCCCGGACTGCTACTGTCTCATCCAGTCAGCCGACACGTCCACTCTGCGACTTTAAATCACTCAACTAGAGACAACCTAACAGCTCCTTCACTTACCGCCACAGAAATGAAATCCCTGAGAACTTTGATGACTGAAAGTGCATTGAAAACATTAAGTCATATTTCATTTCAGGCAGCTTGTTGGAGCAACGCCGCAACGGATGTGAGGCTGTGAAATTTCCAGTAAAAAATGTAACCTTTTTTTTTTTTTTTTCTGAACAAGCACTTTCAGATAATAAATTGATGTTTCGATTAGATGGGCTTTATTCGTGACCACTCAGGAAATAAATACACCACAAGAAACAAAATAGTGAAAGGGAAAACTCAACAGAAAACCTCCATTGATTTTCTTTTTTTTTCATAGAATGAGGGGAAAAAGCCCATAGCTATGATGCACTAAAAGGACTATTAGAGCTGCATATGATAAACTGATATGCCCTGTTTGTGTTACTGTTGCAGTGGAAAGTTTAAAATGTCATAGCTGGTAAACCCGGAAATGTTCCAGATTCAGTCGATTTTTTTTTTTTTTTGCAATATTCAGGGTTGGTGGTTGAGAAATCAAAATTGGTGTTGTGCCCGATTCAGTTAAAATTTTAATAAGACAGGAATGCAACACTCTTCCAGCAAGCAGACTATTCAGTTATAATGACAGATAAGCCATTTCTAAGATAACTTGAAAAGATAACACACTTTATTCCTGAGGACACTTAATTATACTGCTTGTTTGCAGTGTTCATTTGGAGGATACATGGATTGGTAGCCTGTAAGTAGAGGCTGCTCAGGGAGGATTGGATGTATCAGAGACACCTGATCCATCCCTAGGCGCACTTTTACAGCCTCTGAAATGAGACGCATCTTTGATTTGCTTGCCCTGTAAACAGACAGAGACATGAAGGAGCTCTGGTCTCAGCCTCGCTCCGAGCTGCCAAAGATTCACTGGCTGAAAAATGGACACAGTCACCCTCCTGACTCTGACACATTTTTTGTTTTATGCTACATTGCCATTAGACAGATAACGAAACTGCGGTTTTGCCGGTGTAATTGAGAACTTTGTTAAAACACACGTTGTTATGGAGGAAATATATTCATAACAGACAGATGGGATCAACAACATTGTTCAGATCACTAGTTTCTATGTCATGGTGACAAGCCTGTTTTTTCCTCATAGGTTTGAAAACACACACACACACACGCTGAGACATCATAGATTCTTGTTTGGGTTCCCTCATCCCCTGGGGCCTCCTTTTGGCCTGTCAACATGAAGGCCACGACAGGGCCGTGAACGGGCTGACAGCCTATTGCTGGGGGGTCTGCCCGGCCACCAGTGGAAGTCTGATTAGATTGTACAACATATTCAGAGGAAAGATAAAACCACTATGGGAAAATAGTTTCATCTAATAGCTTTAGATGGAGCGATAGGGAAGTGTCAAGGGTATGTTGTAATCTATAAAGGTTACAGATTTGTTGTCTGAGTGCAGGATCTAATAACTTCTGTTACAGTTGGTGCCTTGAGCAGACTGAACAGGTTCTGCAGTGTGAATGAGACGTCACATACAATACAGCTTTGTAAGGACTGCTTGCTAATTTTATGGTGTGTTCACAACTTTCCAAAAAAATATGAGAAAAAGAAAGAAAATACATGAAACAGTTAAAGTTTTATGTAGTTAAAAAACCCCATTTGTATTTGCACTGATTACTGCAAGTGTAAGGGTGAAAGTGGGAGTTATGTTATTACAGAAACTTTACTGACCACTAATGTAATGTAACTGTGCCGATAATAAATAGCAATGTATAAGTAGAGTTTAAAGAGATTAATATTACAGTTAATTAATAAAAAAAGAAGTAGGCTGGCTGCAGGTAATTAATATTAATTAACATAATTAATATTAATTAATGAATTAAATATATTTTAAGATACCTCTTTAGTAAAATATAGCAGCTACACTTAATACTGCTCAAAAATGTACTGGAATATATGAATATTAATTCACTAGAGTTGCAGATAAAAGACTTTGCTGTTACTTAATTTAAAAACATTTGGCCGGCACAGTGTAACTCTTGCATAATTATAAAATTCATGTTTGAAATGAAATGTCTAATTGCAAAAAGAGTTTTACAACTAAAATGTGCCATCGTAACAATCCGTTAGAAGTTCTGCTCACAGCTAATGTGCAAAGCTGAATGTGTCCGTCTAACCAAATGCGCGCGTCTGTCTCTGGGTGCGTGTGTGCAAACACGTGTGCAGTCTAAACAGACTGCTTATCACATTAATGCCATGCCACCGCTTGTTTATCTAGACAGATGAATCATGACTTAATTGGCTCTAATGAGCTCAGTTGTTTTTAATAAACTATTCCTGGCAACATGAACGAGTGGAGTGGTGGGAGGTGCAGGACAGAGTGGTCCGAGTTGAAATATCCCGTTGATGTTTTAATTTAAATGCTGCATGATCTTTTGTCGTGCCGAAGGACAGCTCTGCATCTTCCCCTTTAAACCCATTTTAGATGTTATACATCTTTATACATGAATTTGACAATCTGTCTTATAAACCAAGAGAGAAACGGAGAAATGTCAATTCAGCCCCATGATTTTAGTCTGCCGTGACCTTTCCTGTTGTCCCCGCTGCTGTGGGCTGAGAGTCAGAGGAGCAGTGATGAGTCAGGAAGGAGGATGGAGGGATGGTGAGTGTTGCTCCTCCTCCAGACAGTCTGCCTCCACTCTGTGAACATGAAGCGGTGCGGTCGGCTAATGTGGCCGGGGAGAGAGCAGCGGAGCTAAGATGTCATGTCTGTCTGTTGGCTAACAATTAAATGTGGCACCTCAAGCAGATCAATTTGACTTTGAGGCTTCAGGTTTTAACTCCTCACTCATCTCCCACTCACTTTTTTTTTCTCTCGCTGGCTCTATTCCTCTCTCCTGCTGTTTTTTTTTTTTTGTATTCTTCCTGTTGGCACATTAACACTTATAATTTCCTCTAATGCACCTCATTTTTAACCATCTTTTCTTTCTTTTTCACCCTTTGTCTTCCCCTCTTAATAGACATGTTCTCTCTCTCTCTCTTTTAAAAAAATGACTGCTCGGCTGAAAAGTCAGATCTTAACAATAAAGTACAGTAATAGATTCAGAATAGAAACAGAACTAAAAAGGCAGAAAACGGCACACGCGCCAGACAGACTCCTACTCCAGGACGGAGACGAGCGACGCTGCGGGGAAACACAACACCAGCACAAACCAGCACTTGAAATATCAACGCTCCAGCCTTCTAATTAAAGCCAAGACTAATGGGCCCTAATTGCATCGCTAAAATGTACCAGTTCTCTTCTCTCTAGTGTAACTTGACTACACTTCTCCCCATATGGATTAATGGGGACCGGAGCTGCAAACTAAAAAGCAGTTAATTTATCGGAAGATCTGTTGGGGAGGATGAAAGGGGGGGGAGAAAAACAGCAGGGGGAGGAAGGAGGAGGAGGAGGAGGAGGGGGTATTGGCAATGAAAGAGAAGTACATTATCAGCCTCTTGTCATTGAAAATGCATTTCATATCTGTCTCCAGAGGTTTGCATTTGGATTAAGCTTGTTAATTTGACTTACCAGTGACATGCTTCACATTGGCCAGTACCCAAACCAGTTTATACCGTGGTAAAGGAAGACAGGCTTACAGGACAACAGTTACATTAACTACTTGTGCTTTTAATTATATAACAAGGGTGGTTACTTAGTGGAGAGAAAGGGGAAACAAAAGACTGGGGAAATGGCGGAAAAGGAGGGGAGAAGAGGGGCGTCATTTTGAGCTTGTGGATCGCGTCTTCTGTAGATATGATGCCAGGCTTTAAAATGTTCCTCTGTGTGGTTTCTTTTGTTCCTGAAGGTAAAAAAAAAAGAAGGCTGGAACCATTTTCTGCGGTGAGCGAGACAAAATGTACTCAATAAGTACAATATACGTGTTTAAATTACTCTTTCCCCCAGGTGGAAAACCATTAAGCTTGGTGCACCAATCTGTTTTTTTTCTCTCTGTCTCTCCACTATCCTGATCTTTCTTTGTTGTTGGTTTACTCTTCATAATAGCTTTTTATCAAATCTTGCTATTAATCCATTAGAGGGTGATATTCGTTTGGGGTAATTTCAGTACACGTTTCAGGCATAGGAGGCATGAGCAAGAAGCTTCTGCACTGCATTTAAACTAATGTGCCTTCAATTCTGATGTGATACCCATTACAATGCCATATACAGGCTGGCGTATTGAGAAATGTGTTTTTAATATTGGCCTCGTTAACATGCCAGTTGACTGAATAAAAAGGAAAAAAAGAATGGTGAAAGCACTCTCTGCATGTATCTCCCACATTCACACTTCATTACTTTTGTCCAAGCAGAGAAAAAAAAATAAGTCCAAATTGAGAGTGGTCTTTGGATTTGAAAAGTAATTTGCTTGCAGTTGTACAAGATCTGTACTTTAGAGTCTTTCTGCAGCAATAAGTTACGGGGCGTATTATCAAGTTACTTATTTTGGATTATAGGGTTTGGTGTCACCAACAAGTCCTCCAAATGAAAGGACAAAATACGTTATTTGTAACAGTTGTCAGGAAGACACATACAAGTGTTTTGTGATCTGATGCCCCTATCAGATATCACTTGTCACTGGCTTATAAAGATTTGGTTAAGGTTAGGGAAACACTGTGACTGGGACCTTTGTCCTTTTGGTAGAAATAATAACTTGGTTGATTAAGGTTACAGACCAGCCGTGTTGGCTAAGAAAAACAGCACTGACTGTTTGCCAAATGGGCAGGGAGCGCACGTGTCGTGGGTCAAAGTCCAATGTTTTGTTAACCCATCCAACCATGCCAACCTCCCGCCTCTGTAGACTCTATAAGCTTTCTTTGTGATGAGCGAGAGCCAAAATTCCTAAAAATAGACACGTAAACTGTAACGTGGCACAACAAACACAAACAGAGAGTTGCTACATGTTGTGATCATTTGCATGTATGAGTGATTTGCATAGCCAAATGTGTGCTGAAGAATATGTGATAAGATGTCAAGGAAAGTGTCACCAGTCAAACCATTTACACGTTTACAACACTGAGACTGACGATTTTTACATATAGATGATCCCTAACAGTTACTGTAAGTGTACGTTTGCCATGGCCTTTCAAACAACCCACTGTTTACGTGTCTACAATAAATGCAAATCCTTTACGCATCAAGTCAAACTGAATTAAATAGACTTTTATTCATCCTGCAACACAAGGAAATTGGATGTGTGCAGTGTGACTCTTGAAAAAAGAGCACTCAGATAACAGCATACACCAGCTGCTGTTCACAGGACCCTAGCTTAGTCTGGTCTGCTCGTACACATATGCAGTTCATTAATGAGCTGTGTTCGATTTATTTAGAGAGAAAGTAGTTCATGAACGTAATGTCACTTAGAAGTCTGCAGCTCTAGTAACAAAGTCGCAGTGTCAACATTGCGGCAACAATCTGCTCTTTTGAATTGCAAATAAAAAGATATAACAATAAGGCACTTTCATTTGTATTCTTTCAAACCCGGAAGACAACATCAGATTCTATGGATTTGGGAGCTGTTGAACTTATTTAATCCATTTATTTAATCTATATTGTCTTGGTTGTAACAAAGTCTCATGAGGCTTCAAATCAATCCACACATTCAATTATATAACCAATGCAATGACAAAAAAAATAAAATTAATCTTGGAGTTCACTGTGACACCTGCCTTACACTTCTTTCAAGTCAAGTTGACACGAGTACCTAAGTGCTGCAGCAAAAGGCTGTCATATGGCAGAAAGCAGAAAAGGCCGTATTTTTTCGGCAGAGATGAAATGACAAATTACGGGAGACTTATCAGTCTGCAGAAAATATACATTTTGTGACTGCATTGCATGACTTAACACAACACAACTACGTCTATGTGAAGACCCCAGAGACCCCACAAACAGCTTAATCACAAAAAAAGAAGGAAGTTATTTTCATTTTTAAAAAAAACACAACTTCCTCTTTAATTTGATATCAAATCTGTGGCATTTGTAGCTTTTTTAAAGCGAGTTTGATTTAACACTTAAGAAAGAAATGATAAATGAAAAAGTAAAAACAAACAGCACTAAAGTTAATAGCTAGCCCAGAAAACAGCTTCTGTCTGAGCAGCAAGAACTGAGTAAGTCCTGCTGTTTGCTGACAGTGATCATGTGATGTGTTTTTGAACACACAATGTCTTCATCTCTTTCCACTATGAAAAAAAAAAAATCATAGATATCAATGTAATAATGTATATTTCAGGTTCTGGTTATTGATGACAACTTAAACCATCCACAATACAAAGCTCAGGGCTGATTTTTAAATGTTTTCATACACTGGAAATGATTGGTGCTATTGGGTCTACAGAGTTAAGCTGTTAGTTTTGCTTCTGTATCGGCAACATTACAAGAGCGAAACATTTATTTCTCACTGTTAGCTCATTTTAAATTCATAACAAAATACTAATTAAATGTACAGTTTAGTTTTACAATGGCTGTGTCTGAGTATCTCCAGCTGTGATTCTAGTCAATTGACAGTTTGACTCTGCCCTTCTGCCTGACCAAACCTTTTCTCTTTAATTGTGCTCACATTGGACTTCCAATCAGACCAATTTTGCCTTTAGCAATAGCTCAATCTGGCTAATTGGTTTCAGCATTTTTTTTAATTGTAAGGTATTGATTACACAAGGTCATCTCTGTTTCACAAACAAGAGAGTCTGGCTTGCTTTTGTTTGGAAACTTGCAGAGCTCTTACCCTTTCAGACTTGAGAGAGGGACAGAAACAGGAGTTGCACTCATTAGCCCACAGACCAGCTGGGTCGCAATTTGCAGCCACACACGTACGCACAGCCACGTATGCACACATACAAGAGTGTGAGCAACGCAAACTTACATACACACATGATATGTTGTGCTGCATGTGCTTAGAGCTATCCTCTCTTGGTTTTTTAATTAAACAGCCCAGTACAATGTACAACCTGGATGGGGAGAGCTGCACTTTTAACTTCCATTCATTTCAGGCCTGTGGATGTTATAGGGAGACCAATAGCAAATAAAGGGAGAATCAATGGGGCTTCATTAAAAGCAGCAGGCAGTCTTTTGCCTGGACACGGCTTAATTACAGTTTCACTGGCGTTTGCTTTAATTGGGGGGAATAAAGGGAGTGAAGTGGAGTGAATGGAGGGTATTAGCATATCTATCACTGGGAGAGGCCACAAGGTCCTGTCCAACCTGCGGCTGTACACCTCACCTCTAACCCTTCAGATCCACACACACAGAACCACACACAATCACTCCATGTCTTTTTTTTTGCCTCTTTCTCTGATTTCTTACAGTAAATACACTCAGATATGCGTACACATATACTTTTTTACTGGTGTCTGGTGCACAGACGTATTGGAATAAGGTAATGTTTCAGAAAACAGAGACATAACACAGCATTTTAAAAATATTTACAGGTAACTGGTACTGTACATGAAAATAGAAGCACCCAATTTTTGGGATGCAGCCTTATTCTGTACAGCGGTATATTTATGCGGGAAAGAGACATTTATGGGTTGGTGCATATGACATTTTTGGGGGGGTATGGTGCTAAATATCAACAAAATCGACTTCTCATTCATAACAAATGGTTGGTTTAGATTCATTCTTTTACAGTAAAAACCTGTCAAAACGAATATGCTGGTGCATGTTGTGTAGTTGTAGTTCACTTTTCACTCTCTAAAGTTTGGTTTGGATCAGCATTTACCTTATCTGGTCCATTTGGGATGTAAACATGTATGCAGCATATGGAATAACATTGAAGTCTGTCCACAAGCCGTGTGACTCATGAACAAGCAGTTACACAACAAGAAAATCTTGTTTAACTAGCTACTACTGGGGGGTAGGTTTAGGTGTCACAGGTAATGCTAACAAGCAGTAGCATGACAGGTACTAAAGGCCAATTCAGTGCTGATGAGAAGAGGAGTCTAGAAGAAGAAGAACAAGAAGTCTGAGATTTATTTAACAGTTACATTCACCACATAATAAACTTATTTTGCCCAAAAGTCACTTAAAACTAAATATTATTATATTATTAAAATAGATAAAAGCATCAATTCCCACATTACGCTGGTGCTGCAGCCATTACACAAGGGTTACACAAGATTTTAAAATATTAAATTATATTAAATGTTCAGTAGCTAAGATAGTGACATAACAAAGGACAGAATAGAAGGTGGTAGTATTCATTTTATGCTTTTCAAAATAAATTAAACCTGTTATGGCAAGCAACGATCCATCTTTTCCTTCTGTATTGATTTAGTTCACCTACACTGTTTGTAAAATGTTAAGCAAGTTTTTTTTTAGTCTAGCTGGACTGTTAGATCTATATTTTACTGTATATTAGCATTAAGAGTTGCAGTTAGTGTTGAGGGCAAGAAAAAATATCTTGTCCACTGAAGAAAATGTCAATGCAGAACTTAATGGAAGTCGTACCAACCAAAGCATTTCGATGACTTGGTGTGGCAAAATATGACAAACTGAAAACATTATTTCCCCAAAACACTCCGTAAAAGGAATTAATCCGGGCCTTGTCTGTGTGTGGATGTGATCCCTCTCCATGCTAGCTCCTACGTTTGACAATGACTGATAGCCAGTCGGGATCAAACCATCCTCAGCGGTGCTTTGGTGACAGGTGAGCGGAGACAGTTTGAGTCCCATTCTCTCCCTCAGCAGTTAATAACAATTTGAAAAAGGGTTCAGGGTTAATAACACAATCATTACCTGGATGAGGATGGGAGACAGCTGTAAGCATGTATGCAGATGGACGGCCGTCATTAGTCCTTGTCAAACAAGCTGAATAGGCGTGATCTAAGAGAGCACTTCAGGTTTTAGTCATGAATGAATAACATCTGAGAAGGGTCCAGCATTTAGCTCGATCACAGGACAGGAGGGTTTTATTTTAGGTCTCATCTGCACAAAGTCAAACCAGGATCAGTTTTTGTGTGTTTCATCCATCAGTAAAAAAAAAATCAGGTAAAAAATGCTTTAGTACAAACCGCACATGTTGTGTTGCTTTATGTGACAATAGATGTGATCCAGCGAGCACACTGTGAGGTCCTTCATTATTGAAAAGATTGATTTGTAATTTGTAGTGTTCCCATCTGTCCTGGTTACGCAAAATTATGGCTAAACCAGTTAGTAAACACTTTGCCCCATTGTCTGTTGTTTTGATAATCACCCATAATAGCATCCAGCATCAGTATGGTCTTTAAACCTGATTTAGAAGTTAATGGAATAAGAGGGAGAGGCAGTCAGTATATGCACTGGGCCTAATGTCATTAGAAATGTTTGCGGAGACTAAATTAAATCAGTCGTAAATTGTGCTCTCAAGTAAGCCAGAAAAAACCCGGCCTCGTCGAGGAGAGGAGGGGGCGGCGGGGATTCATATTTTAACCTTGCGTAGAAAATGCACTTAAACAGATTAAAATAAAATAGGGACCGTGTGGATGGATGGGAATGGTAATTGCTGGTGCTTTAATGGTTTCCTGTTAGCCAAGTCAGGCTGAAGGCAGAGCTATTTTAAAGTTGGAAACGGTGATTGAGGTCATAACTTTGCAAATCTGGTGATTAAGCCAAAGGGTGCATGTCACCAAGCAGCACATCTAATGGGGCTTTTGCTGAAAACAGATGTTTGTGGACAGGTTTTTTTAATGCTCGACATGCTAAGTCGCGTTGCAGAGCAGGTGTGGGTCGGAGTGGAGGGCTTTTGACCAAACAATGCAGTAGAATGTGGACTGTGAGTGATGTAGCCTGCCAAAATGTAGAAATCTGTGTGTGTACTTGTGCGTAAGTGCACATAAAGCCCACCCGTGTGTGCACCTCATTCGGTTTCTTTAATGCTGTCAGTGCAGGGATACTGTTTGTCTGCTTGCATCAGGTAGCTCATCACACAACACAGCCCAGACGGTAATGATAGCCGTAAATACTCTGGGAATTCCCAAACCCGGATTAAATTAAGACGGTGTCTTTCCCAAAATCTGACAAAAGACTGGAAAAAAAACACACAGTGTCCATATCATGCATTATAACGTGGTTATATATCATAAAGGATGACATTATCACGATAAAGTACTGTAGATAAATGATGCACATTTCTGGGCACTGCCGTGTGACGTTTCTCCCTTTTCTGCAACATTATCTGTACATTTCTAACCTGATTTTGCACATTAATGTGAGACCACATACCTTAGATATTGTAGCACACTGACTTCATGCACATGGACACATTTCCTTCCTTGAACTCTCAGCTTCTAAGACTTTGCTGGTGTGCCTTTACCTTTCTATCCTGGGTTCACTTGTAACTCTGCACTGTTGGCTCCAGGTAAAACTGCGGCCCCATGCATGCTCATGTTCAGCTATTGTGTAAATTAACAAGGAAAAGGCTGTGCGGATTGAATGGCAAACATGCAGGTGATGACACATCCCCCGGCACACACAAAGTATGTGTCATTACTCAATGCCAGTTAAATTGTCAGTCGAACAACTGTCTGTGATATTGCTCTCCAACCTGTGCATATCTTTCTTTCTTTCTTTCTGTCTCATTCATTCATTCATACGTATGAAGCTCTCATTACATGCATAGCTTTTTAACAGGCAATCAAATCAGGAAAAGAGCTTTTAAGAAGTGCTGAAGATTTTAAGTCAGCGATCCAAAGATGAATTTATTTAGGTACGGAGGATGAAAATAATGTGAAATATTACCTACACCTGAAACCCTATGCACATGGGTCCAGTTTCAGGTCTCGACCTCTTATCGCCACATCTCCAGAGACCATTGTATTGTCCATTGGTACAATTGAAACTAAATTCAGAGAAGAAGAAAGTGACACCGCCGTCTAAAAAATCCCCTTGAATTGGAAAGTATCTTTCTGTCAACTAAAGGTCTTCTCCATTGATTGGAACAGAATAGTTCATGACACTCTCCATTTCCTGCAGTAAACACCGTGATGAATTTTACTAATCAAAACTTGTGAAAGATGGACTCATGGACTTCATAGAAAGTTAAGAAGAGCTCTTAGATGTTCACTGTCGCTCTGTAAATTGAAACCGGGAGTTGGTTGTCAGTGTGCCAAAGGTTGATGTCACTAAGTAGCACAGGGTGACAGAGACAGAGAGTACAAGTGTTGAAAAAGCAGGACAGGAGCATGTGTAGAATCACCTATGCTGTTCCCTTTGTGTTTGAGGCCGTAGGGCACATAGCTCACTGGGTCACAAGTGTGAGCTAAAACTCTTTTGTCCGATGTCTGCGCCCCGAAGGCCCCGATCTCCTGGCAGGGAAAGATATCTGAATGTGCTTTTTTTAAACACCTTATTCTACCCCCACATTGCCTGTGGCTGGGGTGCAATGCAGCAGACTGATATTTGTAATTCTTTATACTTAAAAGACAATTCTGGTTATATTATATGTTTTTCTTACTGTCAACAAATCTCATAAAAAGACTAAAACCGACAATGAATTGATCCTACTGACATTTTTTTCCTGAGTAGCCAAAGCTTCCAAAGTGGAGTCTTCTGTATCCTGCTGCCATACAAAACTCTATTGAACACCGTCTGCAGCTAAAAATAGTCCCAAACAAACACAGGGTTACTGCAGTTTGAGTAATGTTTTCTAAAAACTACAGAGACCAGCTGCATTTTTAAAAAAAAATGTAAATATACTATATATTCATGGGACACTCACAAACTGGCTGGAGCTTTTCAAAAGTATCAAGAGATCCTAAAACATGATTGGCTTTGGTATTTTATGGGACTTTTTGATAATAACAAAAATATAGAAGCTGACCACACTGATCCTTTTTAGTTCTGTCTTTTTTGAAGCCACCATGTAATCTAACAGTAGTTAGCAGCTAAGTAGCAGGTAGCATTTGTTGGGAAAGTTGCCACGAGCAAAAAACTTTAAATATAAAGTCACGAATTCCTGTATCATTAGTCGTGAAAGCTATTCTATTCGAAAGACTCCAAAGAATGACTTTCAGAAAATTTGCATACAGAAAAGTCTTTGAGAAAAGTCTTTAATGGAGCAGAGCAGAAGAAACTTGACTCCATAGTATGCATACATCTGCCTACATATAGACTCATGCTTGCCGACAAAGAACCAGATGTTACTTTCCGAAGAATGCCTGTGCCATTAGTTGACCATCGCTGTTGAATGGCTTTCTGCTTTCACCTCATACACTTTGTTATACTTGGTGTGATGCGAGTCACAAATCTCTTTCAGGTGACTCACGCTTCACAAACACCTTTTTCAATAACAACAGCCCGAGCTATGATTGAAGGCATGGGGAAATCCACAGGTAAGAGTAGTCAGCCATCTAGTTCATGTCCCTTGGAACCGACCCAGACAATGTTTAGGCACACAGTCAACAACTCCTGTCCTTGCTTATCTTAAGAATGTAAACCTCTATAAGCAAGCGCTTCATCTGTAATTCTATTGTGAGTTGGCCGGTTGTCTCAAAGTGTCTGATTAATCTAATGTAATGCAAAACCGGCTTTGTCTGCGACACTGAATACTTGCGTTAACGCAGGCGTCTCGACTGTTGGCCTGCACTGTACGGAATTCGCTGGCAGACAGGATGGCGAGACCACACCAAAACCTGCCAGTTACATTCTTTGCGTGATTCAGACATATCTCTTTCCACCATTGGGACCGACTTGAGAGGTCTGATCAAAAGACCCGTCATCCTGAGGAGCTGAGATTTGGATGTGAGGTTGGAGAAAGGAGGGACAGCGAACTGTTGGTTGTTGTGTTGTTGTGTGTTATTATTTCCATTTGATGGGGGAAAAGAGAGATGAATGGAGGGATAAATGGATGATAGGTGGGTGGTGGGGCGGAGGAAATTCCCTTGTCTGGATGGAATTGGATGGTGAGCTTGGAGGGAGGGATGGGGGGCACCTGATGTAGAGGGTGCTGTCAGGCCCAAGACAGCGGGGTCTTTGTCTTCTCAATAATCACTTGCTGTACCTCTTTTTTCCATTCCCTCTCTCTCCACTAACAGTACCATTCTGCCTTTACTTTTCCAATTCTCTCTGCAACTTTGGCTCATAGGTCAATTGTCTTCAGTCCACAAAAATGAAAAAAAGAATTAGTAAAACCTAAAAAGTCATCCTAACTCTATTATCTGTAATTTCAAGCATGCACCGACGCCCCTGTTTTTACGATAATCTGATGGTAATTTAACGTACAGGTCTCATGTATGAATAAGCACTCTGGTCACTTTTACATAAATCATGTCACATGCCTGAATTGAACGCCGTCAAATTACCGTAAAGGCTGCACCAGCACAAGGCTGAACATGCAGAGAGAGAGAGAGGTTAAATGTGCAACACTGTTGTCACTGTTAAATGAATTATCTCAATCTCCATCACCTATGCACAAAGACAATAAAATCAGTTTAATATTACAAAACAATTTTTAAAAATGTTTTTTTGTTGTTGTTGTTATCTCACATCAGATTCAATGAAAACTATTTTTAACCTTCGTGGTGTCACCGGGGCAAAAGAGGTGAAACCCTCCTACAATCACTGTAATAATCTGACCAACCATCCCATTTTCATTTAAGACAGCTCCGTGGATGTAGAGATTAATATCCAACAAAATGTTCAACAAAGAGCAAGTGAGCAAATGTCAGATATTAGAAAACAGGCAGCAGAATTTGCTCTCTAGTAACCTTAGACGATGAAATTGTGGAAATGTGTTAGCAGGGGCGAGTGTACCCCACGATCACAACAGGCATGAATTATGGCTTCAACAGTAAAATAAGTTTTAAGATTTAAATCTGTGTTGCAACCTGTGAAAGAACAGAAGAACTGTCATCTGACGCCTTATAAAAGCATTTTTAACTTACTGGTCTTTAAATATCTTTTTTCCATAAATGTCCTGTCTGAATAAAACCGCAGAGGACATCTCGTGACAAAAAGCCATCACTTTAACAGACAGATGAAACCAGCAATGTTGCATATTCCATGTTTGAGAACTTAGGTCACGTTTAATTTTGCTGTTATAAATTAGTCTTGGTTATAAAAGTGAAAATGACGGTTAAAGCTCTCCTGACTGTAAAATAATACATTGTGAAATAGCCTGAAACCTGGCAGCATGATGTGTTTCACAGAGAAGGTAAGAGATACCGCAGATACAAATCAAAAAGATGAAAGTAAAAATGCTTCTAAATTGAAAGTCCTAATCTAGATATAACTTTAAATCAATAATAAAAAAAAATGTTACTTTGGCCTTTGAAGGCAAAGATGATACATCCTGTATCAGGTCACTTTATCCAGGTGAGTTCATAGCTGGAAGACTTGGTTACCTTATACTGTACTTTCCATCCCAGACATGCTCTGTACCCCCAGACACAACATAACTAAATCTGTTCATTCACACTTGCCAAGGACATGACCAAAAGATCAAAGTCCTTTGGTTAAATAGGGTAGAAATGTTATTGTTTGCATGTGAATTTATGTGTGTGGTTGTGTTTATACAATTTCAGCGTCGCCTACTCATTCTGGTGAAGGAATAAATAGCTTTAATGACAAATGAATATTCTATGGCATGTATTGTCACAGTGGTTCCCAAGCTATTCAGAGAAGTTGTGGCATATCTACTGTACAGATATTTCTGGAATGTGGGTTTATCCTCCTCAGGTGAGGTGGTTGGTGGACAGCAGTAGTTAAAATAATCAGACTCCCATTATCGCGCAACCCACAGGAGCCGAGACATAATTCACAGCTCACACGAGCCGGAGAGATGACAGGTCCCTCTCCTTCATGAATGAGAAGACTTGTGTTTGATTGAGAAATTCTTTGGGGTTTTGTTCACCAAATAACAAGAACTTTATTTCTAAGAAGGCTTTTTTTTCTCTCTGTAATAATAGCCCTGGTTAGATGTTATTGTTAAAGCATTCATATTCATGTTAAGTAGGTGTTTGTGATGCAGTCTTTACTTTCTAGGTAATATTTTTGATATTAGCATGCATTTGTCCCCCCCCCCCCCCACCCCCAACCCACCTTTTGTTTATTGTGTCCTACTGCTCCAAGCTGACAAAGTGGCTTTTCACATTTTGTCATGTAATATGATGAAAGGTTCATCTCTTATTCTTTTTGTATATTTCAGCTCTTTCTGAAAGCAACTCATGAGCTGCTTCCATATCAGAACCAATGCCTCTTTCTTAAATTCACCTGACCCAATCAATTCACCTCAAGCTTCTCAGAGCCAATCGTAAATCATGAAAAAAATTGCTGAAAAAGTGACAACAGCGACAGTAAATAAATGTTTGTTGTTTCTTTCCCTTCCTTGTTTCCCACCCTCTTTCTTTCTCTGCTCTTTGTAATGGATGGGGTATTGTTGGTGCTGCCCTCTGGGCAGGGAGAGTTGTTTACTTGGGTGTAAAGTCCCCCATCCACCAAGGGTCTCTGTAGGGGATGTTCCTCTAGCAGCCTCACTCCTAACCTCCCTATAGCTCCAAAAGTTAATAGCGTGGAGGAGACGTGATTTATATCAGCCTTGGCACCACCACCAACAGACTGACTTCTTTGTGCTCATGGCCTGCTCAACCAGCCCCGTTCATCAATAAAGATCACATTTAGAATTCACTCCAAACTCGGTAGATGGTGATTTAATTTCTGGAGAGGTTCTCTAAATAAATAGTCATCCACGTTATGGAAGTAACTTCAGGCAATACGAGTGAATTTTCACTTCCTGGTGTAAAACTTTTTACAAGAGAGGACGCAACGGGGTGGTATAAAATATGTTAAAAACTAATTCCAGTTGTTTTTTTTTTTTTATTTTGGAAATTTATAAGCAGGATTATGTGTTGAGGAAGTTGCCATTTGTTTAAAACCCTGTGACCAACAATACAATACAAGCATTTCAACTGCGCACTCACGCAAAAGGTCACGTACATGTGGACTTTCTTATAATGGCATTCAGCTGAAGTATTGCTTGTTTGATTCACCTTTTAGAAAGATTTTTTTTTTTGAAACTTGACTCACACTATGAACACAAATGACACGCTTTTCAAGAAACTACCCTTCACTGCAAGCCAAAAAAAAGCCCCTTCTGCTAACTATACCTATAACTTCACTGTTATGGTTCATTCAGACATTCAGAGACGGCATATTATCAGTGCAAAGATAAGATTTTTTTGCCATGATGTGTCATATTAAGTATGCATATGAACAATGGTGCATTTTTCACTGATCTGTAATCTGTCATGTAAACGTTACCCCTGAAAAAAGATAAACAAATTAGCACATCATAAGCAGCTCACATAGAGGTGTTACATGGTTATTTATTATGACTGTATTGCACTTGTTCCAACAGGCCTTTTAACTGGATATCTCAAGTCGAGATTACAAGGTGTCTTGTTTAGGAATGAAAAATGAGGAGTTCATACTTCTTGGCAGTAACAGTTTTCATATTAGGTTTTTTGAAAGAGAAATCTGGGCACTGACACTAATCCCTGTTGTGTCAGCCTGTGGTTGCCAAATGATAGTATATCATCTCTCTGTATGTATGTGTGTGTGTGTGTGTGTGTGTGTGTGTGTGTGTGTGTGTGTGTGCCTGTGTGCGCGTGTGTGAGCGCATTCTTCTCATTTTGGAGTATGCCAGCACATTTTGTCAATGTAACATAAGCTTTACCATAGAGAACCATGGCAGGACTGCAAGATTCAATTTAACCACAACTGTTTACAGCTGTCAATATAGGGACCAACACCACAATAAATGCATTAAATTGCATCTGGCCTCATGTCACGGAAAATAAGGTGAGTGGACGGGCTGTGTAGGTGATGCAGGCTCTCACTATTATTACATGGCTATGTCTTAAGGGTTGTCTGGGCTGCTGTCCATTGGATTTAATCAGCCTCTATTACCTGCTACCCCTTTCACAGTTAAAATAATCACCCACAATTACTGACATAAAGGGGAGAGCTGACATGAGAGTCAGAGGCAGAGAAATCACACACAAGTAATTTCTCTCCACCTTGGTTGCTTACGTGGCTTTTGATGTTTTGTGGTGTGTAATAAAAGGATTGAGGGGTGTCTGGCAAGACCCCCCCTCTGATGCAATGTGCAAGTCTTGCAACAGTAGATATGGAAATGCCTTTTAAAACACACACACACACACAGACTGGTAAATGTACAAGGCACAAAATGCATGGTGTCACACAAACATACAGTACACACTTGTGTAAGAGAGAAAACACCTCTTATTTACAGTATATATAGTACACAAAGACATCCACATGCACAAATACACACACAAGTATGCACGTTAACACACATGTACGCAGTGCACACACACACACTGACACCCACTGCCACCACCACTATTAACTAAAGAGGTCTGTGTACTTTATTGTACGTTGGCAGATGAAAGAAAAGAGTGAAAATAATTTAATAATTGACCACCTCTAAAATTAAGAAAATAGAACCATAAGAAAAGGGGCATTGTGATCTACTTTAATCCTCAGCACGCTGCTGAAAAATAAGAGACACCATTAAATGTACCTTTGAAATAAATGGGCCCAATTACCGAGATGGCTGGGAGTCTCTGATGAAGCTTTTGTCAAAGCAGACAAATATGGTGGAAGGACACTCAAAAGGGGGTGAGGAGCAGGAGGAAGATAAGGGTGAAACCATTCAGATTCATCTCTCACATGAAAGTTAAACTCACATAAATGTTTGCGGTAGCCGAGTTGTGATGTAAGGTGCAGAAAAAACACTGCAACTGAAATTTGCCTATTTGGCGAGATAAAGAGCGAATGATAGCAGTCATAGCCACATAAGAGCGGTGACTAAAAAATGACCCACACAATTAAAAAAAAAACATGCTAAATGTAGACAATATGAACATTAGTAGCAATCATTACCAAGAGGGTTGCTCAGTTACATTAGCTGTTATGTGTTCAGGAAATAAGTCATGTTGAATGGGTTTAGGAGAGTTGTTTTGATAATGGCGTTTTGTTGAATCTCTCCTTTTTAATTATCGGGTCAGAGGGTAGCAGCTCAAACTCCCTCTCTTTCATCCCTCTTCACAACAGTGCGTGCTGCCGACCCTTCCCACAGCGATACAGAATGCTCTGTACCTCCGGTGTAAAACATAGCCTCAATTACTTTCGTTGAAGCTCTTTTCTGGGAGCAATTTGAACAAAGAAACGTGGTGATAGCATGAAAAGAATATAAATCAGGTGTTACCAGCTGTGGTTGTTTGTGTCTCAACTGAGAACTTAGCTTTTTGGAATAAAAAAAAACATGTATTTATTAGAAGGGTGATCAAATCTCCAAATAAGAAACTAAGAACCATGACACGGCGTGTTGTCTGATGACCTCTATATGCCGATGACCTTGTTCTTTCCCTGCAAAAGTTCATTCCTTGTATTCGATCGATCCAGAAAAGGACCAGACCTTGCACATGGAGCTCATAGATGTTTTTGGACACAACAGCTTGTCAAAGGGTAAAGGTTAAGGCCACGAGTGTCTGTCGAGGCCCAGACACAGGTCAGAAGGTCTCTGTCAGGGTCAGGGCCCCAGGTGACCCCAAGTCTGCGCTCACAGTTGCATGTCACATTCATGTTTCTGTGGACTATGTCACTGAGGCTTCAGGACTTTGGTGGAGGACAGGGCTAATTTTATTTGACATGATGCATTACCTGTATAACAGTGGATGTTCATAAGCTCCACGGTATATGCGGAATTGGTGCTGACAGCAGTCGGAGTTTTAGTATAGTTAGTGAAAAGTATATAGTAATTAGTTTGTTCATTAAGACAAATGAAGGAAGAGTTAGATCTCTCTGGGTCATGATGTAGAATACATGCTGTACATTTCTATTTCTTTTCACTGTCTGTGAATTACCTCCTTTCACCTATTTGTTAATACTTATTTTATTCTATACTACACATATTTTCTGTATTTCGTGCAATAACAAAGCTTTCTGATCATATTTCGACACCTTTATTGAATGTACTTTTGTACTAATTTTAAAATTTCAATAAGAAGTATTTATATCATTATTATTACATAGGCCTACTGAGAAAACATTGATAAAGTAAAGCCAAACACGTGAGCCCAAAACACATGAGTTAAGATACTTTGATTAAATCACCACATTAGCTTTAGAAATCACTTAAGGAGCATCTAACAGGTTAACAAGTGAAATGTAAGCTGAACGCATCATCTGCAAAGCAGTCGTTTCAGTGTCAGCTGGTGCGTTAAACATAACAGAGCATAATGTGTACTGCCACCCTACTGTACTATTCATTCCTTCATTACTATTTTATATATGCGTATGATTAACACTCATTGCGTGGCTCGGCTCCCAATCTCTCTGTCGGAGGCCTCCACTAAAGACAGCTCAAGCTTGAGAGATTTTTTTTTCAGTCATTTAAATTTTTGCACTTCCATTTACCCGCCTTTTAATTTAGCGTATAATGATGCCATTAGAACAAAATCCATCTGGAAGTTCTGTTGGGAGCGGTTAATGTTCCATGGCTTTTTGCTGCTAATGCCATTGCGCCTGCATTGGCAACAGATGCTCTGAAAGCAACAGATACATTCTCTCCCAACATCATTACAATCATGCCCATGTCCAGGATAAATGTTGCTGCTTGTTCAGGACTATCATACCTGCAATGGGACTGTAAAACACAAAGCATATAAAGCAGACTGTATCACTGCCAATGAATTCCAATTTTTCAAGCCATTTATTCATGAACCAGGGGTGTTAAAAAAGATGTGTCTCTTGCCACACACAAAGGTGACAGGCGATAACTCTTTAAGAAGTGAAGCTGAGGGAAAACGAATGAAAAAAGTCCGCGTGGCAACATTTAAACGTGCTAGTGTCTTGCTTGAACAATGTGCATACAGTGTTTTGTCACAGCAAACTCTGAACTCAGATCCTTTTACTCGCATTGCAGCCATTTAAGTGACCCCTCTCCCACCCACCAACAAACACTCTTGGACAGTTCATCTTCTGTGATATGAAAGCTAGAGAAAAAAAGGCAAAAAAAAATATTTTCAGTTGCAATTTAGATGATTAAGTACAGTGGATAATTAATTGGAATAACAAACAATTTCCTCCATGGAGGATTACTGATTAGTCGTGCTCCCCAAACGCTGCCATGGCCTTTTTATCCTCTCTGCTTCAATTATGTTAATGCTAACTTTCTCTCCCAGAAATTATTGTGATTAATTTTCTCTTGTTTTGAATTACAATTGCACTGGCTGCTAGCACTTTAAAGCATTCATTAATTCCCAATTAGATTGGTGGGCTCATTTGCTCCAGTATTGCTCGGTTCTGTAGCACTTTGTGTTTAATGTGCTAATTGGGCGAGATTAAAAACAAGTAACCTCTTATGAGAGGAGAAAAGTTATTCAACGGACACATTAGCATAATTTATCCCAGGACGCTTAATTAGACATTGCCACAATAATCATGACAACTGACTAACAACTGCTGTCAACAGTTGGGTACTAAAGCTGAAGTAAGTTCAGGGTTCAGCCATAATGGATGAAGCCCATGATGGCTTTCTTCAGTTCTGAGCATCTTGCAAATGTGTTGTCTGTGCTTATCTCCAATCATCCAACATGTCTAAGACAGTATGGTGTTTTTTTCGATTTCTGCATTTTATGTCTCTTCAGTGCTTTGTTACAACCACTCGAGCAGCATTAACAGCTCACTACTCCATTAACCCAAGACTTGGATTGTCTCTAACTCATTTACCACCATCAGAGGATCGACGCTTCAGGCAAACATGAGTGGGGTTGGATATAAGGAAAAACGAATGCTTTCATGTCCCGATGTGATCTCTTCAAATGGGACCTGGAACCTGGGAGCGAAATATTGTTTAGCTGTGTGTACCGCACAAGCTTTTTCATCATAAGATGAGAGATCCTAGTGTGTGTAAGCTCGGAAACTGGTTTTGAGAGGTTTGGTAAAGAACTGGGGTTGTCTAGATCAAAGGAATATAAACCTTGATCATTGCATCTATCAGAGGTCTGTATAGTTCTGCAGTTTCTTTTTTTTCAGATTAAAGAGGCTTTTTACTGATAACTCACTCTGTCCTTTCTTGGAATTGAGTATAATCATCATCAACATTTACACCAAGATTTTTAGTTAAGCGCTTATTTGGTGGGTATTTTTGCTGTGCATATTTCCGACCATGTCCGTTACTCAGGCTTCACACAACTCTGATTATGCTAATACATAAGGATCTCAGGAGATAGGTCTTGTCCAGTAAGTCACCAAATTATAGTAAAATTATCCCCCTTAGCCTTTAGAACAATACATAACACAAGACGACATCATTTGTCAGTGCCTGCCAAAACTACTACAAATCACAGTTGGAAAAATAATTAAATTATTATTAAAATCAACACAAAATGAAGGAGTAACAGCTATGATGTTATGTCAAAGATGTCTATGTGTTGTGTTGCAGAGATATTAACTGAAATGAGTATGCTAAACAGCTAGTGACAATAGCTTTCGCCCATACTTCCGCTTGTGCCTCTGCAGCGCTGATGTTACTACTTCATATTAATACAGGGAACGGATAAAAAAGGAGAAGTGCTGAAAATATGTATGCTCCAGTTATCGGCTGTATTTACTATGAACTAAGCTAGCATTGTCCTGATCCAAGCTCCATTCAGAAGACAAACATTTCAAAGATGTTTGCTTGTCATCTTGTGGACAGACCTGATAAGTGAGACGAGTATGAATTCAGACTTGGCTCACAACATGGTGTTGTTAATTCAGCATCATTTTAATCCTTTCAGTGCGGATAGCAAGTAACATTAGCAAGTAGGTTCAGCAGTTCATTAAATCAACACAAATTATCCAAAAATACAATTGAGGGCATTACAAGGTTCATTATGTGTGTCTAACTGTAAATAATCTTGAATTGTGTCATTGCATCAAGGAATTACAATTAATTTCTTTTTTTTAAGGTTTGGTTAAGTTTAGGCACTTAAATGACTTGGTTAGGTTAAAGGAAAGCATGTTTTGGTTATAGTGTTTTTTTTTTTTTAGGTTTTCACCATTATAAAAGGGTTAACTTGTGTCATACAGATGTTACGTTATACGTAATATCTGTTATTATGTTATTATATGTTCAATGAGTATAAACAGTCCATGCATTTTATAATATGATCCATACAGAACATATCCTAGGTTGCACAAGACCCCAAAGGAACTAGACGTGGTCACAAGTGTGGATAAGTGAGTATAATGACATCTACTGTGAAAAAGACCAAAGAGGGATACTATCATCTCAGTTCTCATGTTGCTTTAACCTCTTTCATGTCTCAAGTGCTCGGACACTGGCAAAATCTATTAGTACCCTTTTAGAATTACAATGCAGTGAATATCATCCTATCTAGTGTTTTGTTCAGGTAATTCATTGAGCACTTCGAACAATACTGAAGCATCAAGATGAAAACCATTGTGCCTTCTGTACAAATGGACACTTGTTTATTTCATTGCACACTTTTCATCTATATGGAAATGAAATGATGCGCTCTCAAGCCTTGTTTGCTTGTTTGTCTTGTCCAGCAGGGACAATGAAAGAAAAATAAGAATCGCCCGTGTGCTGGGAACTTTTGTAGAGGCAGCTCTCATGGCATTATTTCCAGCCAAGAGGAAAGGGGGGCTGGATGAAAGAGATGTCCAGTGTCACAGGCAGCCTAAATTTTCATTTTGGTGGATCGCACACAGTTTTCTCAGACTATGATTGCACCGTTTGTGCTCATATGTGTATGCTACCTTAAAGATAAAATAATTTGGTTGTATAATCTCCCTCGATTTATTTTTTCCAGTGATTTTAATGTCCCAGCATTTACCAGACAAAACATCTGCTGTATAATATGTTACATTTCAAATACCATTGGTATACACCTAACCCATATTTAAGCAAAGTAGATCAAAATCAAAATTCGTGTGTGTGCACTTGTCTGCATGAGATGGGGATGAGATAAAATGTAGAAAATAAAGGGGACCATATTTTATAGTTCAGACAGACAGGCAGGCAGAGTTAATGGACATATGAGGATGAAGATAGTTATTATTAATAAAGAGGGCACTGAATGAGCACACAAGGGAACATCAAGACTTGACTAAGAAAACAAAGTATCTAGAGAGACTTCAGGTTAATATCTGTTATTTGAATGGATGTGGTTTGGTGATTCCCAGCAGGTTGTGATGGATGTGACGGATGTTGTTAATGGATGTTGGAGCACTTTAATGAATCACAGATAAGCCAACGCCACTGAGGCTTTGGGAGACTGAAAGTTTCAACACGTCACATGGATTTTTAAAATGAACATATGCAAGGGCTTGTCTTTATATGTAACATGTTATTTTTAACTCTACAGGTGCACACTGCTGCTAGAAGAAGAGAAGCATCTTCAGACCTTTCAGCTACATCTCTTCTATTTCCTGCCTCAAACAGGGGACAAAGAGACCCTTGTCTGCTGGTCGTGTCCAGTGCCATTGGGAAGTTAAGGCGGGGAGAATTAGGAAGGGGCAGGAACAGGGCTCCTAACTACAAGGTAACAAGGGAAAACCAATCCCTCCTGGAATTATCCTGATACTGGAGACACAGGGCTCACCAGACATTGGATCAATGGGTCTCTCTAGGGAGGAGAAGGAAGGAGGAGGGGTCCGGAGCAGGATATTGCACCAAAGAAAGTGTGCCACGCTGTGTCCAAATTACCCCCAAAGTTGTGGGGGATTCTGTTACCTGTTCAGATGTTTTAGTTTGAATGTTCACTTGCCTATTTTGGCTGTACGCCAATGCCACACCTACCAAGGTTCTGGCTTTGGAACTAGTATTACAGATTACAATGACACAGAATTGGCCAACAAGCTTTGTTCTGTTGAGGTTTACCACATAACATAAAACACAAGTTAAGATGACATGAAAAAGCCCCTCTGGACATTAATATTAGTGGCGACATTTTATAAACTGTAAAAATATGAAGCTAAAATGTTTAAATCAGTGATGGCTCATTCAAAAAGTAACATAATGAACAGTTTCAAGTATGAGCCATCTCCAGGGATCCATCACTGATCACTCATTCACGAATACGCTGTAGTTTATGAAAAATTGTGATTCTTCTCCTAACCCTAACTAACAAAGTTTTCTTCGGCAGTTTTTCCACCACTTTCCTCTCCAGAGACTACCTGTTAACCTTCCAGTACAACCAGTTTCAATAAGACTGAGACTCTCTTGTTTTCCTTTATTCACCAGCGCACATCGCTCTTCCCTTCGCTTGTTGTGCACCTTTATGAAAGCATTAGGTATCCTCTTTGAGCCAACACGCATTGGAAATGAAAGAGCAAGAACACTCTTGGTCCTCGCCCTCCCTGTCCCCCACCACCACCATCCCACCCCTACAATGCACTTTTGTCTAGTGCCATGTTTCGAGCGAATGTCATCATCCAACATCTATGAATGAGTAGAGCGCACAACGTCACATATTGATCCACTCCCTTTGTGAGGCCTTCCGAGCTTGCGATAATTAGCATCATCCATTAGCGACTTTGCTGAGCTAACGCGCCCATTAAGAGTCAAAGCTTCTGTTCTTTTCTGAGATCATTCATTTGCCCTGAATTTTCTTCTTTAAAGAACATAACACGGGAATGGTAAAAAAAAAAAAAAAAAAATATGTTGCGGACAGATGAAAATGGAAAATATAAAGTGGGTGTTTAAATGCATTAAAAGGCATCTAGATTTAATTAGCTGGCAGCTTTGTTGATGTACTGTAAATGATCATCTTAGCAAAGAAGATAGCTATAATTTTGAGTATGTTTTTAAAAGGTGCTTTGCAGAGGCACTGCAAAGGCCTTTACCCATTTTGATGCCAAAAGTAACCTATTGGAGTCCAACGCACCCTTCATTAGGTGAAAAAAATATGTGTAGACATCAGGGGTTTGTAAAGCACGCAATTTCCACACTCAAAACGAAGATACTCATTTCATAAAACAACAGGAAGTAGCAAAGTTTGCTGATGCAACTGCAGTACTTTGACAACAATACGGTGTGTAGGTATAGATCCAGCTATGCAGAACATGAAAAACTAGCATCGAACATAATATGTTGACACTTCATGGAATTGTTCCTTCGGTGGTCCAGACCTGAGTATTGATTGCAACACAAGAGGTTCACATCTATGTGTTTGCTTTCTCTGTTTACTGTTTGCATTCCTCTGGCAGGCAAAGATGTTATTTCTCTGTTGAGGACCCTAGAAAAGCGGCCACCCTGCGCTCAGTGTTCGACCCCAGCACCCGCTGTAGCACTACTGATATAATGAGAGACTGTGGAGAGAAACTACCGGTGCCAGTAGAGGCTCTTGGTGAGGCATCCAAACAACGGTTTCCGCTCTCGCCCCTGTAGATGCCGTTTTTGGGATGCATGCGTGTCACGTTGACCTTACTGACCATCGGCTGGCTAAGAGGGGAAATGAGTGCAGGGTATGAGAAGGAGGGAGCACCAAAGTAAAGTGCTCACCCTGAGCCATTATAATTAACCATCAGCAGTTTTTGTGTAATCATCGGCAATGTGCACACAGCAGAATCCCGTATGGAAAGAGCTGCAGAGAAAAATCAATCACATTATATTACTGTGGACATGCTTTATTGACCTCTGTTGGTGTTCACACATTTCATACTTGATTTGTATCTACTGGCGGGCGTTTAGAACAATGTGGGCAATTTGGGCAATGAGGAAAAACAGGGCAGCATTTTCAAGCCTGAAGCCCATGCTTATGGATTGAGTGCTACTTTATGAAAAAGAGCAACCTATTTAGATGCATTTCCTGCATACATTTTATGAAACAGCCAGAAGCGTTGGATGGAGCCGTGCCCTCATTCAGGCCCATCAGAGAATATTTGTAGTTAGGACTGACTCGCTGTATGTATGTATATATGACTGCATAGATGCAACAGTCACAGTACAAATTACAAAATCTCCTATAGCTCAGACAGACAAGAGTAAATAAGAGTTGGACGTCTCATTATCTGAACACCAAGCCGTGACAGCTGCATTCATCCAAAATGCATTGTATTTAAAGGTTAAGAGTAGTTATGAGAAAAGTAATGTATTATTAAAATACCTTTCAGAGTGGAGTACCTTCAGATATATTTTCCTTGGTAATGAAAGCAGGATTTCGGGGGAAATGTAGTAATTTGGAGGCCCATTTCTTCAAGCCTTTATTCCCCCTCTCCCTCTTCAACGATTTATCCGGGGAGAGTGAAGAGCTCACAGCCAGCGAACAGACAGTAAACATTTTGTTATAGTCAGAACCATCTCTTATTACTGGTTTTTCATTAAAAAAGAAAGCCTTTCGAAGCATTCAAAGCATTTCGGCGGATGAAGATGCTTCACAATTTTCTCCCTCTCACCCTCTTTCTCTCCTCACTATACCTGAATCCTTTCTCTTTTTGATGCTGTTAAGGGAGTAATTGAGTGCAGAAAATGGCTTGGCTTATTTGGACTGAGCCTGATCCAGAAATGATTAAAGCTAAAGGGGTCTGAGGTATTCAAAGAGAGAGAACGACAGAAAGAATATGGTTAATGCTTTTTTTTTTTTTTTTCCTTTTTCCATTTTGTGAGGCGAGAAGGAGACGGGAGGGGTGGTCAGGCTGAGCAGCCAGACAGGTTGGTGTTCAAGGGGACTTGGTGCAGGTGGGGGTTGGGGGGGGTGCACAGAATAGCCCCTACTCATACCCCTATTAAAAGCATCAGGATTGTCAGAGACTGTAAAAAAGACAGGAAATCACTGTAAGAAATGAAGCTTCTTTTACCAATTACTGAATACCGAGTGCACACCTTGGAGCTCTTTGTCCTCTGTAGCACCAGTTCCGTCTCTCTCTACCCCTTTCTCTTTCTCTTTTTCTTTCTTCCCGCCTCTCTCTCTCTCTCTCTCTCTCTCTGGCTTACAGCCTTTGAGTCAGATGCATTAGCACCAAGGCCCAGAGAAGAGGCAGCGTTTTCAAAGCCCAGTTGGACTCACTTCTAGCCTGTCGTTGTGGCTCCTTTTCAGGCTTTTATTCACAGACAGTAGGGGCAGGTCTGAAAGAGACGCCCTCAACCTCTCCACTCAAACATTTATCTCTCCCTTTTTTCCCTTGCTACAGCAGAGATGATTAACTAAGGGAGCCATTTACTGATCCGCAGCGCCTTTCCGTGCGGCGTGTTAAAAAATAAAAAGCGAGCACATTCAGAGCTTGTCTGATTAACACACACCTACACACTTTGCGCACATTCAAACACGAAACTCTTAAACAAACATGTAGCATACATGGGCACAGTCTGGCACCGAAACAGACAGTATGATTCAAATTGTGTAGTATAGCTCTTGTATAGCTCGTGACAGCAGTATTTTTAAAAAAATAAAGTCTCTTTTATGTTATCAATAATTAATATGAGTGTGAGCCTTTAGTGGAGGATCTGTCAGGTCATTGAGTTTGGATAGATGTGCTCTGTCGTGCCCTCTTACCCCAGCCATGACTCTTGGGACCTATAAACACCTCGCAGACTGGCTCTCCATCCCACCTATTGACCAAGTCAGTTAATTACTTCCCAGTTAAAACAATACCAGATAGCTAATGTAGTCGGTAGAGACAATTTAATGCCTGTGGTTGTGTGGGTTTGTAGCCTGTTCATGTGTGTAACAGCACAGCAGCACTCTGATATGAGTCCACGGGAGCCATCTTAACGCGGTTTCACATTATGGGTTTTGTGAGGATTGTTGCTGTGGATGCGGTTATGGTGATAGCCACTGGTAATGGTGTCGTTAAAGAAGATATAGCTGCCAAATTAGAGGTTCACGAAGCATATTTGCCGGGGCAATAGCTGCCTTCAGGATCCATAATGTTGTTAGTGAGTTTTCATAGACCATGCTGACGGATGCTGTCGGCTTGTTCGGGGTTTGCTCTTATCAAGACACATGAGGATATTATTATGTAAGATTACTCATTTTCAAGAGATTTAACTCGGGGTCTGTTCCCTTGCAGCCGCCCCCAACACCCCAACCCCAGCCCTGCTCCACACCAATCCCTTTACATCGTCCTCACCTCATCTGTCATCCCCACTAGCAGACAGCAGGGGACACTTTTCAAATCACCTCGTGTTTTGCCATGAGCGCTGTTGTGATGCTAATAAGATTTTCATTTATTTGGAAATATTACTTCATTTAAGCCGCCCTGCATGAGTACAGGTGTTTTTAATGGTTTTAGATTTTTGGCTTGGTGTTAATGTCAACCATCAGGAAGTTGCCAGAGTTGACAGCAAGGGTGTGTGTGTGTGTGTGGCGTGAGGCATCGTTGCTCTCTGGCAGCCATTTGCAAGGTTAATGTTGTAGAAAACAACATCCATCTCTCCGCTCCCCCTTCTCAAAACAGTTTCATTAGTCCTAGCGCTCTGACCCCTCTTCTTATGATGTTGTCAAATGTGACATGTATCATATTATCGGCGAGTGATGCAATCAATAAAGTTTTTAAGTCCATGCTGCTGCCAAGTTGCCCGGCTTGGTGTTCATATCGTGCATATTTTAAAACACAGGGTCAAATTGGCATCGTATATGCCGCCTGGCATATCCCATTCATCCCCAGTTGGCTAATAAATAAGACAGGCTGAAGGCACTGACTATCAATAATAATAACAGAGTGACTTTAGTTTGGGACCCCATGATGTATGACGCCTGGGTGCTTTTGTACAGCTTTGTTTGGTGCTGACACATTGGTGTTTTGAGCAAGTGAGTCTCAGACAAACACTGTGATTCAGGGGATTACATTAGTTACACAAATATCCAACTGAATCAGGGCCATGGTGCTCTCTCTCTCTCTTACTCCATCTGTACTGCTCAGTTTGTTCTTCATATTTAAACCTCGTTGAAGTGAAATGATGTACAGCCACATGTAGTCGTATTCACCCACCCTTTGTAAAACTACAATATTAGTTTCTGTTATGAGGTAATAACTTAATGTGACGATTTAGTTTATTTTGTTAGACTAAGACAATAACTGAGTTTCTCCTGTTGAGAACAGTAGATTGTATTATCTTTGGGGTATGTACAAAATGGAGCCGTACAGTTGTAAAGGGTAGTATTATTTTAAACTGATCGGTTGGAGGCTGCAAAGTCCTAGTCCCAAATTAAAGCATATCATAAATGGGTTTTCAATAGGGTCATTTATGATTAGGAAACATCATGGTTTAACTACAGAAATAATATTATATCACAACAAATCATGCCGTTTTGCACAATATGCCAAACATTCATTGTTTGATGCAATATATATGTGACTACCATCTGATCAGTAAAACCTATGAATGAAAACCCACAAAAATAATAATAGTAGAACAACTACAGATTACACGAACAAGCTTTGACTGGATGTTTTCTTGTTACGACACAGACCTGAAGTTATCATGTCATTATACAAGACAAAAATGATGTGAGACAAATGTCAAATGTTAAAAAATATATATATTATTACAACACATAGAACATAACAAACATAAAAACTAAATCCATAAATAAATTAGAGAAAAATGCGCTAACAAGTGCAGACACATAGGATAACTGGGGCCTTTATTATAACATCCATCTCTTTAAAATATTTAACTGAAGGCTTCAGTATACTGCCAGCTGGTCATTGTTATTCCCAGCACAGATGCTGTCAAAATATTGATGCTGCTGTTTTCTGCGCGTGTGTCAAATGTATTTTTTGAAATGGACAAAACAATGTAGTGAAGGTCTCATGTTCAAACAAAGTTAGAGTCTGACACATTTATAAAATGACCTGCAGGTAATCAGTAAGTAAAATATGCTTAAGCCTGAGCCAACAGAAATGGACAAAAAAGCACTGATAAATTGCGGTGCTCATTGTGAATTCCATACTCAATTGTGGCATTTTCCAGGGTAAATGGAATTGTACATTAAAGTCTGAATATGCCTGACTTTGGGGGAGTGATACATTTTATTTTCCCTCTTTCTCCCACAGATGTGGCCTGTGGAAGCCACAGTATTGCGGTGCTTTCAGGGAAAAGGCCATCTTTAGGACCTCTTGATCAATCTGTGACCTTTAAGTACATAGCCATCTCGTAAATAGGAGGGTGCGCTTACAGAGACTTCAAAAGCAAGGGGACCCGATAATTTCAAAATGGAGCGGTGTGGAGTGGCGCTGGTGGGGAGTCCATAAAAGCCTGCCTTGTTCTCTACACACCTCCTCTTTGCTCCACAACAGCCAGTTAGGGTAATAGCTCAAGGGAGAAAGGGGAAGAGAGAGAGAGAGAGAGAGAGAGGGAGAGAGAGAGAGGGGAGGAGGAGGGATAGATGGAGAGAAAAACAGGTAATTACTGGTAATCATTGGTCGAGGAAGAGCTGATGATCACTACAGTATAACAGATTGTACTGTTCCCTGTTGAAAAACACTGAGGAGACCGGATGTGGCGCTGTCGACAGGTAACGACTAGGAAATTAGTCGGTAACCTTAAACCCCCCTCGCAATCATAGAGAAACTCTCTTTCCCTCTTTCTCTCCTTTTCTCTCTTTCTCTCTCATTGAGAGGAGTTATATAAATCTCAATGTCCCACTCAATAAGTACCGCATAAGTAGGGACTATGGGTCCTTTATTATATTACAATCTTTTTTATTTAGATTGGACATCAAGTAGAGGCAAGTAGCTGTGGTTCAACAAGGAGACAGGGTGATACAAACAGAAAGATTAGAGTGAGATACAGAAGCACTTGGAGTTGTACCTCAGTCTTGATTTAAAGCTGAAATATATTCATGAAATACGTCTGTCTAACACCTGTCTAAAATGTCTGTTTGGCGAAGACAGTTCAGCTTGGCGTTGATTTAAACTAAAGCACCAAGTCAAATTCAAACTGTGTCGACTCGGCAATAAAAGCCCTGCAGTAAAGTGTGATTTTTTTTTTTTTTTTTTTTTTTTTTTAATCCATACGGTGAGATATCCCTGTAATTCTCCTGCAAATAGCTTCAGTTTTCTGAGCCTGGCTGTCCAGCAACATTATCAATTTTCTGCTAAAACCATGTACAACATTAATTAAATGAAAGTGCCCCTAACCATTTGGTAGAATACGCCACAACCTTTTTCAGAAATTACTGCGCATTGATTGCAGCTACTATTACTTTATTTTACCCAAACAGCAGATTTTAGTCCCTAACAAAAATAAATGGGAGAATAGCAGAAGACATTTATGTGAAAAAGTGTAACCTTTGTTTTGCCACACACACAAAAAAAAATAAATAAATGTTTCATGCAAAGAAGTAAAAGTACTCTGCTAATTTCAACTTGGTCAGGAAAAAAAAAAAAAAAGCTTGTACTCAAATTATATTTGCAGCAGTTCGGTTTCAAATCTCAGTCAACGTGTACAATTTAAAAGCATCAATGCAGCTGTATTGTGGCAATGAGTATCACTTTATTTCAATGATTTCTTACACTGCCTCTCACATTCGCAGTGATAAGCTACTCGAAGTGTAGACTTTAGCAGAGCCAGTGTCACAGGGAGACTTATTGATTTTGAGCGGTGTCTTCCTTGGGCTCTGTGTGACTAGACAGTGGCCTCATCACGGTGGGAGTCTTTAGTGGATCAATTGGGAGCACTTGTACCTGTTTGTAACTGATAAGACAACACTTCAGAGAACTGATAATGATTAGCTTAGGATAAACACAGCAAATCAACATAATAGGGAAGTAAATATGGACGATAAATAGCCTTTAACGTTGCTCATTATTTTTCCCAACACAAATAAAACTCTACAGTGCTTATTTTTTCACTCACCTATTCACAATCATTAATTCAATAAGGCGTTAGTATGTAAGAATCACAATTATCAGAAAGAATCTAAACCCTGGAGCTGAAAATTGTACTGCAACGCTTTCTTGAAACTGCGTGACAAGGTCTACTAAGTGGCCATGTTGTTTTGTCACTTAAGACTCATGAGATCATTGTAGTTTCATCCACAGCCTATAATGGTGACATGGTGAGCCCATATCCTGATCCTGCCCCACATGAAAAGGGACTCATGAGATCATTCAGTCTTGACCTAGATGCTAAAGAACATACCGGAGATGACCCTGCCACGCACAAAAGTTATATTTAAAATGGAGGCACAGAGCATTTGAATGGAGATTACCTTTTTAATGGTTGCAATAAAAAAAATATGTTTGTGAAATAATGGGCTATAAAATATGACTGAAGTCATTGAAGGAGTGACATTTGAGGGCAGATCCCTCTTGTGTTGACATGTAACGGCACTAACTGTTGTCATGGGAAGCCTGTCACTTAAAACAGGTCAGATCAAAATGTGCCGCTGGGACTTATGCCTTCCGTCAGCGCTGCCACACAATGCCATCACCAAAGCGGGCGTTATTCTCACTATCAGTTTGTTTTCAAAATTACAGTATCACTTGCACATTATCCACACCCATGCAGTATCCTGTTTTTTTGAAGTCCACCTTAGCCAATGCATAGTTTTTGTCATGGCCATTCAAAAGGAATTACCAATAACACTGCTAATAATAAAAGGCTTGTAATGGATACATAGGGGGTTTGTCATCTTGCTACAGTTTAATCTGGCCTGCAGGTACTCCGGCAGTGGAGGACAGGTAACGTGAGACTCAAAGATTCGCTGCATTAGTTCTGCTTAGCTAACCGTGAATGCTAATTGCAGGAAGAACAAACTACTACTCTCCCCTCCTTTTCCTCTCTCCTCCCCCTTTGGCCGACAGTAGAGCCCGCTGAGAAGCACAGAGAGTGTCATACAGCTTTGCTTGGAGCGGGAACAAAGAAGGTTGTTCTGTAAGCGAGATTCAATATGTAGAGGGAAAACACAGTTGAACATATAGCTGTTGATTTCCCCATAGCCACTGTATACTAAGTCATACCTAATCAGTGGAAATCTTCCATTTTTTTAAGTTAAGGCATCTAGTTTTAACTTTAACCTGTCATGTTTTAAGCAGCAGCCTTTGAAAGCATACAAGGTGCAAGTGGTACATGCAGTATGCACTCTCAAGGAAACAGAATATCTTTATCTTATTTTTAGGATTTAGGATTTCAGGTGTAATAGGACTAAATACATGCAATATCTGCTCATCATTAAACACTCAGCAATTATTATTCTGAAGATGAAATTGTCAGAAACACAAATTTAAAAATTCTGTCAGCTGAAATGTCAAAACCGTCACCCAGCGCAAGTTCTGTGTGACCAACTCTACTGCAAACATCTCTTTGAAATAACCAAAGCGCTACAGTATTACCGACAAGATCGGAGTGCAAAATAACACCAATCCATAAAAGTTCATAAAAAAGGGCTAAAATCTCAAATTAGAGTGTGCTCCATTCAGAGGAACCCAACCATGACACGCCTTTGTGAGAAAACAAGACAATGAAAGAAAGAGGGCAAAGAATAGAAGAGTTAAATCCTGTACTAATACTGATACCGATACTAATCTGTGGGCAAGGTCAAAGACCTGGTTACACACCAGAGGCTATAAAGGCTCAGAGGTGCTGGTCAGCCCGAGCCGCCAAAGCTGTGATCACTCTCAGAGGTTCTGACCTGGGCAAATGAGAGGCCACTACCCTAGTGGCAACCACTATCTCCTATCAGTCTTCTATCCAGACATCTATAGGCTACCTGCAGGCCTTCAGGCAAGAGCTATCATATAGCCACTGTACCGAGCACTCCTGTCTTTACCTTGCAGTGGAGATTTATTGTAATTAGAAGATTCCTTTACAAAAGCTTGGGATCAGCGTTTCTTCAAGGATTTCTGTGCAGTCCCATGGGGGACACCCTTTGATCCCGACCTTCGAACCCTAAGGGTTAATCCTTCCCTTTGCAAATGAGTTTGACATGATGGACCACTTCCTAATTGGTCAATTGCTCAGTGCCATTTCTGGGTCCTGCTGGTTTAACAAGTGTATGTTTTCCTTCCCACTCTCCAGTGTCTTACCACATCAGTGCTGATGGCTTTGAAGTGCGTAATCATCCCCACAATGTGGATTCATACGTTTTTCTAAAGAAGTCTACAGGATCATCGTGCATCGAAAAGGTTCAGAGTTCTTACAAGTTCTAAGTAAAACCTTGACATGACATGACAACAAAGAAATTCCCTTAAATATGCACAATCTCCCCACTCCATTAACTCTTTAAAATCTGTTGAAATCACTGTTGTTGTTCTATTCCATTGGGATTCCCACATGGTTTCTTTCTTTTCTCTCTTTCCCTCTACCTCCCACTATGTGTTAGCTTGATAATGCTGAAGGCTATAGTAGCTCTTAAACCATCAGAGACATTGAAAGAGAGGACTGGCGGTGTCAAGTCCCACCCTGCAGCATGTGGCTTGTAAGTTTCTGCCCCTCCCCACCTCCATCTTTTTCCCAATCAGATTAGTTTGTCTAATAGTGAGAGGAAAGGTTGTTGCCAGTGGGCCCTGCAGGCTTGAAAGAACAGGTGGCCAAGTGCTGAAATGGTTTCTCTGCATTGATCTGTAAAAACAGTATGGTGGTCTGCATCTGCGTTAGACTCCGTGATCGTAAACTGAAAGTTGGTGCAGCTACATAAGATGAGAGTATTCGCAACTCTAGAGCTGTTTCTTTCAGACCACTTAAAATTCATATTTTAATCAGTCGTCACAAATTAACTGATGTAGTGTATTTGGTAATGCTATTTGTGCAACATCAGGACTACAGTTAGGGCACCTGTATCTGTATTTTGAGACATCTTTCAGATCTACCTGCAGACCGTTACTCAGATGGATTACCCAAGTAACCTTTCCCGATGACCTCTGTAGGGTTTGTTCACCTGCAGGACCATGGGAATCTCCCCAGCCAAAATACCTCCTCCCCAGTACACCGAGAACGTGCCTCACCAGCCGCCTAGCACCAAGACGGATTGTTTAGGGGCGCAGAATAAGTCAGGTCAGGGAATCCTCGGCCTCAGGCCTGGCTAATTACTTTCTAATGTGACGACGATTCTTTTGAAGAGCTGTTTTCTCACTGACCAAATCCCTTTAAAAGCATCTTGGGGGTGCAAAGGGGGCCGAGAGGGAGTGCGCTGTGGCAGGCCACACCAGGGCCAGAGGGGGGGCTCAGGTTACACCCTGCCTGCCGTGATGCATTGTTGGTGGGACGCCTAGGCTCCAGTGCTCGCCCACCACCACCACCACCACCACCACCACCACCACCTCCATCCTCCTCCTCTCAGCACTGTCCCTCCAAGAGAGGCTGCCGCAGAGCCTCATGGAAACTCTGACACCAGTCCAGAGGATGCACTCTGCACATGAAACCTTACACTCAACTAATGGTTACAAATGTGTTTTCAAAGAAATCCCAGGTCTCCCGTATAAAAAAACCATAGACTCACACTGCTGGATGAGCATATAGATACATACACACACACGCTCATTGCACACACGTGGGAACACTGGAACACACAATTGGGGACAGTTGGTGCTGCTGAAGTGGGGGATTTAAAAAAGGACTGTATGAATGATGAGATATGAGGTTCTTTTTTTAGCACGCCTGTCGGAGATGACAGAAAAAAACAAACACTTTTAATTTGATCTGACATCGGGTCATTTGATTTTTACCACCGTAACAATACAACATTAACAGTTTACTACGGTGATAACCAAACACATCAGCAAGTTGACTCTTTAAGGAAACCCTGCCTTTAGAAATCGCAGGTGGCTTGTGGTTTTGACTGACACATCACACAGATTTCAGCGACCTCTTGCTTTCTTTCTCTCATTCCCTCAAAGAGAATGTATTCCCTTCCAGGGGAGTGATCCCTAATTAGCTGTCAGGTGATAGTGTGCTGCTTTCATTGTGCTCCCTGCTGCCGTGCTGCAGGCTATGTGGTCAGCAGTCAGTCTCAGACTGAAGTGACAGATCATCTCTCTATACACCAGACCCCTGCAGCTGAAAGAGACCACTTGGTCCTTACAAAGAGTTCCCAACTCTCCATATTAAGAAGAACTCAATATCAAATCTCATAACAAACAGATCACTGCCCCAGCAAAGACAAGAGGATCACTTGAGAATCTGTCTTTGCTCTCACAAATAAAAACAACAGCCAGTGATACGTTTGTCTCCCACCAATAGGCGACTGATGACTGGATTTGGATCTGAATTATTTAGTGGCCCTTAGTGTTTGTCAGTTTGTTCAATGTAGGTGATTTTAATGGAGAAAAGATCCTTCTGATATCATGTTCCAACATTCAGTGAAAATGACAAAAGCTTTTGGAAAATCACAATCAAATTTTGCTATTTAAGTGCGAAAAATAACTATCCATTCCTGTATTTCTCAATAACAGCCATATCTTCTAACTTCACAGGATATGGCAGACAGGTAATTCCTGATATAAAAGATATGATTTCTTCCTGTCTGTCTGTTAGCTTCACTGCGGGTCTCCTCCAGACAGTTCCAGTATCCACCCAGGCAGCAGAGGGACCTTGTTTGAAGGTCATGTCAGCACCGGGGCGTAAACGTTAGACCTCTTTGTGGTCAGGGTAAATGTACAAGGCCGCCCTGCGGGAGCACTCCTTCCCTCTCTTTAATCGGCGTATAACAGGCCCTTGTAGAGCCAAACTGTCTGCGACACATCAGCACTTAGAAATAAAAACCCCTCAGCCAACCCTGCGACGGCTGCGGTTGGAGAACGGCAGCTGGATCATTTCAGAGGGACAACACAGACAGGTCTGCTGGTAGAAGGGAAACAGGAAAGGGAAAATCCATTTTAAGATGGAGTGCATACATCATGTTTCTGTATTCTGAAATCTTCCAGTTCAAACTTTTACTTATAAAATATCCATTTATTTATCATTTCTAGGATTAAAAAGCACTTACACGATGATGCACGGAAATTATGTTACTGCTCCACTGACTTGAAATATAGTTTGTATTTATGAATCCAGTGTTTATTTCTTTGCAAATTCATTTTCCAAATGATATTAGATTAGAGTTTTAGTTCTCGGATTTTAGATTTTAGCTTTTTTTACCTCTAAAAAGAACATGAAAGATTATCAGAATAAATAATTTAATAATATTAAAGAGGTGTTTTATGAAATCTGTAAATGTTTTTGTTGCTCTGTGATCTGGAATACGTGTCTCAATGATTTTAAAACTGTTCCCTCAATGTTTTTTTTCCCAACATTCAGCTTCCCTAACCTTTCCTGTATACTCTGTAAATAAACAGTCCACAAAGTAAATAAGACAAAACACAGAACAGACAGCCATCCTTCTGTCAGCGAGGCCAATCATTTGAAGGAGCCGAGAAAGCAAACTTAACAGTTCTAATGCTCCAGCCGAGAAACTTAATTTACCAATTTGCAGGAAGACAAGATGGCAGGAAACAAGCCAATTTGCCACGTGTGCAGCGCACAACAAACCCCAGCCTTGCTCCCCGGCCTCATGAGAGGTAATTATCCCTAAAAAAGAATGCCATGCTGTATTAAGATGTAGCCGCATCAAAACGAGGGAGGCAGCCTCATTACAAGTAATTATGAGGGAATTAGAAACATCATTTAACTAAACGAGCAAATAATGTCCAGGATATTGAAGAAGCTGCCTGCACTTCTGCCGACCGCTGCAAGTCCCATTACAAAAATTGTAGGTCTTTAATAGAATAATGACATGCTTTATCTTCCCTGGCTCTCTCTGAGAGGGTCTTGGAGCAGCAGAGGGCTGAGGGAGAGAGGGGAGGATATGAAAACAACTGTTGCAGACCTCTCTGTCCTCAGTGTGGTCTCACTCTTGAGTGTGTAGCATAAGGCCTTCAAGATAATCCCCCTATTATCCTTACAAATACAAAATGGAGAGCAGAGAATTGTATCTCACGTCCATTATTGTGTCAAAGGTAATGCTAATGGACTTATCTCTAGAGTAATAGCTGAGTTCTCTACACGTACTGTAGCCTGTAATAGTTTGATGCATATTAGACAGAGAATGGCACTGCAGAACAGGCAGTTCAAAAAATGGTTGGTGATTTAACAATGAAGCATAATGCACTTCGCCATTAAGGCATATTTTTGGTTAAATATTGTTCTTGGGGAATTTAACTTGGGGATGGAAAAGGCTTTCATTGTGGTTCAAATAACAGAGCTGTCTGTATTTGGCCTTATAAACATCTCAAAATACGTCATGTTGATACCGTCAGTCACAGAAATATTTAGTTTTTTAGTCAAATTGATTTTAAGACAGAAACCTACGCTTTGGTTTCATTGGAACCAAACAGTAAACTTGAAACTTATTTTCATCCAACCCTTATTGTATCCTTGTGTTTTAGAATTGTTTCAGTAACCGTTTACAAAAAAATTATGACTTTATAACATACCCATGTTTCCCATTGCCTGGTACAGTAGCAGGGGCTGGGGGTTGGGGAGGAGAAGAAGGAGGAGGAGGAGGAGGAGGAGGAGGAGGGGGACAAACACAATTTCCCTTCAGCTCCTTCATTTCCAGTTGATATAAAACAGAATCATGAAAAATCACTTCTGGTCCAAGCTCTCCTTTTTAACCATTAACCCATAAATACAGAAGCTGGTTAAAGCCAGCGGATGACAGGGCCTGCCTCAAAAATCTTGTTACGCTCCCCTCAAATTCATTTAGGGAGCAAACAGGTCTTGAGAGTTGTCTGGCTTAATGCATTGCGATCGCTTTTAAAACTCTTGTCTTGAGGCAGACCCGAGGCTCTGCATCTGCTTGTGGTGTTATACTTCATAACCTTCCCACTCTAATATGAAACCACACATACGCCCTCTTTAAATCAAATGGCTGTAAATACGTTGGGAGGTAGTTGAAAAGCCCTCATCCAAATGCACGACGAAGGGATGGAATATGTAAGAAAAAAAAAGAGTTCTTCAAATATTAGAGGAGAACATTATGAATAAAAAAGTAAAGTAATGTTGTTGCAGCCTGTTTAAATTTAATGGGGTCTCTATTAAGTTAGTTTTGATCTACATCATTTTATCTCAAGACGTAAAAGAGGTGATATCCGGAGGTTTTAGTATAATTCATTATGATCCTGTAAATATGCTCTAAAAACTATCCCGAGAATCAATTTGCCCAGCGCTCTCTGTCTTTGCCTCTCCCTCTCCACACTGCGTGTAGCCCACAGTTTCCATTACTCCCATCATAAATTATACCACAGAGTGAATTACACTTGCTTTTCACCTTACCAGGCAGGTTTGATGAATCCTAAGGCACAACACATCATCTCAACAAATCTTCATCACCATGCCAGTCGCTGTCTCTTTGCAGTTTAAACCACTTCAAATCATTTTCATTGCCCTGCTATTAAAATTTGTAATTCACACCTGCCATTGCAGTGATACATAGTTACATCGAACCCCCTCCTCTCTGCCCCCCACCTATTCCTCTCTTTCACTTTCTCTCCTTTGCTCGTCACTGCAGCACCACGCGTCTCTCTCTCTCTCCCTCTCTCTCTCCCTCTCTCTCCCTGTCTTGTAAATCAAACAACCTCAGGTGACAGGTCATGCAGATTTCCCACAAGTCACTGGGGTGCAAACATCCATCCAAAAGAGCGGCGCATTGCCGTCATACCTGATGACATAATGACCACTTGGAAACTAATAAACAGCTTCATTCAACCAAAGCTATTGCTCCTTTTCATAAGCGTTACGGTCTCCCATCCCTCTCTCTCTCTATCTCTCTTTTCTCTCCCTCTCCTATCTGTCACAAATTCATCCTCCTGCACCTCACCTCTTCGCTGGTGCTGGAGTTACCCATAAATCACTGCTGTTGTCTAACGCTATCCATTTTCCCAGAAACACAGGGCGGCTGTTGCAGAAATTGGGTCAGGCATAATCTGCAGGGCAGCAGAGCCTGGCTAGTCATGATTCTGCTAGGTAATGTAGCCATTAGCACACAGTGAGAGATTGGTGGGATGGGTAGAAGGGGTTGGGTGGGTGGTGGTGGGGGTCCCTTGTACATGATGTGACACCCAAGAAAAGCTGGCAAATGATACAGTTTTATCGCTCTCCATCAACAACAGGACATTTGGGTGTGTGTTTGTGTTTGTGTTTGTGTGTGTGTGTGCTTGTGAGTGAGTATGTGTGTTGTGTTTAGTTTCTGCATGTACTGAATTGATATAAAATAGTGAATTCAACCTCTTGAAAAGCTTCTGAATTAAAAAGTCATACCATGGTGCCCAAAGTGTAACTGATACAGTCATTTATTTAAGCAGATGGAGGAAAGAGAACAGCTTCGATTAATGCGAGTCTTGAACTTTGACAATATGCCTCTTTATTATGTTTCCCCTTACAAGACCTCATGCTGGGAGGCAGACTTCAAATGAGAGAAGATCCGCCCCAGTTTGAGATAGCGTGCATCTCATTTACACCCAGCAATGTGTTTTATCTACTTCTTAGTTACCTCTGCATGCATTACCTTTAAGGCAGCTTGTTTAGGTCATCCACTTCTTGATTTACAGCAGAGCACCACGAGCAGTGTTTAGAAATTCGAAATGAATCTGAACTTTAAAGTCTTTGCATAATGAAAACGTGTAGTTTTAGACACGGCTTGATATCTGAATCCGCCTGCAAGACTAATGTGCTTAGGGGACAAATAAGGAAGCCACAGTAGAGAGCCTTGCAGAGGGATGAATGCGTGACATTTCCCACTGCATTCCTACAAAAGCGTTGCTCCTCCGCAGATACAAAGCTGCAATTAAAATGCACCTGTCAAGAAGCTCACAACCTAATATTTGATGTAATAATAGGAGGTGTATGATAGGATGTGAAAGTATGAACAGAAATGTCATGTATGTTAATTAACATCAGTGTCCTCCAGGTTTTTTTTTCCTCTCTTCAGTCAAAAAAAAGAAAAGAATTAGAAAGAAAGAAAGAAAGAAAGAATTACTGCACCTCTACAACAAAAAAAATAATAATTCAAACTACACCATGAGCCTTTAACAGAGATTATCACATTGGATATAATGTGTTGTGATCAAATAAGTTTGTGTGTACATTTCCTGTGCTCCTCGGGGGGAAGAGGAGTTGTGTCAACACACTTATGTAGATTTCAGCATTAGTCTTGTTTACAAGAGCTTAAAATATTTACCTTGTGCTTCAAAATTTAAAGTGTGTCAACAAGTCACAAGTGCACAACAGCAGGAGTTGAATAAAACCAAGCAAGCTCATTTTTCACTGAAATAGAAAATTTATTGAATGAGAAGATTATTGAAGGTCTAAATTACAATAGAAACAATGAGATTTTTCCTTAAATGGAATAATTATGTTTTTTTTTTCCTGTGGGGTGAAATAAAATGTTGCCTTATGATGCTTTGACAAACCAATAAAAAAAGAAACCTGTAAAAGCATTTCTTTTTCTCTCTCTCTCTCTCTCTTGAATGTGATATGAATGCTATACTCCATTATTTCATGAGGAAGGGGAAGAAGGGAAAACAAAATAAAAGTACAAAAATTATTATAATTAATTATACACATGGTGTATTTTATACATTTAGGGAAGCTTGATTGCTTTCGTGTGAGACGTACAGTTGCTGCATAATAAGAATTTCTTCAACAAATAAAGTGATACAATTAATATACAGCGGTTATGTGGAGACATTTATGAGAATGTTGTTTGTAATGCGTTTTTTTGTTTTTTGTTGTTTTTTTTTTTTTTTACTGCAGTGCTGAACATACAGTAGAGTCATTCAGTACTCAATCTTGTTATACAGGTTGTATAAAGGTAACGCTGGCAGGTTGCTCCCCGGGTAATACAGGGGCGTCGGAAAGGCGATAGATCGGGGAACTGGGACGCGCAGTAAGGAGTTATCTCTGAAAACCAGCGGCATCCCCACTAGTGTCTGTGCGGAGGCATGGGCCATGTTGGCCGCCTCCAGTTCAGCTGATAGCTGTCGTTTCCATTTGTTCCTCCTGTTCTGAAACCACGTCTTGACCTGAGTCTCCGTCAGCTGCAGGCTGGAGGCTAAGCAGGCCCGCTCCGAGCTGCTCAGGTACCGCTTCATGTCGAAGGTGGACTCCAGCTGGTACACCTGACTACGGGAGAAAACCGTGCGCGTCTTCTTCTTGGCAGAGTTGCCCTGCTTGTCCGCACCGTCTGTCTGTCTCTCCTCCGACAGAGGTGACATTTGATGGCACGGTCTCTCCCTCTCTTCCTTATAATCCTGCAGCAGAGGCTGTGGCAGGTGCGGCCGCCGTGCGAGCCCGTCGTTTCCAGACAGGAGTCCTTTACCGGGACCTAAACGCGAGCAGGAGGAGAGAGAGGTGATGACTATTAGAACCTATAAATACAAATGTGTATTTTAGGACAGGTGCCTGTCACAGTTTTTCTACACACTCAGTTTGAGAGTTCGTCGAGTGTGAACTGTGACTCCCTAAATCGTCTGATGCAAACCGGTGACTTTTAGAAAAACAAACAAAAAAAAAAAACAATTCACCACGAGTACGCTCCGTTTACAGTAAGCTATTAATTAAATCCAGCTCTATTTAACGCTCAATTGACGACGTGTAGTGCGGCCATTTTAGAAACATGTTTCATCAATTAGCAGGCTCAATTAAATTTGAAATGAGAGGACAGACAGAGGGATAATTATTCGACCTTGCACTCTTCGGCTGCTGCCGCACACCACAAACAAGTGGAAGTGGATGAGCTGCATGTGAGTGTTACAGTCATAAACACAAGCTGATGAAATGTGAGCTGAAGTGCAAACAAAAACCAAACTGGAGGCCTGCTTTTTTTTTTAATTTTAAAGACCTGATCAAGACATTTTACAGAGTAAATAAAAACACATCATGTTTAAATGCCTTTTAATTTAATTGTAACGCCTAATAAATTGATTTTCCTTGTCTGTTATTATAATGATAATCATATTAGTAATAATAGCCTGATAAGAATAAATATTCCTCACCTAAACATGAGAAGTTATGGGCTTGGTGCTGGGTGCATGGCTCGCTGTGACCCGTGTCGGAGCAGAAGCAGTCTGCTGAGTCCTCCCCGCCGCTGCACTCCTCTTCGGAGGACACCGACAGTGAGCGCCTCCGCGGCGGCGGTGGTGGCCCCTTGGAGATCTCTTTGGTCCCGGAGCGCGGCGCATCGGACGGCGTGCCTAAAATAGACTGGATGGTAAAGCTGGAAATCGGGCCCGACGAGCATTTGCTCCCGCTGTCTTCTGCGCTACTCATTCTCGCTTCATAACAGTATTGAAGTATTGACTGAATCTGTCTGTCCCCTTGTATTCCGTTATTGGTTTCTACACGATTGGTGCGTAAAAATTACGAAAGCGGTTTTTGTCGTCTTCTTTTTTTTCCGCCACTCTCTCTCTCTCTCTCTCTCTCCCCCTAGCCTGTTTAATTGTGGAGTTTTACATTGAAGGAGTTGACGGTGTTTTTTCTAGAGCTCGGGGAACATGAGTGTATTCCTGGTCCTCCTCCTCACGCTCTGGATCAGAGGCAGCAAGGTTGCGTTGCTTGATTTGCATGTAGGTAAGCTCCTCCTGGGCCAATCGCAGCCTCCAACATAAGCCCGGAAATTTCAAACTCCTGTCAAGGTTTTGAGATGGGATGAGGAGAGCGAGAGAGGCGAGGAGCGGCAGTGTTCAGTTCTGCTCATTTCATTCAGCTGCACTCAGAACATTTAGAATAATGTTTAAACCCTGTAAAACTCCTTTGCTTTGTATTGTTATTTAAATAAATGCAACATTAGTTGTTCGGAGTTTGATGGAGTTTAAAATAAATTTAAAAAAAAAAAAAAGACTTTAATGTCATGTTTTAAGAAAATATGTTGAGATTTCTGAAAAATATCATTTTAAAAAACACTGTATCATTTAAAAAAAGTTTTATTTATTAGTTCTTTCCATTAGCGTTTGTCTCTGAATGTGCTTTACCATTCATAAACAGAAATACAGTCAGCTGCTTGTAATCCTATACAAAATGTACACGGCTCAGTCAACTGAGAATGACCTCATGTAAGTCAGAGTTTTATTATTATCTTGTGCATGTCAAATTGGCCGGGGTGACAGTAACACGCACATACAGCCTGGAAACTAAAAACAGAGGCCCGGCTCATTTTTTCCTGAAAATAATAAACTCATTCCGCGTCCATTATCTGCGATTAAGAATTAATTTGATCATTACTGAGCTAATCTGCCTCGTGATGACCGCGCGTGGAGTGGAGGCCGGCTAATTGATTGACTAATTGATTGGAGGTGGTGGGGGCCGAGTGCGTGCACACGTGTGTGTTTGTGTGTGTGTGTGTGTGGTGTATCAGAAGAGGGGGGGCTTCCCACCACCCCCTCCCTTCTCCCCACCTTCACCACCCATGCTTTATCTATCTGTGCGTGTGTGTGCGTGTGGGTGGGTGGGTGTTGTGTCTGGCTGCGGGACAGCTGCGGGGCTTGAGCTGGAGGTTCGGGCACATTATCCCTCTTTTACTGCTTTGTAAGGGAGCCCCAGACACATTACAAATGGTCAGCTTTAATCATCATGTCAACGCCCATCCCGGTATCCACACAACCGGCATTCGGTGTTAGAAGACCGCCTAGAAAAGGAGTGAAGACGGCGACTGTGGATGCAGGCTTTGGAGCTGCTGCTGATGATGATGATGCTGACAGCAGCTTCTGTCGTCACCATCATCATCATCATCATCATCATCATCATCATCATCATCATCATAGCAGGCAGACAGAAGCATCTGGATCCACGCGTAAATATCGTCAACTGAGCAGCTGCTTAACGATCTTAACAAAACGCTTACGCAGGGGAGGCTTTGCTGAAAGGGGGGCAAATATATGGGGGCAGTCGGGGCGGATGCTGGATTTATGGTGGTTACACATAAGGCGTGAAATCTGCAATGACAGTTAAATGGGTTTATTTTATATGCCGCTCTTTTCAAACAAAGACCTTTGTCAGTGTGGCCGCCTTCATCACTTTCAGACGACTTTTGCAAAGTGAGATTAGTTCATCATAGAGATAGTGGACATAACAGGCTGCTATTGTGCTGCAGAGAATGAATTACGCACGCTGGCTGTCTTTTTTTTTTTTTTTTTTTTATGTCAGAGTTGGGCGTTTATAGGCCAGTCGTACAGGCCGAGCGGTGTAGTTACCTCTATTAGTATGGAAATGTCCACCTCTTACCCCGTGTTTCTGCGTTTCATCTGGCGAGGGACCCCAAAACAGCAAGGAGCGCGCCTAAGTTCGCGCTCTATCACAATGATAGGTGGCGTATGGCCGCCCTACCGCAATAACAGAACAAGATCTTTAGCAGGAGAGAAAGGTCTGAGAAAGACAGATGAAGTTATGAGGCGCTTTGATCTGGGAATCAAGCTTCGATAAATATTAAACAAAGACCCTTTACACGTGTGTATTATGATATATGGCGTGTCCAACTCTAGAATAAGGAAATTACCAGAGAAAATGATATCAATAAATTTTCTAAGTATAAACGTTGATTATGTTTCGATTTTCATTCAAGAAAGCGGGGCCTGCTCTTTTTTCAGGAGGCGCGTGTGTGTGTGTGTGTGTGTGTGTGTGTGTGTGTGTGTGTGCGTAAAAGAGAAAGTGAGAGAGAGCGAGGGGGGGAAGAGAGAGAGAGAGTTGTAAACGCAAGCAGAGCGCCCGAGCCCTGGAGGTGTACAATTTATGTAATCTGAGTGTGGAAATGAACTGGGTAATTTATTGGAAAACACAAAGTCAGGAAGATTGGATCAGTACAGCCTATCCACGGGCTCCTATCCATCAAGTTCCAATTAACAACCTAACCATTGAGTTTTAATGGCTTTCCAATCTACTGCCCTGATAGACTCATCAATTCCTCGGGGAGAAATTAAGAAAATCGACCGCCCCTCGGCGTTTCAGTGTCATTCTTCACAGCAACTATATGTCAAATTAAAAACACAATTAAAATTTAAACTGTTCCAATCAGACGGTGCCCCGCAACCTATGTTTCACTTAATAGAACTTTGATGAAAATCTGATGCTCGCATTCAATCAGCAAAGTAAATGGGATGGTTTCTTTAAAACAAGATTTCCTCTTCAGGAAGTGTCAAAAGAGTTGTTCAAACACACCCTCTGTGTTTGGCCTCCCGATTATGGAAACTCACCATAACAGGAAGCTTTTGTTTGACGCACAGGACCAACGGGGAAAGGTGATTTCTGATGCACACGTGCGTTCACCTGTGGCCAATTTTACCCCGAGGGAGCCATCAATGAGGATGTTTGTTGTTTGATATGATTTGTTAAAGAAACTGGAAACTTTAGAAGGGTTGATAAGGCTTAGGCCTACTGATATATCGCTGTTTGACGTGGTTTCTCTCTTGGCACCATGAGCCAAAAATGCTTCTGAAAAAGACTTCTGTCATAAAAAAAACTAAACTATATTTTAATCCTTAAATAAAGGCTTTAATCTCTGCATACAGCCTATATGTCCCGCTATAACTAACTTTAATAGTCCAACACACGTGTGAGCAGCTGTGAGTGGCTTCAGAGAGGAGGCTAGCGTTACGCAAGGTGGTCGGGCCCACTTGAGTGTTTCCAAACTGGCACTAAAACCTCTGATAGGGCTTAAAAATTATCCATTCAGCTCTCAAATTTAATGTAATACACTGAGCGGAGTCCCCGGTCACGTCCGTTTGCCCCCGTTCCTGCAAATGTACTTTATCTGATTTTGGCCCCGCTCCATTTTCTCCTTTACATAAAGATGTCGCACAAATGGAAATTATCGAGTGGTAATTTTTTCAATTTATGCGCGCAAATCAAGGTCACGCTGAGCCGAAGCGGCGCGTTTGAACGTGAACATTGCTCTTACTTGACGCAATATGATGCAGACGTTTACCGATCGATATGTGCCAGAGGAATAATGCCATACCAATCTATTAATTTGCAGTAATGGGGGCCGTGTTGAGTGCGCGTGGTACGTCGATATTTGGATGATCTGACGATATTTGAATGAACCCTTTGTCTCTCGATGAGGTCATCATATACAGTTTGTTGCTGACTGATTCATTTTCAATAACTGCATTAGCCCACAGATGAAAACAGAAAATGACCTTTGAGGCAAAGGTTAATTTTTACTCATAATCTCATGTGTTAAATTTGGATGTTTGGGCAATGCAAGTGTAATGTTGTGCAGTCTGCTAACAGATGTGTGTATGCTGTAAACTGCAGGAGAATTGAATGCTCCTGAAACTGCACAAACTGTGAAGCAGTTTGGTGTTTTAATATGAGGGAGATGCCTCCAAGTGTCCACCTGGACTGTCACCTGTCAGTCTGGATATACTCAGTTTCCAAAGCATATATAAATGTTTTTAGTTTGTTTGTTTGTTTGTTTGTTTTTTTTAAAAAAAAAGTCGTTTAAATAAATCATTGTGATTATTTATTACTGATTTCTGATTATTTATTGTGCTTCATGCGGCCAACTCAACAGAGGCTCAGAGGAGTGTTCACGCCCTCCTCTCACAGCCCCCTCCCCTTGGATCTGCATTTCTCTCTTGTGACAGTTTTGAAAAAGCTAAAATTAAATTAAAACACTGCTCAGTATAACAGTGTATGTTGTAAAAATTCCAGGTAGGTTAAGTCTTGGCATGATATCTATTTTTTTTTTTCATTTATGATTAAAAAACACCAGCAACCTGTATCGTAATTTTTAATGTGCTATTATTAATATCAACTGATTTTCTCCAATCACGAAATATCTTCAATCAAGTTTGACTCTTTCCACATTCGCTGAGAAGTTTAAGAAAAGATTCAAGAAAAAGGAACGGTTCATTTGCATAAAAAGAAGCAGGACTGTCTCAATTAAAAAAAAAAAAAAAACATAAAACATTTTACATGAACTATTATTTAAGTACTGCCTCAAGTGTCCAGTGACACCTGTAGGGTCAAATTTGTTACAAAATATCAAGGTGTTTATTTATTTATTTATTTTTAAGATGGGCCAAAAACTACCGAGTTTCAACTGTGGAGACAGCGATGTTGTTGTAAAGATTAAAAATATGTATAAGAGTAAGGATTTTTTAAATAAATGTTTTTATATTCTACAACCAGCGTGCTACCTCACCACTTCAAGAGTGGCATCATCACTGTAAAACGAGACGTTTCCTCATAAAGTAATAAATTTAATAATAATAATAATAATAAAAATTTGAAAAGTGATTAAAATTTAAAAAACTGAAAAATAAAATAAGAATGAAGAAGAAGACTAAAAGTGATCGCTTGCTGCAACAACAAAAAGGTGGAGATGCCTGCCATAGATCCTGACATCCCTGCACCTCACACACAATGCACACAATACACACAATACACAAACACACAAGGCCAGAAGAGAGAAAGGGGGAGAAAAAAAAAATGTGAAAAGACAGCAGCTCATACTCAGGGAATAATGTCCTCTTCTGAATACATTACACATAATTTTGGCAAGATGGTGGCAATTACGTATCTAATTGACCGAGCCACGTTTTATGTAAAATAACGTTTTTAAAGTGCATAACACTAAGATGATTACAGAAACCCACCTGCCCAAGCTACAAGTGTGTGTGTGTGTGTGTGTGTGTGTGGCATCTATTATCAGAAGAGAGATTTGCTTATTTGCTTATCTCTTTTTCTTTTTTTTAAACTATTTTTTGTTTTGTTGTGTTTTTGTATATATATATATATATATATATATATATATATATATATATAAAAATCACTGTATACTAAAATCATACAGAAATATCCTAAAATGTACGGAATATTCTCCATTTATTTCACAACATGGTTCAGCAATACAATATCAAAACGTTGTTTTTTTGTTTTTTTTTTTACTGTCCAAAGGAGAAGTGGCAGCTCCTCTCCGTGCCTCATTAAATATATACATTTACATATTTTGTACACCAGTGTAGTCGATATTTTTGCCGCTCCTGTTCAAAAAAAAAAAAAAAAAACACAAAGTAGATTAAAGAGACATTGGAGCTCAAACACTTGTGCTTGAAGGACGTGTCCATGTGGAGGGAACAAGAGTGAGAATCACTAAAACTAAACATGGAGCTACATGGGTATTTTACAGCTGAGAGTGTCTTGATTGTCCCTCGTCAAACGCTTTAAAAAGAAAAGATAAAGAAAAGAAAGAAATTACAACAAATCCTCATCAGTATCCCACCGTGAACAGACGACAAAACGTTTCCCCGTTTAGTGGATTCATTCATTCACAGCACACCGTCAGTGTATTGCACATCATCGTGTAATCAGTTGTGGAAATGAAAACAAAATCAAATATTTGTTGATGTTGGGTGATAAAGCAGGCCCGCACCTCTTTAGGCCGCCACTTTCTGTAAACAAAGTTTGTTTCTAGTCCATCACACAGAGCTGATGTGTCCAGCAACAGTCATGGTGTCAGATCTATATGGAGAAAATAACAGACACTCATCAGGCAGTGTAAGCAGGTGGACTCCTGAGGTGATAATTACATAGCCTGTAATAATAATAATAACAATAATAATAATAATAATAATAATAATAATAATAATGATAATAGGACATGGGATTTGAATTGTCGGATCACGTGTAAACGGCACCCTTATGGAAGATGACAATATATTTGCCAAAATAGGTCCATGTAGGACAGTGTGTCTCTTTTCTTTATTTTTTTCTTCATTCAGTCACTTGTACAAAAATATTAAGTCTTTTTTTTTTTTTTTTACTTTTCTGATGAGTTGAAAATAAACACCAACTTGTGTCGCAACAACTCTTTTCAAACCGGTCTGAGCAGCGGCACGGATGTCACGATGGGATGGGAGTAGTAGACGCCCGGGTGCGGGAAGGTGAGCAGCGGCTGACTCGCGGGCACGTTGGCAGCGGTTCCTCCGCTCTCCGAGGCCGAGTTCTCGTGGTAGAGGATGGGCACACGGACTATCCTCTGCGCCGCGGCGTGGCTCAGGTTGGCGGCCTCCAGCTCGGCTGCCAGCTGCCTTTTCCACTTGTTCCTCCGGTTCTGGAACCAGATCTTCACCTGAGTCTCTGTCAGGTGGAGGGACGCGGCCAGGCCGGCCCGCTCCGAGCTGCTCAGGTACCGCTTCATGTCGAAGGTGGACTCCAGCTGGAACACCTGGCTGCGTGAAAAAACGGTGCGCGTCTTCTTCTTGCGGCACGGCTTCTTGTCGTCGTCCCTCTTCTTCCACTCCTCGATCTCGTCTTTTTTGGCTTCTTCCGTGTCGCTCTCCTCCAGGATTATCTCGTCGCCGCTTTTGTTGTTGTGCTCATCGTCTTCGTCGTCGTCTTTGGCGTCTGGCTCGGATTTGAGCACCAGGTCCGGTGAGTCTCTGTCTGTGCCCGAGGTTGGAGAGGAGTCTCTGGGTCTTGGTTTCTCAGTGACTGAAATGGGGAGACAAGGAGATGTGGTCATGAACAGTGAGGCCTGACGCTGTGTGTTTAGGGTTTTATTACAGCCTGTTGATGCTGGACTGTGTGAGGACTTTGGGAGAACTAAAATGGTTATAAATAGTGCCCGAAAAATATTGCTTGTGACAGCAACATAAACCATTTTTAGAGCTAGACCGACTGACAGCACCGCGTTCAAACACATTCAAATTACACTTACTAAAATTACTTTTAGATGGTAAAGAAACACACTATTCAAAGCCCTCCTTTATTTATTATTTCACTTCATCAAAACAGGGCTGCGCGTTCACTCTCCTAATTGAACACGCTTTTCTAAATCCCATTTTTCTCTTTGCATGAACGCACGATAGGTGCCATTCCTATCAGCGTGTTTTAAATCCCACATGAATAAATCACAGAAACCGGCAGGTAAAAACGCTGTCAGTGACCGAGCCTCTGGGGTAAGATGTTCACAGTGAGCGCCAATAGACAAATCAAAAGCACGCTGCGCATCGTCACCCTCATCCCATGATTTGATGATGTCTACTTCATTTTATGCTCAGCGTGTCACTTTATTGATCTATTATCTCGCGTCGTGGCATAACAAAATAGGCCTTCATAGAGGACAAGGCAGTCAAATCACCATGTACTTTGTGGTGTGGTATAAAGACAAGACATGCCATGTTATTTCCTATTAACCAAAACGCGCAAAATCCACTGAACTTTCTGAGGCGGAAGTGCAAAGACTGTTTTGCTGACCAGCTATGCACACAAAACACACAGGGGACGTCATCCTGAAAGGTTTTATGATGTGGCTGTTATCATCGAAAATAATAAAGTTCTCCCTGTCCATCTATTTAAATGATGAGGAGAATAAATGTGCAACATCATGAGCTAAAAGTGTGACATTTGCTGGCTCATAAGGGAGTCTGTGCTCGTAATATCTAATAAATAGTTGTTTCTACGTGTCGGTCTTACCTTCGGTTCTGTGTAGGTGGGCGGATGAGCTCAGGGCGTAGGGGTACCACCACGCCGAGGTGCGCTCCAAGTAGTGAGCCGGTATGCTGAACCTCTGTGCGGGCAGGTCAAAACGTGGAAAGTTGAAGTCCCCGACCTGAGAGAGAGAAAATCCTCCCTCCAAGGCCGCCTTGGTGGCAGTCAGTACGGGCTTGGGTTTGGACGGTTTGCTATCACAGTTCAGCAGGTTCTTAATGAAGAAAGGAGAGTCCTTGGCCGAAGCGCACGTCTCTTGCGTTGTCTCTGGCATCGCTGTGGCTGTGGTCTAAACGCAGAGGACCACGGAAACAGGGATTCAAAGCGAGGAGAGGGGGGTAAAAAAAAAAAGGCAAGGCTGACTCGCAGACTGTCGATATCCTGCCTGAGAGGATTCCCTGTTTTATTCTTCTCAGTGATTTTCAAACGCGGAGTTTTCGCTTTCACGCCCGGAGAGCGCGTCAAAACGCACGTCCTTTCTAGGCTAGACAAATAATAAAACGAGGCAAAGGAAAAAATAAACCACACGTATAAACATGGAGATGTCTCATTCCGGGTTCTTTCGTCAAATCGCAAACTGTGTCCACCGTGTCAGTGAGTCTGGCGTCTGATGCTAATGATGAAATAAAAATGTCATCCAAGTTAAATGCGGAAAGTATAGGCGATTGGGCATGTACAATGGCAAATGGGATTAAGGGAGAGACGGTGAGGAGAGAGAGAGAGTGAGAGAGAGTGAGAGAGAGAGAGACCATCCTCCCCTCTCTATGCGCTCTGGCCGCAGGCTCTGTGTGCTCGCCTGTTATTGGTCTCATAGAGTCCAATTAGGCAGAAAATGAACACAGGGCTGTTAGCGCCAAAAAGGAAGGTTTGGGATAAGCGCCTCATCACACAACTAACATTACAGACACACACACACACACACACACACACACTCACACACACATCGACTGCATGAGATTACTCATAATCCAGTGTTTTTATATTTCAGGATATCTTTTCTGAAGCGCTTTCACTCAGGCTGCAGGTGTCTGGTGGATTTATTTTTTTTAATGAACAGACATTTAACTTCTATAATCATCACCAAACGCTATGTATTTTAAAGAAATTATTATTTTTTTAAACGCTTATATAGCCTGTAGGCCTGTGTTTAAATCTCGTGTTGATTATTCAAGATGTGATGTTTTTATGTAAAAGGGTCCGTTCAAACAGATTATTTTAAATAAAAAGCTAATTATATATATATTAAAAAAAAATAAAATAAAATCAAGTTCTGCACGTGTGAGGAGAACGATCTATCAGCCATCCAACAGCACATAATAGTACCACTGTAATGCAAACTCATAAAATAGCAATAATAAAAGTCATTTGCTGTTTTAATCTTCTTTTTTTTTTAAGTCAATAAAACGCCTCATTTCTTGTGCGGAATCATAGAAAAAAAAAATCACCTTAACACGACAAAACAAAATGAAATCTAATTAAGTGTGTGGTCACCGTGCCAGCACTCAAATCGTCAAATAGTCCCCTAATTTTTTTTTTTTTTTTTTTCGCCTTTCAGACACTCACACAGACAGAATATGAAAAAGGCCTGAGATCAGGCTGCAGCTACTCAACGTGTCACCAACCGGCGATGAGACTCATATTTCTAATTCATTGATTTTCAGCAAAAAGGGCCACTTCCACAATGTCTGAGAGTCACACAGTCATTTATTCCTCCCTAATCGATTTGGTTAATTCATCCCTCAGATTGCACTCTTTGTAAATGTGCTATGTATATTCACTCATTGATATTAATTGACTTGTTAAAAAGCAGTCCATTGGTGGAGAGGCCGGTGTAGCAGGAGAAGAACGGGGAGACAGCGTCCTCTGTGGGCCAAGAGGGGGAAATGCAAGTGTGTGGAGAGTGTGTGTGTGTATGTTAATACGTACAAACATATCTAATTTTGGGGTGAAAGGCAGGTCCCCATAAGGTACCCACTTAATTTTAGGGTTAAGATTTGTGTTGTGGTTAATGTTAGTTATGGTCAGTGTTAGAATAAGTCACCAGGGAGTGAATGCAAGTCAACGTGTGGGACCAAGACCACCATATTTGTCCTATAAGACAGTTTGATCGCACGTGTGACCTAACGGAGATGTACTCATTTCAGTTATGAGTCATCATCTGGTTCCCTAAAGACATTCATTAGCCATGCGATATGGAGCCATAATAAAGGGTGTCAGTGACAAGATAAAGGTTGTACTGGGTGCCATGGTGCTTCTTTTTCCCCTCATCATGTGTAGAGTTCTTACATGCGCCGGCTTGTCTGTGTAATTAACACGTGTTATTCATTTAGCGAGGTGCTCAAGTGGAGATATCCTGTTACTGTGATGTAATTACCGCCTTTCCTTACGTGGTCATCACCACAGGTATTTGATGACACCCTCAGACTGAGGTGTTAAATGTGGATATTTGGTGGGGAGCCTATAAAGTCCAAAGAATTCACATTATTCCAATGTGTGTCAGGCAGTATTTAATATGTCTACCTGATAAGAAGGTCTAAGAGCTCTTGAAACCCCCTTTTGTTTGCAATTTCACCCATGTTTGTGCAGTATTTCTATTGTTTGTACGCTCCGTGACACTACTGAACACAGGAGAAGCTGCTACTAATCATTCTGGACAGTGTGCCCGGATCAATGATCTTAAAAAGTGTTTATTTATAAGAGCTTGACCTCCTGAGCTAAATTTGGGAAGTCAAGATTAGTCTACATCCTGACATCCTTTTCCACAAGTGGACACCTAGGCTAAGCATGACAGTCCTAGATCTGAACTCCCAGAATTATTGTTGCGTTTTAAGGTGTTAAAAGTAAAAAATAAAAATACACACATTTGTAAACACATGAGAAATTCTTGTACAAAATGATAGACCCATAATGCATTAAAATTATTTCCAACGGAAAACAATGTATTTCTCTGTACTGCCAACAGGACTAAGTATTTGTCAGTGGAGGGGAATCTTGTTTAAAAGGTTAGCATGCATGATTTTAAACATTTAACCACTTTAGAATATTTTAATATTTCAAAACCAAACAAGCTGGAAAGATAAAGGAGATTCAACAGGGAAGCTGTTGCCTGATGAAAGTCTATGTAACTGAAATGGCATTTGACATAAATAAATATATCATTTTACAGTTTGTTTAGTGTACAGATATCATCACTCCGTGTTAATATTCCAACCGTTGCATAAAAGTGATTCTTGTAGGTATGTGTATTATAATGGCCTGAGTCCCAGGTTATGTTTTTTGTATAATCGAATAGAGATTGCCACAATAAATACTTTACTACAACACTTTGCTACTATAATGGCAGCCCGACATGTTTAACCTGGGATAAAAAACACAACAGATGTAAACTGTGAAACTAAACTGTGCAAATGAAGATCCCATAGCCTGTACTTAAAAAAAAAAATTAAAAATACAGTTCATATTATGCATCGATTAGAAACATGCAGCAGACACCGCCTTGAGGCTATATAGGCCTTCTGAATGCTCCATAAGTCTATTTTTGTTGCTCCTCGGGTAGGTTACTATGACTTTTATATTATTTATTTCAAAGCGCCCAGATATTGATTATTTCACAAGGAAAAATGACAAATGGCAGGAGGGAATGACACGGTCAGCAGGTTCTATTAGAGAAATGATAGTGTTGCTCGTGGTTTGTTAAAAGGTCCAGTTTAGATACTTTATAGGTTTACATCCATCATCATCTAATGACCTATTTGATGAAAAACACGCGCTCTGGTGACAACGGCCCTGTGCAGCCAACTTCGCTTTGTAATTGCTCCCATATTAAATATAGATTTTTGTTTTGATATCTTGTGAGAATTCCTTTCTGTGGGTCAAAATTGTGATAAAAGACATGGATGCAACGGCAAAAGCTCGGAGGGAGAAAACTGGAGGGAAAATGGGAAAAATAGGCGGGCATGTGATGGTGACAGTGGAACTGTGAGCTTGTGATTTTGACTTCTAAGCGGTGGTGGAGGAAGTATTCAGATCCTTTAAGTAAAAGTAAAACGAGTTACGTCATTTCGGTTTATTATTTTGTTTTTATTTCTAAGGCATTGAAGCAAATCTAGCATTTTACTTCAGTTTGTCATGGTAGAGTTCAAATCAATAACATTTGAAACTGTTTTGTTGTTTAATCCAAAGAAATGCATCATGTTTTATAATGGTTTTATAAGGTAACTTGTAGCTCAAGGTGTCAGATTTAGTCAGTGGTGAAGGAAGTTTTCAGATCCTTTACCATGCTGTAAAAATACCCAATTACAAGCCTTGCATTTAAAATTATACTGAACTGTATGAGTAATAGAAAAATGTACAAACATTGGGTGCAGTACTGTACATCAGCTGTAGTTGGTCAAGATGAGGCTAATTTTAGTGTGATTTGATTTACTGTGTTAGTTTCACCTTTAAAAGTGCATCATGTTACACTATCTTTCAGTCTTTTATATCAGAGTACAATATTTGCCTCCCAAATGTCTCTCAATAGAAGTATAAAGTGGCGTGAAATAGATATACTCCAAATTGTACTTGAGTGCAGTATTTAAGTGTTTTCGCACAACCGGTCATGAGGTTAGTGAGAGTCTTTGTACTTTCAAAAACAATGTTAGCCTATTTACAGACCGCGCTCTGCCGTCTTAGCTTCTGTCATGACACACTTAACACAACATAATACAAAGACTAATGAAAAAAAATGACACTTGGATTAGGTAAACACTGATGTCAACTGATGAAACACTATCTATGTATGCCACCAGTCAGAACAAATTGTGCTCATTTGGCATGAGGAAATGAAACAGAGAGTTTGCACAGAATCCTGTTCGACAACAAGATCCTGGTGTCAAACTGCACCCACAAAGACAGCAGCACTTATCACTATAAACTGTCCACCTTGTGTCCTTCTTGCACTTTTAACTGGACACTCCTGTTGGGATGAGCCATTAAACCAACGAAGGCCACACAGAGATTGCTTAGATTTAAGTATTGCTTTTAACTTGAAAGGGAATTGGTGGCCTTTCACTGACCCGGCAAGCTTTAATTGGGATTGTGAGGGTATTGATTGTAAGTGGCCAGGCGAATCTTGAATTACAGCCTGATTAGCTTTTACTCGGCCCCTTGCACCAGCCAGTCGAAGAAGCTCAATGTCACCCGGGTTGGAACACTTCAGTGGCCACTTGCCTAGAGAGAGTCTTGTTACTTCCTGTGTAAACAGGAAACAACATGTATTTCAGGAGGAGAATGACAGTTCTTCTGGCAAATGTACTTCAGTCACACAAGGCTAGAATATTCCCTTAGTGTGCAATATAGAAATTATGTGAAAATATGTCACTTAGCATGTAGCTTATGGGTAGAAATGGGCACAGAGAAAGTGTGTTCTCCTTTTTATCTCTCCTGCTCTCATTTTATCCACATTTTATCACTCCGTCTCTTCCTTTATTGTTTCCCAGCAGATGATGACCTCTGTAAGGTTTGGATGGAAACAGTCATGGGAGCGGTGTAGCCCTTTTTCTCCATTATGAGCAGCTTCGTCCGAGCCCTCTAGGCTAGCCCAGCCTCAATATCCACCCTCTGTACCTCCAAAAACTCTGCCCTCGGATCGTCAGCTTTTACCCAGCCTGCCTGTATGTGTCATTACAACTCGATAATCTGGAGAGGGCAACAGAAAAGTTCTCATCAGTGTCAGCCTGAGATATAGATATGGGCCGGGTAACAAATGGCCAAATGCACAGGCAGCAGAGCAGACCATCAATAAAGCAATTTCTTGTGTCATAACAGCCGCGCTTTTCCTAAAGCCAACCTTTCAAAACTTTTCCCTCTGCAAATCGCTGCAGCCCCACCATTAGAGTCCTGCCTTGTGAATTTAATGGATTCCGTACAAACAATATTCCACCATAATGGAAAAGGTTGAAGTCACTGAAGACAGATGAAGTCATAAACACGTATAATTGAGAATCAAAGACCGATAAATTTTAAACTGCTATCCATTTTCTCTTTTTAGATGATGATCTATGTCAGCATGCTGTAGGAAAATGGAAGAGATTATGGGGGAAAATTATAACAATAAATTTTCTAAACATACACCTTGATTATGCTTCGATTTTTTGGAGGGATAGAGGGCAGGGGGGGGGGGGGGGGGGGGGGGGGCGCTGAAAGCTTGCTGGCTAAATGGCACCATAAAATAGGTTCCCTGCTCTTTTGCCTGCAGAGCGTAGGCATGCCTGGAGGTGTGATTTCCCCCCCCTCTAAATGGGGGAAATGAATTGTGTAATTTATTGCAAACGTGCACACAGTGAGATTAGATCAGCATATCCCATCAAAGGAACAACAATCAATCAGCCTCTAGTTAACAGCTTGAAACACATAAACCAGGGCACCTAATGGCTTTCCAATTTAACAGATTGATAGACTTATCCGGTCCTAAGGGATGAATTAAGAAAACCGGGTACTTTCACACAGGCACTGGCACTTTTGACAGGACCTTTTCCCCCCTCTAGCTTACTTACCATCTTTACTCCTGAATATAGAGATAAGGTTAACCTGAAAATAAAGAGAAAGTCAGTTTTCCCTCTTTTCTTTTTTTTTCCCCACCCCTTTCTGTTTGAGAAAGCACTCCAGAGCTGATTTGTTATTCAGATGAGGCGGGAGTGAAAGTGTGTCAGATGTGGAGAATGGGCTCATTTTAATGACCTGATTATCGCGGGTCATTTGGAACTGTGAAATCAAGGGAGCTATTCAAAGCCACTTAACAATATCTAAATGTGACCCGGGCGGCCCATTGAAGCAAGAACGTAGTTTTAAAAAAAGAACTTGTTTGTTTCATATCTTATTACTCACATCATTGAGTCATGTAAACTCATCAACGGAAAATATATTTAAAAAAGGAGTAGTTTGACATTTTGGTGAAAATACTCATTTTTGCAAAGTGTTGAGATGAGAAGACTGATACAACTCTTGTGTCTGTATGGTAAATAGTAGCTGTAGCAAATCTGTTAGATTATCTTAGCATAAAGACTGTAAAAGGAGATATTGTATCTATCCTGGTTCTGTCCAACCAGATTAAAATTAACAGGTTACATCTTGAAGCTTCTTCTATCTTGATCTGTACAAAATCATCATGTAGAAAACATAATTCAATGTTTCATGGGGGTTTATGTTCCAGACATTCTCATTTCGACACTTTGGTTTTGGTGGTGACACATGGTGTATGTAAGCTTTACACGAGCTAGTAGCTGGGCAATTTTGTTACCTTTTGACAGAGCTAGGTTAGCCGTTTCCCTGTTTCCAGACTTTATGCTACACAAACATGACCCCTACCCCGCTTCACAGAAATGGGGATTGTATTTCCATGGCAAAACAGGACCGAGAGAAGAAGAAGAAAGAAAGACGGCATGCAAACAAATTCTGTACTCAGGGAAACTAACAACTCGTATATAGAACAGCAGCTATGTCAACTTGTACTATCTAACTTACATGCAACACATGCACATTTTACAAGAGGCCAGAGACTGACTACTGCTTTCATAGTTAGTTCTGCCACAGGCTTATTTCTGTACCGAACAGAATGTAACATCTTGTACAGGCAAAACACTCAAGTGCATCTTGAACAGTGATGCAAAAACAAGTGAAAGAACAACACAGACAGCCTCTGTGAGTCTTTAAACAAAACAATTCTTTCAAATACAAATTTGAAATTGCTATAGTGGACACATATATCGTCAAAGAAACAAAACAAATGGGGTTAACTGGCTGTACTGCCGACTAAAGAGCTTGGCTACAAACCCAGAGCCTTGACCCAGAGAACTAGCGTAATGCACACTCCCTGTCACCATATTATCTTGTCCACATCCACGGAGACAGCTGATCTCTCTCTGTCACTGCATAATTGAGGAGCTGTTGGTATCAAGGATGTGGCCCTGAGAGGGATGAGAAAGTGTTACCCTAGACCCCCGCAAGCAGACCAGAGGAACCAACTCGAGTGAGACCAGAACCACAGACGGGGTGCATCCACAGGCCACAGACAGCAGACAGTCTCCCCTCAGCTTCAATCTCTCAAGCAGCCTCTGAAGCCAGTGGCCCATAACATATACATGTGACTGATGTGTACACTCCACTGTAATGTGACAGGGCTCCACATTAAAGGGGAACCAGATCCTTTAGTCAGAATTAAGTGTGTAAAGGGCTGGGGTCAAATTTGTCTTGTCTCACACACTTAAGGAAATGGATTGAGATTCAGCTCATGGGTTGTGAATGAGCCTCAATTGATTACTAATGGATCAATAAATTGACTAATAAATAAAAGCCCATTACTAACCAATCAAAACTAATAGCACTCGTAGCCTCTTTGTTTCTGCTCTTCCATCAGCTTCAGCAGAAAACCTGCCGCCATCTGAACCATGGGCTGAAACATGCTCCAAAACTAATGAGGACACAAAACAGGAATAAGACTATTAAACTCAACAAGAGTCTCACTCTCCCAGTCAGAGAACAAAAATTGTGTTTTCCTACTTGACATGAATACTTGTATCCTCCCTGTGGACACAACTCTGCTGACCCTCTTGTTTGGTCTGTGAGTATAGCAAGAAGCACATGATCACAAAACATGATTGCCCCCCCCCCCCCTCCTCCTCCTCCTCCTCGTGACGGACAGTAATTGGCGTTTGTTTGCTCTCTTTTCTCCCTCTCTTGTGTCGTGAGGTGGCAAAGAGTGCTATTACTGTCAGCTGATTAGTATGGCTCCTCTGCCTCTTCCAGCAGCTGTCAGGACTGTCTAATGAGAGGAAATTTGAGTAGAGACAAGAGAGGCATGTGCACACACACAGACACACACACACACACACACACACATACGTACGTGAATTCAAACATACGCAGAGTGAGTGCAAGATTGAAAGAGACACCCGTGTCTTTTGGTACAGAACCAACTTTGTTGCAATTTCGGAAAAAACCCTTTCCTGTGTTAACATGACAATGCCCACGTTCACAAAGCGTCATTCAAAAAAAATGTTTTCTGGGTTTGGTGTGATACAACTTGATTGGCCGGTACAGAACCAGAACTTATTGCACAACATCAGTGCAGAAAATCATGTACAGCAAAAGTTTTTTTTTTTTTTCACTTCAGTGTTACGATTGAGACGATTATCATGAAACTTTCACCTACTTACAGCAATGTCAGATGGTAAGAGATCAGCAATGGACTGAACCTATCTGCCCCATTGTCTTTCCCTTTTGTGTGAAATCCTTAATATATTCAGCAGCAACTGACACACGAAATAAACAACAACATAATGGCCTATATTTAACGTATAAAAAGGGATAAAATAATAGAAAACTGTCTGACATGGAAGCAAAACATATATTTAAGCAGGAAAAAAAAATCTGCTGCTGGTAGTTGAGCTACATCAGAGAAAACAAAATACTAATAAATGACATGCAAAATTTACCACATTTTAAACTTTATAACTCATTACCAATGATAGTTTGTACACTCAGTCCAGAGCATGTTTCAGAAGGTGTGTCCTTACTTCTGTTTCTGCACTGCATGTAGAATCTACTCTTAACCAGCTTAAGAGACCACTCGACCTATCTTAAACTCACTATACTTTAAAGTCGCAAGAATTTTGATAAGAAACATTTATTCTAAAGTTACTAAAATGATTTGATCCACATTTAGCAGGTAGATGAATAAGAGCTTTGGGGATAACACAGTATTTGTCCAAGTAGATACAGACACAGAAAAATATGACTATACATATACAGTCTACACTTCATATGCAACCCAGAAGCTATATCAAATGCTCCCCATGAATAAAATTAAATAAAAAAAAACTGAAGTCATAATTTTCCTTCAGTTTAAGTAAAAATAGAAAACACATGAGCAACTAGCGCCAACTGCTGATGGACCTTTTAGAATGGTTCTCCTAATACATCAAGCATTCACACCAAACCCTTGACAACGCCATCTTCCTCACATCTTAATGCATCCCAAAGTCCTTAGGGCACACAGGAAAATTAACCATTTAATAGCAATAAATAACAGATTCTGACTCAAGGGGACTTCAGTCAAATCAGTCCCTCTCTCACTCACACACACACACACACCGAGTAGCCTCACATACATGGATTAAAAACAAAGCACACGATCAAGTGTTTTATGCCTGAGATAGCACATCATTTGAAAAACACATTTTCAGCCTGATAATGTGACACTTAACAGTTGTCTAAGTGCATTTACCAATGTCCTGTTCTTCAATGTATTTGTACTTTTCTTGAGTATTCCCATTTATAGATAGCCAGTTAACATCAGCAACTACCTCACTTATTTTGGTAAACCTGGATCATATTTTATGAAGAAAATGTTTTCTGGCTTTCTCTCTGATGTGATTTACAGAATTTCCTGATGGACGGTAGAGTGAACTGCTTATAACTGTAGCTGTCGTTAGCTGATGTTAGCTCAGTTTGTTAGCCGGGCTGCCCGGACTGTGACCTCAGAGCAGTGGGGGAGTGTTAGTGTTTGAACCACAGGCGTTGTGGACCACCAGAAAGAGGACGTTTTCAGGCTGATGCTCAGGCGAATACTGACAACGACCAGAGCCAGTGTTGTGCCAGAACCAGAGCTGGATAAGTAAATATGGGAATGACTTTAAGTTGTTGGCTAGAGTTTTGTGAAATAAAAGGCCCAAAGACCCAAAGACAGACACCAAACTGGGCTTCGTGCTATTGGATTAGCTTGATGTTTGGTGTTATTGCATCCTGAAACTGGGGACACTAAATCACAAAAATACCAATTTCAATGTAATGTTGCTTCAAGTGACATTTTAAAGTCTGGACTTTAACGTAAGGGTATTTTAATCTGATCTGAATCATTCAACCACTGATTACCGGATTAAGGATTTATAGTAAAACAACCCAGATGATTCTGTTTCTTTTAGACTTTGTAAAAACATGCAGCACTGTTACATCCTGGCATTTATCTTTTCTGTCAATGGAATTCCCATTAATGAGTCTTTACTTTGCATGTTTCTCTCGGTTTCCCTCTTTGACGATGTATACTGTTAGAGACCCTTGTATTAGTCAAAATGGAGCATTGATTATTTGTAAAAACATAAGTGCAAATCAAATCAGCATCGTACAGGGACAGATGAGATCTGCCTTACCTGTGCACACGCAGGAAAAGGGGGCAGTTATTGACCAATTGATTTGATGTGAAGGAGGGGCATTCTTTTTCCCGCAGTGGAAAGACCTTGACTGTAAGGCTAGCAATCACTCCACCACCTTACCTCCAACTACAACTACCTCTAACACCCAACTGTGTCCTCAATCTCCACTCCAACGGGCCCAGGTATGCAACTTTTCCGTCAGCACCGTTGTGTATTTGGCTTTCTATTTCACTTTAATAGGAGAGAAATTGGCAACATATTCTTTTACAGCCCCCTGGCACCATTAGAAAGCCTGCTGTCATTTGGATTATTTATGAAAAACTATTTCATGCTTACTTACATTTGCCGCTTATTTTCCCCCAGTGTGACCTGCAGCAGATTTAGTTCCATTTCGAAAGCCTTAAAGCCAATTCTTTATGTCTGCAGGTCAGCCTTCTCGATTGAGTCGAGATTGAAATACCAGTGTGTAGTGGGAAAGGTATGGCAACAGGAAACCAATGATCTTTTATTGTGTAGAGGGCTATAGTAAAGAGAAAAAGGAAGGGGGAAGCTGAAAGAGGCGAAACGATAGAGGGGTGAAGGCAGGGGGAAAGGGGGTGATTTTAAGGTGGATGTGGAGTTGGAGACACCTGCAGAAATAAGAGGCAATGCAAAGGCAGCAACAAAAGTTGAGGAATGAATGGGCTACAAACATCCAGCTGCTCGTGAGCACCAAAGACAACAAAGACCAGCCAAGAACTGAGTCAGCGAATTGGCATAGAAAGTAAATACAGAAAAGACATAAAAAGAAAGTGGTCTTAAATCTGCAAGTTTTTATATTTCATCCAAAAACATGTCAAATGCCATTGGAGGTGTGGTGTTTTACAAGGACTACAATGATAAACTTTGCTGGGGGTTTTGTTTGTGGTTTTATCCCCCTGTGTGCAGAATCTATACTCATATCCTTGTCTGTACAAGAAAATTGGCAATCTTTGTCTTTCAACATATCAGATAAATCAAAATAAACTTCCCCACTAAGGAGCTCGACAGGCCAGGACAAAGCAGTTAGACTCGTGCATCTATACTCATAATCCCTTACTGTATGAGATGGGGTCTTTCACTCCCCAATGCGCACACACATGCACACATACTTTTGATCTGGGTTTGGCCTGGGCTTTATACAGTGACCCTAATAAACTGCGGCGTGGCCGAGCGTGTTTGTCACTGTCACAGGTAAATGATGTAATTAATGACTGTGTAGCAGAGTGGATGGGAGACGGGGTGTTAGCTTTTAAACACCTCTCCAGCTGAATGGGTTTGGGGAGGCCCAGCTGGACACAGCCAGCGGATCGATACAGGGTCAGGGGTCAGTCAACCCTCCCATTATGGCCTAGGTAGCTCCCATCATCGCCTGGCTAACGATGCCTGCAGGAGGGCCAGAGATGGAGCTGCTGCAGGGAAAAGAAGCAGCGCCGGAAACGTCGTCAAACTGAGGCTGCTTGTAGTTTCTGTGTTTAAACTCTGATCTATAATGTATTATTAATATGTGAATATATGTAGAAGTGCATGATGCAGTATCGAGCTTCACCATGGTTGGTTATGGAGAAATGTGTACACATCTGACTGCAAGTGACATATTTGTATTTTCACACATCAAAACCAGCATCAACTCTCCTCGATTTGATAATGTCTGGTTTAAATATACAGATTTGGATTGGACACAGGCAAAATATCATTATTTCGGTTTGTTATTTGTAAACTGTACCTTTTTCTGTCTTCAAAATAAAACACATAAACACAACAACTGAACTGTATCTGTGTTTGCCTCTGGCTAATCTAGTCACTGATTAGAAAAGGACAAAGAGAGCAGCAGGGGAGCATGGGAAAAAAATGCTCCTGGTCAGAGTGGTTTAATCAATAATTGCGAGTCTATTGATAGAGTGTTTTTTGTTTGGAAAAACAAAACTCATTGTGTCACACATGTATTAATGATTAATACAATCAGATCTGGTGACCTTAACCTTTTCTGTATTACAGGGAAGTTAAAATGTGAAAAATAGGACTGAAATGTCTTCTTTTTTTTTTTTTACAAGCAAATGCTAATATTTATTATATTTTAAGATGTTCTATTGAAATATTAGGATTTTTTTAATGTAATACCCCTGTATTTTAATGCATGTACTTCCCAACCATTCCAATATACACCAATGTAGAGAGATTTGTTTCAAACAAGTAATTATATCATTAAATGTGTTATGTTGAGTTTTCTGATGTCTTCTGATTTTTTTCTCCTTTATGAAGCAAAGACATTTTGTTTTTAATTCCCCTATATTGATAGTTTAACTATAATAATTCATAGTTTGTTACGAAAGAAATTAAGATTTTAAATAATTTCAGGTGTCTGGCCTCAAAAGTCTCATTAATCTAAAACTTTCCTCACATTAGTAACAATATCCATTTCAGACGCCTCTTTACTCAGACTCAATAGCCATTCCAGCAGATCCATACAGAGATCAAAACTCAACACCCAATTCTAAACGTGCGTCACATTTCTTGGGAGTATTTCTTGGTGCCCCAAGGATTATTGCGACCAGTTTTGTTCATGATGTTGATACATTATTAATATTACAGCAGGGGACCATGGGAAATCATTCCTGGCCAGATTGGGTCTGATCAATATCCACAAAGGGCAGAAACCTATAATCTAAAACTTCCTTCACATTAGCAGAACTGTCCAATTCAGGCCGCTCTCAGACTCAACAGCCACTTCAACAGATCCACAGAGATCAAAACTCAACAGCTAATTAAGAGTGCGGTAGAGTTTTTAATGCTGTGAGCTCCCCAAGGAATACTGGGACCAGTTTTGTTCATGATGTTGATACATTATTAATATTACAGCAGGGGAGCAAATCATTCCTGGTCCGATTCAGTGTGATCAATATCCCAAAGGGCAGAAGCCTCATTAATCTAAAACTTCCCTCAGATTAGCGGGACTGTCGAATTGAGATCACTCTTTACGCCAGCAGATCCATACAGAGACTAAAACTCAACAGCTAATTTAGAGTGCGCTGGACTTTTTAATGCTGCGACCTCCCCAAGAATTATTAATACTGGAATTTTAATTTGTAAAGAAATGCTAAGATCTTCTGTTGTGTAAAAATATCATTAAGTGCATGAAGTACTTTTTAAAAGAAGGACCAAACAGGAGTCAAGAACATTTTATCAACACTCCAACCCATTTTCACAAGATTTTTATTCTTTTCCTTGTGTCCTTTTTGTGTCAGAGTTCATTTGTTGAAATAACCTTTCAAGAAACTGCTTAGGATAAAACTTCAAAAGCCATTAAGGCAAGATATAAAAAGAAAGAAAAAAAAAAATCAATAAAAAGCCTCATGAATAGTTATTTAATTTTTTTTTAAAAAAGGGGAGGGATAGAGCAAAGATAAAAAAAAATAATAATAAGCTAAACCGGAATAAAGTGTCACTGATTGATTCAGAAATTTAATTGAAAGAGAAAAGTAAATAAAAAGAGTAGCGCTGAAATTATTACATAATTAACTGAAAATTAAAGACAAATCAAGATGTTTGAAAATGTTCACCTTGGGTTCTGGGACAATTAGGAACATTTTTTTTTTTTTACCATTTTCAGATGTTTTATAAACCACATGATTCATCAGTGAACCAATTAATCAAGAAAATAACCAACTAATTGATACAAATTAGTCATAGCCTTAACTGACTGACTGTCAGAACTATGAAGATGATGGCTAATATCGACACTAAAGGTGAGCAGTGTGGCAGACCTGCTGAGAGTTGATACTCTACCTGTGACCCATTGGTGTTTAAAGATGTGCCAGTGGATACACTATATTATCTTCCTATGGACAGGCTAATCCATTACTAGCTTTCTTGCGGTGCGAGTGAAATACTCGTATTAGGGCAACTGTGCGTTCAGAGGCATCATTCAGGACAATGAGCTATAGCCAGAGAGTGACAAGCTAGAAAAATGTCCCCACTTTTCAGGCTGTACAAATGACGTTTGGCCGCGATAACTCACAACTGGACACTTCATTTCAAGTCGGGAGCTAGCTGGCCAGTCAAAAGCTATTATACCATCTTCTTTATTTGTGGTCCATGGTTTTGGTAGTGGGACCATCAAATAAATACTGCTAAAATGCCACTTCAGTCAAAAATATTGGCCAATTCTTTCTCTGTCGTGACTTGGTCCGGATGGCAACCTGTTTCTGATGGTATAAACCTTTGAGAGTCAGGTGGTCAGCCAGCCGGCATCCATCAGGCCCAACGGCACCATGAGTTAGTATTATATATATATATGCAAGTGAATAAGAGTGACCCGTGCTGCTGATCCCTTGGAGCCACTCTCAAAGCATAATAGTCAAATGAATTGATTACCAATTTATCACTGGGGAATTGCTTGCTTAGAGGAATGATCACTCACCTATAAAGAAGAAATGGCTATGAATACATTTCAAGGATGACAATCTTTGAGGAGTAATAGTATAATTTGTCACTTGTGACAGTCTATTTGATTGTTCTCGATATTTCAGCCTGGTGAAATATTGGACAGAATCACGCAGGGTTGTCAGAGCCGGGGCTGAGGTGTGTGTGAATTTGTCGAGTGGTGCTTTAATACGGTAATAAGGCAGTCAGAAGAACACTTAGACTCTTCCTAAGGTGACAGCAGCTTTATCGCGCATCGCCTCATAAAGTCCCATCATATCTGTTTGCCAGTATCATCAAATGGCTGTTTAGCGTGCCTCTGTGTGTCCGCGTGTGGGTGTGTGAAAGAGCGGGGATGAGAGAACAGCCTGTGTTTGTAAAGCTGAGGGTGATGACATGAGAGCACAAAAAGATCAGCATGAAAAGTGAGTTGATTCTGGCTGAGGGCAGAAAAATACTGTAAGATTTTGAGCTTTTTCTAAGAAAAATAAGCCCATCCTCCCACGCTAAAGTGAAACATTTCTCTTTTTGCTCCTATTCCCTCCTGAAGTCCAGGCAGCTGTGGTCAAACCTAGGTCAATAAAATGTCTGTCTGTCCATTGAGTTGCCACATCGATCAAAAGATGGAAGTTTGTCTTTAAAGGAGAGATAGAATTCAGTGGAGAGAGAGTGGGCCTTTCTGTGAGGCTTGCAGGAAATTAATCAAGGAAATGGGGTTTTTGGTGTGCCTATATCACATCTAATCTATCCTTTGTCCACATGTAGCTGGCTCCAAGCCTCACCAATCAAGAGCGACACGCTGGCTTTATGAAAAGCCACTTGTTCCCTGCATAATTGGGGGGTCTCATTGCTGAGTTAAATTGGAGGAGGAGGTGGAGGGAGGGGCAGTCTTGTTTGCCCATGTAAAGTGTGATCCAGATAATAGCATTCTCATCAAAGGCGGCAATTACATTCATTACAACGGCGCAAGGCGCGCCTGCAAGGAAATTAAGTGGTGAGAGGAAAGAAAAGCTTAATATATACCTCCTTTATCCTATCCCCCACCTCTCCGCTCTTTTTCAAATGCTCCTCGTGGAGCGGGAGACCTCAAGAAAGAAACAGTCTCAGTAAGAGAAGAATAAATCTTGTCAAAGTCCCCCTTCACCTTTCTGCCTCCAAGAGGCTCCCGTCTACCGTTACTATGGCTGCACTTGTCTAGGATTAAAAAGCTTTTCCAGGAGGGTAATCTCCAATGCAGCTTTTACACACGCCCAACAAATGACACCAAGTCTTTAAAAACTGCTTAAGACCTTCTCTAAATTAAATTCCAATTTCTTTCAGGAAAGGAGGAGCAAATCAATTGTCTTGCGTGGCGTTAAACCACAAACAGCCTGTAAATCAAGCGGTTAAGAGGAGAAGGGAACCTTTTCATTCAGGCCTTTTAAATGTGAATCAGAGCAAGTGGATAACACTGCAACCTTCTCAAAGACAGGTGTTATCCCAGCTCCCATTCTACGCGTGGCAGCGCGTATATTCAAACTCGCCCGTATAATTTTGATTAGTCTTGTAAAGGTTTTGAGATCAAGTCAGTCCCCTTTACAGAATGTTAAGTACATGAGTAATTGTACCAAAATAGATTGATTTAGATTACATTATAGAATCTTATCCATGGCTGAAGGTAACCCACTCAACGCCCAACACAGTTTTCCAACAAACATCAAGTATAGGAAGTCATTGCTATGCAAGTTTCTATGCAAATTATTGGGTGTAAATGCCAGCCCCAGTAAGCGCCTATTGGAGTATTACCTGCTCAGTCTCATTAATACATGCTCACTGCCCTTTAAAAGAGCGGCTTAATATATCGCACAGTGGACATGTCATTAATGCAAAATTAAGTTTGACCAATTATTCCCCTTAAGTATTTTTAGGCTTAATAAATCCGTCTTTCAAACTAAAGGCCGCATTGGTTCGTAATACTTAGCTGGGAATAGAACATAAGATTATTGTTTTAATGATTTATATCATAGGAATTAAAAACAAAAGCACTGAAACAAATGAGAGCACAGAGAAGTGCGCACTTTGTCTTTTCGTGCCGACAAATCATTGTGGCTGTGTGTGAATTATTCAACAGGATCTGGCCACGGTGGAAACCTGAGCATAATTAAATTGCAATAAAATAACATTAGTGTGGACAGGCTGTTAGAAGGTGATGTAATTGGCTGCTCCTGTGGTCATGGTTCAACTGATGAGGTCGACTGTCACGTCTTCCAGCGGTCCTGTACATCCAGTCCCTGGAGACTGGCAGCTGACAGGACTCACCAGATGACTGTATACTGAGGTTTCATTGTCTGTACAGTGACAGCCATGATCTGTGTAATCTTGATGACTCAAGCCTTTTCTGTAAGGTTAGGACTTATAAACAATACTAGCCTACGTGTGTTAGCATTGTATCTTGTGTCATGTGGACTACTTGTGTGTCAAAACAGTGTGTGGTTGAATGGGACGCACCTTCTTCACCACTGAGACGTGTGCGCCATCTAGTGTCCGGATGTTGATCTGTACTTCCACTGGAGCAGGCAACAGCAGGTGTACACACAGGGCCAAATGTACCTGTCAAAAAAAAAAGTGAGAATAGCGTGTTAAAATCACTCTTGGAAGTCTCTAAAGAGGCACACAAACACCTCATACACAAGTCTATTTACTGTGCAGAATCTACTGTAGGTAGGTAGACACATTTGCAAACAAGTGACTCGTGTTACAAAGTAAGGAATTCACAGGTAGCAGGTTTACATTACTGCTGTAACTCTTGCTCTGACAGTTGTTATATGGTAAAAGGATACAGTGGCCTCACTCAACTTGGTCGTTTGTCATCTTCTCCTCAGTGATTTTCCTACAACTTTGACACAAATGGGGCAACGCGATCTTCACCAAGCGCTTACCGGTAAATTATTGATCGTGATAAAACATGAATGAGTCGATAGCTTTTGAAAGTAATGCAATTGTTGTGCCTCATTTGCCACTTGAGCGTAATGGCAAGCTGTACATCTGAAAGTGTGTCATGTCAGTGATGTAAGTGGATATGCCGTCAGTTAACTTCATTAGCTGGTGGCAAGAGATGGGTGTTTCAAATCCACGTGTGTGATAAAGGAAATGCCACTCTGCCTGGATAACAAAGTACATTTTATGAATGAATTATGAAACAAGAACAGTATTAGTTTTGAATTCTTTTTTGACAGTAGAAAACAAGTTCCTGTACATGCTGACTTTACCAAACAATTCACCGGTAGAGCCTCTAAAATTGTGCACTAAATCAAACTTTAAAAGATGTATGGCAGAAACACTTACTCATATAATCCTCATGTTTTATCAAACAGTCAATACTACAATGTAACACCGTGGTCAAGGCTGTAAAAATGGAGGTTTTAGCTAGTTGGAAAATGTTTGGAAAGCTGCTGCACACATTTTAGGGCAAAAAAATGCATTTTAAACGAGTGACCTCGCCCCCCTTTCGATACCTAAATATAGAACATAAACTGGAATGAGTGTGTGTTTATGAATAATATTTTATTTATAATAAACTGTATCTTACCCAATCCTCTGTAGCGTGTTTTTTTAGGCCTTCTCCACTTTCAAAATGCTAAACGTCGGTGCTAAGGCACAGGAAATGTTAAGCAGGCGCTCTTTCCATTCATATTGTACTTTACAAACGTGGAATAATAATGTTTTTGTTCATTTTACACTGCGTGGACAGCTGCTTTTACAAAGTTACCGCTTCAGTGGTGGGAACTAGTGATGTGTCGTTCGTGAACGTATCGTTCAATTCGAACTATTCTTTTATATGACTCGGGAGTAATGAGTAGTGAGTGATTCGTTCGTTTGCATGCAGTACGTACCCTCGTCACATGGCAGCTGCGTAAGCTCGGTCAGGACAGGAAACAGAAATGATTAGCTCACGACTCAGCGACGTGTCCTCGAGTTTGAGTCTCTCGTTCATTTGTCACATGACAGGCAGCTCAGCCACAGGCCTGTGTGACGAGCAGCATACAGGTCATTTGTCACGTTTACATCGCACACAAGAGGGCTACAGCGCTGCACTCGTGAATTAACGAAATGACTCCAAAGAAAAAGATTCGTTCACAATTTAACGTCCGAGCGTAAGTGATCCGATTCAGTAAAAAGACTCTAACTTCCCAACACTAGTGGGAACCTTTCTTGGCGGTTACATTGCGCTTGTGGGGGGGACGGTTTTCACTGGTGCGCACACACATAGTGAACTTTCACCCCTCGTACTGGGTTTATTGTTTTGATTTAGCAGGTTGCCTTTTTCTTACGAGCTGTGACGAATGGACCAAACTGAAAGACACGCACACACACACACAAAACAGTAGTGCTCCTGTTGAGGCAAACATGGCGTCGTGAATAATGACCGTGTCGACCGGGTGCCGGCGTTTCTGTTGACAAAGATGTCTCGTTAGCTGTGTGGCTAACGTAGCGTACGTAGCTTTGGTAACAACATGACGACGACGATGAGGAGCGGTGTGTAGGAGCGACCGACCACACATCGGATCGCGTCGATTTCCTGCTTGCCAATCACATATTTACCGTGTCTTTTGTGTCTGGATATTTGTGCCACAAAGCGGTGTTTGTTTTTTCTTCCAACCAACCAACCAAACTAACTAACAAAAACTGGTTAAATTTAACCAACAAGTTATCTTCGAAGAGGTAGGTGTGCATGTTTGAAAATCAGCTAGCTAACGCTGACGATAGTGCTGCTTTGACTTTTTTTTTTTTTTAAATCCTGGTTTGTTTGCATGTGTATTTCTGTGATATTTCAGTGTAATGAAGTTTTGGTCTCTTTGCTCTACAGTAATTGTAGTCGGTTGGACGTTTGCATCACTTTCTTTCAATGGGTGAGGAAAAACCAGACACGCTCGACTTTGTGAAGGATTTCCAGGAGTATCTGAGCCAGCAGACTCAACATGTCAACATGATATCAGGCTCTGTCAGCGGCGTCAAGGAGGCTGATGAGCTGCCACCAGGTAACAGGCTGCGTCTCATTACTGTCTGCAGCCCTTTCCTGTGAATATCAGCACATTTTATTTGTCTGGGTTCGGTGTTTTTAGGCAAACAGCTGTCAGATTCATGAGCCGATACCTGCTTTCAGATACTTCACACGGTTTGCAATTTTATGAATGTCATCAAGAGTAACTGCTCGAGAAATCAGGTGTGCTCATCCTGTCTGATAGAAATGTTTTTTTGCATGTTTATTACACATGTAATCATGTAAAAGTGTTGGACTACAAGTTATTTTGTAGTAACTGGAATGTCAGCTGTAGAAATACATGTGTCCACATTCATTTCCCTAGATAACGTACAATCAGAGTTTGTATGGTGTATAAATCATCAAGTCCTGTTAATGTTCCTGAGTGCAGACTGCAGTCAGAATGGACTGGATCACCCCTCAGTGGACATGTCCCTGGAGGACAGCTCAGGGATCCTAGTGGACGGTTTTGAGAGGACCTATGACGGGAAGCTCAAGTGCCGCTACTGCAACTATGCCACCAGAGGCACGGCAAGACTCATCGAGCACATCCGAATTCACACGGGTAAGTGTTGATAGTTCATTCTCATTTGACAACAGTGACGAGTTTTTGTTACTTAGCCTTTTTTTTCTCTCGATTTTTAAACAGGAGAGAAACCTCACCGCTGCCACCTGTGCCCGTTCGCTTCGGCCTACGAGCGCCACCTGGAGGCGCACATGCGCTCACACACCGGCGAGAAGCCCTATAAATGTGAGCTGTGCTCCTTCCGCTGCAGTGACCGTAGCAACCTGTCGCACCATCGCCGCAGACGCCACAAACTTCTACCAATGAAAGGCACTCGCTCGCTTTCCCATAAGAAGATGCTGAGTGTTTTACAGAAGAAGGCCAGCTCACTTGGCTATGGCCGCCGACTCCTCATCAACTTCAGCCCCCCGTCTATGGTGGTGCACAAGGCTGACAATGTGAGTGACTTCTCCCATGAGCTGCCCCACTTGCGTCAGGAGACCTATGATAATCAGAGTAGAGCAGCTGAGGACGGGCACTCCACAAATCAAAATCACCATCACCATGACATGGTTATGGATAACCCCCTGAACCAGCTGTCTACCCTGGCAGGCCAGTTAGCCAGCCTCCCTTCAGAGTCTCAGGCCCAGACTCAACCTCCCATGTCTCCAGGAGCAGAGTCTATCGTCGATGAGAAGCCCTTCCTCATCCAGCAACCCCACCCTGCCACAGCTCCCGTGGCTGTCACAGCCAGCATGGTCCATGCTTCGTCCTCTTCCCCAATCACCCCAGAGCCCCGGGCTCCTCCCCACAGCAATTGCAGCCCCGGAGGGGGACCCTGCAGCGAGCACAGTGGGCGCACCAGTACCCCTAGTATCTCCAACAGCCAGCCCAGTACGCCGGCTCCCGGGCTGTCCGCCCCGCTCCAGGACCCCCACATGCTGCATCACTGCCAGCACTGTGACATCTACTTCCCCGACAACATCCTTTACACCATCCACATGGGCTGCCATGGCTATGAGAACCCATTCCAGTGCAACATCTGCGGCCACAAGTGCAAGAGCAAGTATGACTTTGCCTGTCACTTTGCCCGCGGGCAGCACAAGTAATGGACGAAGAGGAAATCTTCGAAATAACTTTTAACGGACAGCTTTGTTCCATTAATTCCATAGTAATTTTATTTATTGGTCTTTTACTTGGCCTTGATGTAGCCTAGCCTTTCAAAGTTGTACTTATACAGGAAAATGTCGACATTCAGATGGTTTCATTTTTGTATGGTTCCCATTCAAGTGTATTATAAAAGGATGATCAGTGTTTTCAACAAGTTGAGAATTTATTTGTGATGGTGGAGTTGAACAACTTTCCTACCCAGCCACACTAATTACCCCTATTTCTAGATGTCGTAGGTTACCAAATTCACAATATTCCTTGAATTTAGTTTGTCTTTTTGATATTCATAGCTCAGAAAAGTAATGCTGTTGTTATGTTAGAGCTTTCCTCTAAGTACATGAACTGATTGGCAAACCATGCAACACTAAATTCAATTTATATAGGGACCATTTATACACGTTACATGGCCTCATATCAGACTGAAGTGAACGAAAGCCAATGTAATTTATTCAGCAATCTAAAAACAACTTGTGAATAAATAAAATGATAACGTTCATACTGCGAGCAGAAGACATATTTTGAGGAAACCAAACGTTTGCAGTTGCCAAACGTGATGATTTTACTGACTCTGAAGCCTGCTTGCAAATCTGAGCAGGGTCACCCAAATAAATTCTCAACACTCCTGGAGCTGCATCACTCTGATGACAGGAGTTAAACTGTTGGCCTAAAGAGATCTTACTTAAGCCTTGTTGAAATTATTTCAGTGCTTGGTGCATTACTACTGTTTCTTTGCAGTGCCTGACATAGTCACTTTCTTGTGTGTGTGTCTAAGATAGAGAGGACTGTTATTTTAAAATTTAATGGATATTATTATAATATCCTCTTCTTACTGTAATGGATAGGCCCAGAACCTTAGGGGGGGAAAAATAGTTGGGCCATCATAGTTTTCTATGGTAGCAATGACTTTTTCTTTGCCAAAATTCTGCTCCATGAATGCTGCTAAGAAACTTTGGGATCAAAACTATACGGATGGCATCCACAGTTGAAGAAATACTGGCCAAACTTTGTATCTGTGGTTTTTGGTCAGCCGGTTGTTTTAAAAATAGATTTTGTAAAAGTTGTGTTGTTTTGAAGTCTTTCCACACAGTGCCCTTCTTTGACCAGCGTTATGGTAACTTCACTCATTCTGTTAAAAGGGTTTTTCACGTCCCTTTGATTACATCAAGTCACATTCTGATGTTTTGATATTGTATGAAGTCACTTTGATATCCAGTGTCTCCGTGTTTAGGACGAAATCACCAGTCTTGTGTCTCATGTAAACACTTTTTCAGAATTGCCACGTAGCGCTGGGAATGCCACGTTTTAGCCTTTTCTGATAACAAATGCTGATGATGATGATTCCTGATTTATCATATGGATCCCAGTGCTTTACTGAATATTTACTGAGTATTGTATTCTGAGTGGTTTGGATAGATGTTCAGTGTCAAAAAAAAAAAAGCAAAATAATGTTGCAGTAAGACTGCTACTTTAGCAAGATTGTTCTTTGTCTTGGGTACTGTTGTCTGTTGCGTAGCAACATGCGTGGAGAACATAGTTACTGTTTTTAGGACCACCTCCTTGTCACCATGTTTACCAGTAATAGGAGCATCCAGTAATGACTGCCTTATGTTCTCTCAGTGTGTCATAGGTTCATAGGTAACGGTGAATGTCGAAGCCTTTTGGCGATCACTCTCTCCCTCTGGGAATGGCAAATCATTTTATTGTGACATGGATTAATCTAACTAATTTATAAGTAAAGTGTTTTCTAACTGAGCAGCACTCTGTCTTTTGTCACCTCTGTATTCAATTCAATGAAAATACACACACACGCACGCAGACTGTCTTTTGATGATGCTTTTAATTAATGTGATAAAGAGAGAAGAAATAGCGAGCGTAACTCAGTGTCACAGTGAACAGAATGATGAGAGCTGTAATGATTGGTAAAGATGACTGAAGCAGCTCACTGCAGTGTCAAGTTAGGCCTTCTCCTGCTCATTAGTGCCATCCTTCTTTTTCTCAGGCTCTGGAGAAGAGAAAATGTGAAATGTCTTTTATTGTAATGTTTGAGGACATTAGGTCACTGTGACTTGTCTTACTGCTGAAATATAATTCTTCAGTTCATCCATTATTGCTTTCGAAAATGGTTACAGACCTTTGAGCTGGATGGGACCCAGCACCAGAGTTTGGCTGTCGTGTTTTGACCCCACGTCTCTGGCCGCACGTTTGGTGCAGCCACGGCGGCAGCGGGAATTGTAGTCAGACTCTGGGCATATCAGGACCTTGCACTGGATGTACACAGAGTCTGTGGCTCGCAGGAACTGGAAGGCCTTAAATGTGAAACGGGCGTAGGGTCTGGTGCCAGAGACGTACTGGTAGTAGGTGTTGTCCACATGACATCTAAAGGCGAAACAGACAGTCTCAGTGTACACTACTACTATAAATATGCACGTTTAACAGAAGAACAAGGTCCTGTAACCACCTCCTACTCTATTACAAGTAAATCCTACTTTTAAAATCCTACTTAACGTAAAAGTACAGAATCAAAAACTCTCATCTTACCCATTACGGACCAGGTAATAAGGTCTGCTATGGAAGTCATGGGGTGATGGTGAGGCCACACAGGTGTCAAGAAAGAGAACCAGTGTGCTGTCACCCCTCCTCAGGTCCACTTGGACATACAAGTTCTGGTTGAGTAACACCCTGTAAGGATTTTCATTTACCTGAGAGTGTGAAAGCAAAAGGTCAGCTTGGTGTGGAAGTATTTACAAAAGAGTTATCTGTGCATACAGTCACCCGGACACACCTTATAGTAGAAGCTGCTGGATGTATAGAAATCCATGCTGGTGTTGAATCTGCCTGTGCCTGTAATGGTACTGTTTTCATGATGGCTGACAAGGTACATAATCTGGGACACTGAATCCTGCTCCATTCGACAGCCCACGTTCATCCTGAAGTGAGACTGGCGCGTGATCTCTCCATAGTTGGAGGTGTAGGCACGGACGGTGTTGTGGTAGACGATTCTGCCATTCTCAAACTGTTCCAGGTAGAGGGCATTGACAAATAGTCACGTAATTTGTGGGAGAATTATTATTAGAAGTACTGTGTATTGTTAATGTTTTTCCAGGAAGTGATGAGTGTTGCTTACCTTTCGAACGGTTCCACAAGTGTTAATGGGGAAACTGAAGACCACCTGATAACTGGAAATTCTGGGTCGGCAGTACTGGTCATTCACGTACAGACTTTGGCCATCATAGCCGAGAGACTCCAGGTAAGACCTCTCAATCACAATGTTCATGTTGTCTGAGGAACAGTCCACACGACCTAACAAAGGATATATTCACAACATGTTTTGACTCTAAACCACTTTTGAAAGATCTAAAAATATATCAACAACTACTGAAAGGATTGACGGTCATGGTCCCTAGAGGATGAATCCTACTGACTTTAATAATGATTAAAGTCCATGATTTTTCCTTTAGCAGTAGTCTGAGGCTGACATTTCTGGTTTTGAATGAAATGCCTTGACCGTATATCCTGAATGACATTCACATCAGCTGTACTACAATAAATTAAGATGGTGAGCAAAGATTGGCATGTTAGCACACAAAGCATTGGTGTGCCTAAGTACTGTTCAGCCTCACAGAGCTGCTAGTGTGGCTGTACATTCTCCTGTAGTCTTAATCTCTAAGTTGGATTTTAGCCCGGTTTGATTGACTGATGTGGATATGCTAATTTACAGTATTCCAGCCTTTAGGATGTACAATTAAAAGGAGATTAAAGGGAATGTGACTGTTTTGCACATCAGTAGATTTGGAGGAATCAAAAGAGACAGATTTAAACAGAGAATGGACAAAATCAAAGCAGGTGGGGCCAAAATATCCTGACTTTTACTCCTGAGTCTACAATAAACATTTAACACACATTTAATAACAAAATCAAAACTAAACATGTTATACCTATGAAATCTACTGATCATAACCATACCTGAGCCCTGCGGCAGAGTGCTTATGAAGTCAGCATTAAACCCTCGACCAACCACAGAGCCGTCGGTCCGGAAGAGCACAGTCAAGTAGTTGGAGGAGGAGTAAAAAGTTTCTGCAGTGCTGTTGTTGTTGTTGTTGTTGTTGGTGCTGCACACTTTCCCCAGATATCGTGAGCTGACAGACGGCCCATCATAGACTGCAATGTAGTCGCAGGAGCAGCAGTTCTCCAGTCTGTTTTTTAAAAATACGATTAAAGCTATGAATGATTGACTTAATGCAGCAAAACTCAAAAAATAGCTCCAGTCTGTCCTTGATGTGTCAATATCAGTTTACAATTCTATTAGTAAGGGTTATTTCATTTTGATATGATACTAATGATCTCCAAAAAGTCTCTATTATTCACTTACTGCAGGTATGTGAATGACAAGAAGACTCTTTGGTCATATGAAGCTCTGAGCTGCCAGATACAGTAGGCGTTGTCTTGGTAGTAGCTGGGGTGGTTTGGGCTGGAGAAAGTGCCAGAGCCAAACATAGAGCCTCCACAGGGGCCTTCAGGAAAGAAGGTAGACAAAATAACACATAAATTACATAACATAAATGATCCATTTATTCCCCTGTGCTGTAGGATTTTGGAAGGTTTTCATACTTGCTGTGGTAGTGCCGCTTGAATCGCAGTAAGCTGCATGACAGAAGAGAGGAGAATAAAATGACATCTTATTACTGTGAAAAACACACAACACGCATCTTGCTTCAGACATGTTTTAAGTTGAAAGTATGGTCAGCATCAGCAGTTAGAGGTCTCTGGCATGTGTAGTACTTTTGTTTCATTGTGGTTGAGTCGCAGAAAATTGTTGGACATTTTAGGGTAGTCAGTAAGGCAAAGCTGCTAGTGTGCTCCATCAGAACTACTTGTTGTATTGCCAAACAGCTTCAGACATCACCTTTTCAATATCACACAAAACTGGCTTCAAATAATATACAAACAGTCCATTTCTATGGAAGCTTTCTCCGAATAAGTCAGCTACTCAGTCACATTCGTAAATTGTGACCACAGTGTGCCAGGGTGTTGCTTTTTGGTGGAAATTGTGACCATATATGATGAGCTTTGAGGGATACTCACAGTAGTAGTCATAACAACAGTTTCCGTTGTATCGGCAAGAGCTTGAGCAGGAGCAGCTTCCCATGTAACTGCCACAGTAGTTACGACACGAGGGCTGAGCTGGGAGACACGGGAGAGCATAAACCATTTCAGTAATTGATGATTTGTTTCATCCTGTCACATATGCTGCAGGTTGTTGAGTGGTTTTCATACCTGTGGTTGGTATGGAAGTGGGCGAGTAGCAGTAAGCTACATGACAAAAAGAGGAGGGTGAAATGGTTACAATCTTTTACACATGTTACAGCGTAAAACACACATTATGATACACCAGCTGTTTATTCTGTCAACTGTCAACATGAGATATTATCACACCATGTCTGTATGTGCTCTGTGATATTTGACTGACTGACTCCCGCAGCAAAAGACGGATGCAGAACCTGTTAATGCTGTTGACTTGTTAGACTTAGGCACTCACAGAAGTAGTCATCGCAACAGTTTCCATTGTATCTGCAAGAGCTTGAGCAGGAGCAGCTTCCCATGTTATAGCCACAGTAGTGACGACATGAGGGCCGAACTATGAGACACAGGAGGGCATAAAACATTTCGGTAATTGATGATGTGTTTTATTCTGTCACATATACTGCAGGCTGTTGAGAGGTTTTCATACCTGTGGTGCTGGTTCTGTCAGGTCTGGTAGTGGTCGTTGAGGAGCCACAGTAAGCTACATGACAAAGAGAGGAGGATGAAATGATTACAATCTTTTGCACGTCTTCTTACAGCATAAAACACACATTATGATACACCTGCTGTTTATTCTGCAACTGTCAACACGAGATGTTATCACACCATGTCTGTATGCGCTCTGTGTGATATTTGACTGACTGACTCCCACAGCAAAAGACGCGGACGCAGAACCTGTTAATGCTGTTGATTTGTTAGACTTTAAGCACTCACAGTAGTAGTCAGGGCAACAGTTGCCATAGTATTGACAAGAGCTTGAGCAGGAGCAGCTTCCCATGTGATAGCCACAGTAGTAACGACACGAGGGCTGATCTATGAGACACAGGAGAGCATAAAACATGTCGGTAATTGATGATGTGTTTTATTCTGTCGCATATTCTGCAGGTTGTTGAGAGGTTTTCATACCTGTGGTGGTTGGAGCTGGGGCAGTGGTAGTATAGTAGTAGTCACACTGAGCTACATGACAGAGAGAGGAGAATAAAACAGCGTGAAACCGTAAAACCTCATTTCAAAGTTCATTTCTATGATTCCTTATTGAGGCAGCGGTGCATTTCAGCATGATGCAAGCTGTTTGTGTGTCGGTGCAGCGGCTTCACTGCTGAGCTTTGAGGGACATGATACTCACAGTAGTAGTCATAACAACAGTTTCCATTGTATCTGCAAGAGCTTGAGCAGGAGCAGCTGCCCATGTGCCTGCCACAGTTGTAGCGACACGAGGGCTGACCTGGGAGGAGTATAACAGGAGAGTATAAAGTACGTCAGCAATTGATGTATGTATGTTTTATTCTGTCACATGTGCTGTAGGATGTTGAGAGGTTTTCGTACCTGTGGTGGGCAGGTCAGGGCTAGAGGTAGTTGAGTAGCAGTAAGCTACACAACAAGGAGAGAATTAAATTGCAATCTTTTTTCTTACAGCATAAAACACACACACAGAACCGGTTAATACTGTTGATTTGTTAGACTTTAGGCACTCACATGTGTAGTCATAGCAACAGTTGCCATAGTATTGACAAGAGCTGGAGCAGGAGCAGCTTCCCATGTGATAGCCACAGTTGTAACGACACGAGGGCCGATCTGTGAGACACAGGGGAGTAAAAAAACATTTCAGTAATTGATGATGTGTTTTATTCCGTCACATGTTCTGCAGGTTGTTAAGAGGTTTTCATACCTGTGGTGGTTACGTCAGATGGGGCAGTGGTGGTATGGTCGTAGTCACACTGAGCTACATGACAAAGAGAGGAGAATAAAATGATTACAATTGTTTACAAATCTTCTTATGGTGTAAACCATAACCTGCATCTGCAGCTGTCAACAAAAGATATTATGACAGCATGTCTGTATGTGCTGGACTCCCACGGCAAAAGACAAATGCAGAACCTGTTAATGCTGTTGATTTGTTAGACTTTAGGCACTCACAGTAGTAGTCATAACAACAGTTTCCATTGTATCTGCAAGAGCTTGAACAGGAGCAGCTTCCCATGTACCTGCCGCAGTTGTAGCGACATGAGGGCCGAGCTGTGAGACACAGGAAAGTATAAGATGTCACGTCAGTAATAGATTATGTGTGTTTTATTCTGGCACATATACTGCAGGTTGCTGAGAGATTTTCATACCGGGTGGGGTAGTCGTGGCAAGGTATCCGCAGTAATCTGGAAGAAAGATAAGATGAACAAAACTTTTCTTCACCTCTTTTAGTTAACACAAGGGTTTGATACAGTGATCCTGCTGGAGCTTGAAATCTGCTTAACACTCACACTGATAGCCGGTTGCAGCAGTTAATAATCTTCCTCAGTAAAAGTCAAGTTTTATCGTTGTAGCTGGTCATGGTGGAGCTGGTTTTAGCTACTTATTTTACAGTTACCTCATTAAGTCCGGTGCTTAAACAATCGAGGCATCAGGACCCCTCCAAGCTTATCATATGTTATTTTATGTAAAAATCTTTATCTAAAAAGTAAGAAGTAACTGTAACTGTGCAATATTTCCCTCTGAAATGTAGTTCAGTAGAAGTATGTGGTTATGTTACATAGAAATACTAAGGTACAGTAACTTAAAACTTACTTAAAAGTGCTTAGCTACTTACAGCTATAGTCTGAACAACAGGTCCCTCTGTATTCACAGCTTGAACTGCAAGAGCAGTTTCCAACTTGGTACCTGCCGCAGTTGTATCTGCAGGAACCTTCAGCTGCAGAAAGACCAGACAAAACTCATTTCGTATGCTTGAGCTGAGCATTACATCATATATTGCACCTGATGGCATTATTCTTTTCATTCTAGTGTCAGTTTTTGTACCTTCCGCAGTTGTATAGTAGTAGCGTGCAGCACCTGATGCTAAATAAAAACAAATGATGAAAGCAAAACAAGAGGTCACATGTGACACTTGAAGAGTCTTGACATGAAGGCTAAATATAAAAACACATAAATCATCTTTCCATCTAGTGCTCAGTCAAATGTTTCCAATTACTACCCTAAAAATTCAAATGCAAAACCAAAGAGACAAACATAAGAAGAAAATAGTGGACAGTACCTTGCACTCCTTGTGAGACGATCACACTGCAAAGAACCAAGAGAGTCCACATGGTGAATTCTTCACGTTCCAGCCTCAGCTGCTGATGCTCCAGACGCTGATCAGGGCTGCTTATATAGCCAGCAGCCCAATTAGACACTTTAATGTGGCCCTCATAAAGTTTCTGCTGCCACCAATAGTGATGGTGATAAATTATTATTTTTCTATCATTGTGCATGAGAACACACACACTTGGTTAACTATCATAAAGCGTACGCAAAGTTTGTCCACCTCTAGCTTCAGGATGTGTTTTAAGGTATTTGCTTTAGACTTACGAGCAGAACTTCATGAGGGTTTTTGGGAACTTGAAACTGAGATAATAAAACATCCATAGTGATCACACATGTGTAACATCTGCTACAGTCATTTTGACTGACTATTGTCACGACATGAATCCTGCTGCATCTGCATCTTTCACAGTAGAATAGTATGAACGTCAAACTAATAGAAAAATTATAACCAGAATCAGAAATCAGTTTTATTGTCAAGTAGATCTCCACGTACACGGAATAATAACAGTAAGAAATAAACACAGTAGGAGAGAGAGAAAAAAAAGCAAGTACAGAAAAAGTCAATGACGATAAATGAATTTTACAGCTTTTAAAACAAGGAAGATGGAACCACAAAACGTTGCCCAGTGCTGCATAAAGTATCAAATAAAACCTCACCATGGGGTGGCGTTTAGCTCAGTTGGTAGAGCAACCACCCCATGTACGAAGGTTCAGTCCTTGCTGCGGCAGCCCAGGGTTCAAATCTGACCTGTGGCTCTTTCCCGCATGTCATTCCCCATCTCTCTCTCTCTCTCTCTCTCTCTCTCTCTCTCTCTCCACATTTCCTGTCGCTCTTCAGCTGTCTCTATCAAAATAAAGCTTGAAAAGGGTAAAAAATCATGAAAACTGAGAGTTGAAATGAGAAAAGACACATGAATGTTTTTTTTTTTTTTTAGACTTTTCATCTAACGATCAGTGTTATTTTCATTTTTTTTTTCTTCATAGACTTTACGTTATTTATTACTGTAACAATGTTTGGAAAAGATAAAACTAGGGCTGTAAAACATGATGACGTGATGTTTCTCTATCTGGTGAGAAAATCTAATGTTGAATCAGGTGTATGTAATGGATTTTCCTCATTATGTTCGAGGATGTTGGCTTTTGATTATTAATAAATAAACTCAGTTGCTTAGTAAATTTATTTGCCTGCCTATAAAGGGTATTTGAAAGGTGTTTGCTTCCACGTTGGGTTTGTTATCTCTGTGAGTTCAGTTGTAAAACATATTTTATCAGTTTGATAGTGACGTACAGACACAGTATCCGTTTATTACATTTGCATTTATAAGACATGTTATTAGTTGCTTTGCTCGGGTCTCATTAGGTTAAAAAGCAAGATAGTTAGATATCTGTAGAATATATCACGATAAAAGTTAACGTGGTTCAAAGGACCAGTGTGTAGGAGGCATCTAGCAGGGACTTTTGCAGATTGCAACCAAATGAATAATCCTCACCTTGAAAGGCCCTCGCTAGAGCCAGTGTTTGGTTTGCTCACTCTGGGCTACTGTAGAAAGATTGTGGTGCAACATAGTGAACCTGCAGCCTCCAGAGATAAAAAGGGATCAAGGCTATGAGGTAACAAAAACACAACAATTCCTATTTCCAGGTGATTTCACGTGAATGAAAATACACTTATAAATATTATATTAAATGTCTGTTATATTCTGCCAATAGATCCCCCTAAATCATACACACTGGACCTTAACTGAGCTTGGAATGAATAATGTGAAGACCGATTCATATGAATTATATCAGAAAGAGAAAGTAAACGAGTTAATACGCATGAAGACAGGATTGCATGAGTAATAGAGGAACTATAATATGACACAACGTGAAAATCGGAGTTTATTTTTTTGCCTTCCCTCTTCATGTTTTTCATATGTACATTTTAGTGATTCACATTCAGGTTTTCAGGTCTGCATGGGGTTTGTTTGACCCCTGGAGTTGAGGGAAATTTTTAAAGAACATGCGTAATCAATCAGATAATAAACAAACACTTCCAAAATATGGTGAAACTTCAGTGAGTCAGTCTCATACACAAACAAGCCTGTCCTGCTTCCCACTCCTCCTTTGTGGAAGTTCTGCTCTCCTTTCACCCTATTTAGGATGCGCTTGCATCATCCTCCTAAAGTCAACATGTAGAGGGACATTGGGTGGTCTCTTTCTTCTCCCTGTCAGACCTATTTATCTATAGCAGTAGTACATCAGTACAAAGCAGGCTGTGAGTCATGGCAGCATGAGCCCCTGACTCAATGCGGCTTTGGTTAATCAGTAACCAGAGTGGGAACACTGAGGGTGCAAGGCTGGGTTAAAGTAAGGGAGCAGAGGAGGCAGGACCTCATTCAGCACCTCACTCAGCAGCAGCAGCAGCAGCAGCAACAGCAGACATACACACACGGTAAGAGCAAACTTTGACTTTATCTCTAATTGACTTTTGAATGTGCAATATAGTGAATGTACAAACTCGTCAGAGGCGAGGGGAAATATCTGAGTTTAGAGTCTCATAATGGATGGGACTAATCTATGATATTCTTCAAAACCAAACAATTATCTTGCAACTGTCTAAAAGTGGTGTACAAGAAAGCACCTCTGTCAAACAGTTTCTGAGATTTAGTTCAATCAAAGATTAATAATACAGCTAGTTTCTGTAAAACTGGTATTAGAAGACGAGATCATGATGGATCCGATCATATAAAAATGGAATCAGATTTCTGGATCATGTGTGATTGTGAATCAGCCATGTTCATTTTTTTTTACCTCTGTCATCTGATGCACAGGTGGGTTGATTGGATTATAAGAACATTTGAGTTGTACTGGACAAGGGATCAAGGCCATGTCCTGTGGTACATGTCCAAATAGAGAAAAACCCCATTGTTTGTTCACCTCTTCCAAGAGTCCATCAGTCCACATTTCTGCAAATTCAACACAAAGGATAAAGTCCTATTTGTGCATATTTGAGCACTGACCTAAAATTACTCTCCTTCACAGAGGTCTGCACATAAAAAACGTTAATGAAGGAGAGAACGTTGTCATACGACTTTAAACTGTTTACTGAAATGCCTCAATGAACAATAATCAAGCAAAATATTTTGTTCTATTTATTTATTACTCATTTTATGTGTAAAAGTGTTTTTTGCAGCTTACATGTTTTAATATATTCTAGATATGCGTTTATTTGTGCACTTATTACAACATAAAATTCATCCATATTTTCCAATCCCAGTATCCAAATGTACGGTGACAATTTGTAAATGTGTTTGATACCAGCCTGCATTCAGTCTGAGGGCTGCTTTAATAATACCCAAATGAGACATCCATCTTATTTTAGTCGGTGAACACATACAAATTCACACACAGACACACGGAGATGCGTCTTCATTATCTATGCGACCTCTGTTGCAGAGGGTAATGCCTGCTCTCATTCACTGACCAGCAGGAGAGAGGACACACAAAGAGCAATCAATCCATCACTGACATGCTGCTCTGTGTCCAATGTTCCAATGTTCCTGCCAGCCAATCCTCTCAAAGACGGAAAACCAGATCCAGCCAGATTTCTTACGAAAGGCCCGCTAATAATGATGTACCATTCACAGGCAACCCAGTGCTAAGCGCTCACTCAGACTCAAGGTGGTTAATAGGTTGTTGTACTCTAACTAAACCAAAAATATCTGTCTCTCTCCCCAGAAGGAATCGTTCAGGTGACTACCAACAAAAGGTAAAAATGCGGATTCTGCAGTCGCCTCTTCTTGCCCTCCTACTCTGCTGCTACCTCTCAGGAAGCCAGGCCAATCGTGTCTACGTTCACCCCTTCTATCTCTTTGCTGCTGAGAATGTCACTTGTGAGACCCTGCAGCCCCAGACGCCCAAACCTCTGGAGACACTTCCTGCGGCCCCCCTTGATATTGAAGTCCTGACACCGGACAGCAGGGACCCGTTGAAACTAGATGCCCAGAACATCACAGTGAGGACGGCGGTTCTGGCAGAGCTGTTGAACTCTCTGGGCCTGAGGATGTACCAGTCTTTCAGCAGCAAGCAGCAAAACACCGTCCTCTCTCCGGTCAACACCTTTGGATCCCTCATCACCTTCTACCTGGGAGCCTCTAAGATGACAGCAAACCCATACCTGGTCATTGATTTTGATTTGTTCTCATTGTAGAAAAGAAGTAGTCCTGAATGATGGGATGTTTGATACGTCTGATTATCAGGTCTTGTATATTCACTCAAATTTTTCCCAATTCACTCCTTTCCTTCCAGACACTACTGGGCTTGAAAAAGGGCACCGACCCAGAGAACTGTCTGTCCTTAGTGGACGGGCACAAAGTTCTCAAGACCCTGCAGAGCATTAACTCTCTGGTGGACGATGGACCAAAAGATGAAATCACCACGCAGGTGTGGACCTTCATTCGCCAGGATGCTGAACTGTCTGAGGACTTCATTCAAGGCACACAGGACTTCTCAGACACGTCATTCATCCGTGGCGTGGATTTCTCCAAACCTCAGGAGGCTGAGGAGCTGGTGAACACGTTTGTGGAGAAGACATCAGACGGGAAGGTGAAGAGTGTCTTCAAAGATCTGAACTCCAGCAGCGACCTTCTGTTTCTTACTTCCTTCAACTTCCAAGGTCTGTTTCCTCGCTTCTGTTTAGACCTTGGTTAAGTTGATTTTACAGAATACACAAATCAAGATGCATGACTTAAAGCTAAAGTTAACTTTGTATTTTAGAATCCTGTTTCGTGATCACAACCAGATTTGCAAAAATGTCTCTGGACATTTAACGCACAGTATACCCAGACCCATGCTGATATCCCAAACTGAAATCCTACAGATTACAGAGTACTGTCAACTACTGCAGCACCTTGCAGCACCTGATTGTGTTCTTGTTCTTGTGTTTAGGCAACTGGAGGACAGCCTTCCAACCAGAGAAGACCTCCTTGCAGGAGTTTCATGTTGATGAAACAACCACAGTGATGGCTCCGCTGATGACCCACACGGGTCAGTATCACTACCTGAACGATAAGGTAAATCATAGTTCAGGAGACTTGTTTATTTTGCTGTAAGATATGAAATGTACTGTACTGATCTGTAATATGTCTTGTGTTATCATGAAGGTGCAGCGGTGCACAGTTGTGAAGCTGTCTCTGAGCAAACGATCCTACATGCTGCTGGTCCTGCCTCATGAAGGGGCCAACCTCCGTGACATCGAGTCTAAATTGCGCACCGATGTCATGTCTGCCTGGCACGAGAACCTCCAGGAAGGGTGAGTAATAAAACACCTAAATACAGACCTCAGAAGTTGACGCACTAGAAACCTGAACATGTCTCTCATCTCATGTTATGTTCCCGTTGTGAATTCATATTTAATTCCATCAAGGTCAATTGACCTGTCATCGTATATCATAATGTGTCATTATATTAATGTAGAGACAATTAGACTGCAAGGTGAGAAAGATTCAGGCACTGTTCTATATCTGTTCACTTCATCTTAAAATTTCAAATCTAACCCTTTCTGTCCATCCACACAGTCTGTTGGAGTTGTCCCTCCCAAAGTTCTCCATGTCTTCTGTGAATGATCTGCGAGAACTGCTGACCAACATGGGTCCAAATGTTGAGGACCAACTTTTGGGCTCCCAGGCTGAGTTCAGCCAACTCAGCAACATTAAACCCTTCACTATAGACAAGGTGAGTGGTTATCTCGTAATATGTTATTTAAAAAATGTGTGTGCATCATTAACAGATCTCTCTGTCTCCTCTCAGGCCATCAACAAAGTTGTGTTTGAGATGTCAGAGGAAGGTGCAGAACCTCAGGACAAGATCCAGGAAGCTGGCATCCCTCTGAAACTGTCCATCAACCGGCCGTTCTTCTTTTCTGTCATAGAAGGAACGTCTAACGCCATCCTCATGTTGGGAAAGATCACCAACCCTACACTCTAAAGTTATATGGTGCTGTAAACCAACAAAAACCTCTGACATGAAAAATGTCCAACGTAGCAGGCCCCATTTCTTGTACTTCATCTACATCCTACAGCTTCTGCAGGTGCTGAAATCAATCATGTAACAGACATCTCATTTAGAGCATAGCCTTGTTTTTCCACAGACGGCACGTGAGGAATGAAGCACAGCCTCGTTCACGAAGGATCTATCATTATTCAACAGTGTTATCTCTCAACACCAAGCTGATTTATGAAAACAGTATTTATGAAAAGCTGTTACTTTAAGCTTGTTTTCAAGCAGCCTGTTAAAAATCCTATTTTTTTTTCTTCCTGTAAAATGTATTACAGCAGAGTTCTGTACAGTATTTTTCAGTAGAGTAGGTACAGAATCCACGAGGCTCAGTGATGAAAGACGAATGACGATGTATATTGTAACTAAGAGTTTATTTTTGTTTTGTTACGATTTGTGATTGATGTAATAAAACATTTGTATCCCATCATAGCGACAATATCTTGTTTTTCATTACCATTGCAATGCTTCACGAGTCTTAGGTCAGAAGAGAGAAGCCTACAAAACTGGACTGCAAGGAATTAATGCACTAGAAGTTATTCAACTTTCTTGTTAGAGATTTATGAACATTTATCGCTGAGAGTGGAAACAGGGATTAGACATCTAATTATTTAGACAGTTATCTATTTTGAGAACCATATCATCAACTACTGTACACCAACTAGCTGTTACCTGGCTAAAACACATGACTGTAATTTCTCAGAATCACATCTTGTCACGGTTACTCCTGTATATTCTATATATACTCCTATATATCCCATCAGAGTGGAGAACATGGAGATGTCACTTGGTTAAAGAATATCAATTACTTGAGGGATAATGTAGTGTTCTTTGCAAAACAATATAAAATTGCAAATAAACCAAATAGTAAAAAGATTATTCATTTCAATTTAACATCTTCATAATTAATAAACTACTACATGTCAAGCAAGTAGTGCACTGTCCGAACATGTTGTGTCATGATATACCGATATTGACAATAATAATCATGATATTTAAAGGTGAAATATTGATATTGTTTTAAACACATATGACAAACACGTAAACAATCAACAACAGTTTCTGTTCTTACTTTGTGGTTCAATATCTTATATACTACATGGCAGTAATGCACCTTTATGCTGGTTATCATTGTTACAGTTGAGCATAATTTGACTGACAGCTGTAGATATCACAATAATACAGATACCATTAATTCTTTTGATAATGTAGTGAAATTCATATAGTGACATCCGTATCTTCTACATTACATCTTATCGACGAATACTAGAAAATCTGATTAAAAACTATAACTATATAATGTATTAATTAAGACTTTGATTTAGATAGTGTATATTTGTGACTTTAGCATTTTTTCAGTCACATTGTGTGTAACAATGACTTGTACAACTTGCACAACTCTTGGTAATCCTGAGGGGAAGAAATAGGAATAATAAAATAATATAATATAATATAATATAATATATAACAACAATCTTTGCAATAAAACATACACACAAGTCAACACTGTATGCAAAGCTCTTTATTTTATTCCCACATTATGTTATATTATGCTAAACATATTAAATTACACAACTTTGATTTGAACAGAAATGTACACGTTACATCTTCTTTGAGATGAATCCTTCACCATGTAGCAGAAATCAGACAAACAGAATAAAGATGTGCGACTTTCCCATAGCCCTTAATATGATCAGTACAAGTACAGCAGTGCATATCACCAGCATCTGGCATCAGTCGTTTTATGAAGAAACATTTCATGTACCATGTCGTCTCATGGAGTAGTTTCTGATTCCAGAATTTGCAGCTCGATCAGACACAACTGGTTGAAAGGTTTTGCACTGTGGCTCTAAAGTCTGCATTAAACACATACGTGTTTGTATAAAAGGTTGAAAAATTATTTCAGTAGTGTCAGTTCTTGTCCTATTCTTCCTGCGCCTATGATTATAACTGTTACCAGGCCATGACTTAGGCCTGTTTTTTTCCTTCACAAGTCTTCAGAAAATACAGGGATGAGTGCAGCATGTAAGTCAATTTAATTTACGATGGAGTCACCTTTTTACTGGTTCTGTTCAGCGAGTTCTCTGGCCTCTTTCACAAGGTCCATCAGAGTGGAGAACATGGAGATGTCACTTGGCTGAAGACCCATCTTCTGGATCTGAGACAAACAACAGTACAGAGCACGAGCATGAGAATAATCAAAAGTATTTCAGGTTACAGAAGTTAGTGACAGTTTGTCCGTGTGTGTTTGTGCACCACCTACCTGTTCCCCCAGGTATTCCACATCCAGTGCCAGCTGAAGTCGGATCTTGCCGTCGTCCGTGGGTCCACCGTTCGCTCCCGTCGTGGCAGTTGTGGTCGCACCCTTTCTGGCTTGCTTTAATCGCTTCAGACTCTCCTCCATCTTTCTCACTGAACTTAGCACCTCTGAGATGGTCTCATAGTACCTGAACAAAAGCACAATGGAAAATGAAAAGTGCAGCTAGAACGATGACTTGGAATAGCTTATTCCGTAAACAGCACAGGCACGGGCTCTACTTTTTAAATCTTAAACACTGGTACTGTACACTGGATCCATTTATGTTTGCAGGTGTCTGTTCTGTATTACCTCTGTGTGCAGTCTGACAGTGCAACTCGCAGCCACTCTTGTGCCGTAGAGGGGGTGACTAGACCTGTTGAGTCAGTCAGCAGCTGATGTAACGGGCGTAAAGCGTTGTCCATGTAGGCTGATGCACGCACGGGCACATCCTGTTCAGGGAGGAAGGAGGATGTTGTATGCACAGTGAGGTGCGATGAAATACATGTTGATCGAAAGCTCAATATAAATGCTGTCCGGACATTTCTGTCACAACAGCTCCAGAAAAAGGTAAAATATAAATAAAATATCTTGGTAACTCTAAGTATCTGCTGACACTGGTAGACTCAGTATCAGCAGATACTTACGAGTTATCAGGACATCCGTATTCAAAAGTTATGGGTGTGTCTGTATGCTGTATGCTGTAAGAGTTCCCTCCTATATTCACTGTGCAATAGTGACTCCCAGTAACGAGGAATATGTCAATAACGGTACAGAAAATGTTGATATAGTTGCAGCTAAACAGCAGCATTGCAGTGTAGAGGTAATGTTACTAGCCATCAAGGAGCAGACAGACTAACTGTGAGCGAGTAAGCGAGTGGAGGAATGAATGATGAGCGTGTTTCACAGAAAATTCTTGGCACAAGGTCAACTAACTAGAGTCCAGTAAGTGGACCTTGATTTTTTTTGTCAAACCACCATTTTCAAGATCGATTATTAACCTTTACTGTAAATGATTATTCAGAGTCCCCCATTGGTTTCATTAATATACAATGTGAAGGCAAATAATAACGTCTAAATGAAATGCCATTCAAATATTAACATGCGTAATAAACCTGATCATTCAATGATTTTCGAAATATGAAATTCTGACCTTTAAGTCGAGCATTTCCATCAGAAAAAAAAAAAACGTATACGTGACAACACAGTTCCAAGTGCATTAGCCCTCCAGGTTCTGACTAAACCTGACAAACAGTGCTTCCAATGTTTGTTCATGTGTGCGCTTGCAGCTTCACTGACCTTATTAGTTCTGCGGTAGAGCCGTGGAACCTCAGAGGCACTCTTCAGGAAGCGGCAACTGCGTTCAGTCAGATGCTGGGTCATCCTGGTGTTCAGAGTGGGGATGCTACTTGACAGGCAAGCCTTGGAGTCTAATAAAGCATCTGACACAGAAGAGAACACTAGTAAATGCAAAAAGCACGCACTGCTTAGAGTCTGAGATACCTATGCTGTGCTATAGCCAAGGACAATGAGCCAGACATTATTATATCTTGTGACAGAGATATTGTCTTGGAAGATGTTTAAAAGCCTGGTGGTGATTAAATGGCTACATTTTTAAATGTCAGTGATCATTGATTTATGTTTGTTTAATTACAAGACTACAGCAGACAAAATAATTGCCCCCAAAATATTTGAAATTCCACTTGAGTCGGTTTCTGTTCAAGTAAACATCCAGTGCTTTGTTATGTACTAGAGTAAACTAGAGTCATAAAATCACCTGCACATTTCTTCCTAATTTTTTTCATGACAAAACACTGCAGAGTAAGATCAAGCAAACACAACACAAAGGAAGTGAAAAGTGCACCGTATGGGGAGCTCACCTTCCACAACAGCAAAATTTTTGAATCCAATCGCTTCTAACCGCTGTCTGACCATCTGTGACAACTCTGGTATCTAAGAGACAAAAGAACAATTCTGATGAGAGTGATAACAAAATTTAGAAGATTAACCCAGTGAGTCTAAAATCAACGTATGTGAATACATGTGTTTAGTTTGAGTGTGTGCACCTGCTCCTGCAGCTTTTGGATGTCAGCTGCAATATAGACCAGCTGTTTGGTGGACAGGGAGGCAGGACTCCCACTCTCGCTACCGCCCTCATCCATTGATGTTCGGCTGGAGGTGGAGGAGGCTGAGCTCGGCAGAGGCCTGGTGGGCTCTTTAGTCACCTCCGGGGATGGGGTCTTGGTCAATACCTGTGTGGACGCCGATCAAAAACAGGAGCAGGTTGCAGCAACAGGCTATTCACTCTTAAAAAATATTTTTAAATCATCACAGTCTTCTGGTTTATTTCAGTTTACCTCATCAAGGAACTTGGCATATCGTGCGTAGAGCTGCAACGTGAGCTTCCAGAGGCGATGAGCCAGAGGCGACAGATAGACTTTGTCTGACCAACATCTCACTAGACAGGACCACAACACCTCAGACACCTGCAGGTGGTACGCACTGCCAGCTGGATATGAACAGACACAAATACACAGTTACTGCAGGTAAAATATTAGGTACACACAGGTGTTCGAGATAGAAGGTATTCCCACCTGGTGCTGCCTCTAGTCCATCACTTATGGCATTCTCCAGACTTCCTGCTATTTCCTTGTACCTGAAAAACAAGAGGCGGCACACAGAGAGTGGAAGGACAAAACGATCAATGTGTTATCAGCTGATTTCTTGCATCAGCTCTGATGCGAACATGCTCATGTGAAACATCACGTGTGCGTTGGATATTATGGACTTTCCAGACAAGTTGAACTGTGCAGGCTTGTGTTGAGAAATGAGGAGACAAGCTCTAATCTTTACAGTGCGTGCGTGTTTGTGGAGGTGGGAGGAGATTGACAAACAGTAGACAGCTTCTCTACTTTTTCACACAAATCAATGGAGATTCAGTCAAGGTCCAGTGTCATGTTTATGGGTTGTGTTTAGTAATACGCTGACACACATCCTCGATTTTCATTTTGCTTCTTGTCATCATTCTGCAAAGAAACTTACACCCATAAGCAATTTTCCAGATTCCAATAAAAAAAGGGCTTTGTTCATCTTGTGAACTTCTGCCAACTTGTCTTTTGCCCCTAAAACATGCTGACAGGCTGCAATTTCAATCAAAGTTTGTCTCTTGAGTCATTAAAGCAAGACCAGACAATTCCTCATAATACACGCTGCTCAGAAATTTCACCTTCACCATATTTATTGAAGCTGAGAAGCAGAGATTAAAACACATCTATTAGCACACGTATGAGTTTCCAGGAAGTCTTTAAGTAGTTGTATAGCTTTGTTTACCCAAAGCTGATCGTTTCTGGAACTTTCACTTAACGCCATGATTGGCGAGCTGTGTGGAGGTGAGAACGGAGCCGCAGGAGTTCTCACTCCAGCTTTCTTTTTGCAAAACTATGAGTGTCTGCCAGGAGAGACGATCTGAAAATATGTGCCATTACCGCTGTACTTAAATGATATCACATTGCCCCCTTTCCCCTTCGAGGGTGGCCGTTCAAAACAACTGTTAATACTTTTGCACTCTGATGTAGCCGGATAACACAACCTACCAACATACACAGTGTAATCTATAAGCTGTATTATAATATATAATATGCACCGTAGTTGAAAGTAGACAGGGAGGTTCCATTTGTTGTGGAAGCTGGTATATGAGGGGTGTACTCTCAGTCTCTTCACACTGGCCTGCGAGCTGCACTGACGCTCAAACTTCCGCACAAACTCCATGCTCGTGCTGTAACGCTAGAAAAGAAGGTAAAGAGGGAAAACAGAGATGAAACCACTTAATATAGCGCTGAACGTTGAGACAGCACACAATAAACATAAAAAAAAGCAAAAGCGTGAGCCAGCTGTGTCACTGTGGCCGTACCTCAAAGAATATGTCGGGGTTTCCAGGGTTGAAGAGGTACGCCAACCTCTCCTCTATCCCTTTGATCATCTCTGGCCACACAGAGTTCACCAGAAAATCATAACCTGGCACCGTGTCAGCTTTGTCACTGAGGGGGAGAGGCGGCAGCAGCATATTAAAAATATATTACATCATCTACATTGTCGCTGCTTCTGCCATTCATTATTTTTTTCAGCACAAACTAGGAACTGTAATTATTTTAGAAAAGAGTTGACACTTTTATGACAGAAATGTTCAAATATGTCGGGCAAATGATGCATGGAAATGACAGAAATATATAAATAAAGATCAAATATGCCGAATGCAACAGATGAAAGCAGCCAATTTGCTTTTCTGTTAGAGGCTTTCAACGCACAACAAAGAACTACTTGATCTGTGCATGCTTTGAATGAATTTACCTCCATGATAACATCAATACCTGGATATGGCTCCTCCAGTAACCTCCCTAAGTAGTCTACAGTGATGAGGAACAAAATCCAACAGTCTAGAGTACATCAGCTGAAGACCATTCGAGCTGGACTTCACCACCTCTTCTACAATCACCTAAAAGAAGGAGAAAACAGGAGAGAATGTTCTGGTTATGAGTTATAAATGAATGTATTCAAAAGAAGCAGAAATGCCTTCAGTAATAAACAGTATATCAAGTGTGATGTGTTTACCTGGTCCATGTATGGTTTAACCAGCACCTGGCCTACTAAGGCCTCTGCATCTCGAGTCTTGTCTATGGTGGCATATGTCCTCAGGCAGTGACGCACCATGTCCACATTGGATGTCTGCAGACCCTCCATCAGTAGGCCCTCCAGAGACTGCTGCAGCATGGAGGTGATCCCTGCAATACGCTGGCAGAGGACAGAACCTTATCACATACACAGTTAAAAGAAAAGAAAACTAGTATATTCCAGCAAACACATAAACATAACAAGGGAATCGTGAATCAATGCAAAAACTAGGATCGGATCATTCCCGTAAACTCTTGATTTTCCTGGAAGAGAAACTTAGATGGACTGCACAGAAACTGATTATCTTTGTTAAATAATTACGGGACTGATAGATTGACAAGAGGAGCAGCCAGACAGATAAACTGACTAACAGAGTGGCTATTGCTTCATCAGCTGTCTGACTGATTGACCTATTAACACTTACAGGTCTGACTTTGTCCAGAAGGGGCATGCCTTTACTCTGCACAGCGTGGAACTGCAGCTGGTTGAATTCTGTAGCAATCCTCTCCAGGATCTGACCTGCTAACAAGGGACTGTACATAAACAGACAGATATGGAGTCAGACGCAAAAAAACGTATTACATCCCTGCAGTGCAGTGCTGAATATTGAAACTGCCATTACTTTAGAAATAACCTGCCTTCATTCACCCACACATTATCTTTACAGGTGATGCCGGCGGGTTTGTTAGCATGTCCAGTTTCCTACCTGCTGATCTCCAAAGAGCTGGATTCCTTGGAGTTCTGTGAGTGGAGGATCTTCTCGATCTTCTCCACTGAGCGCACCACCTGAATCAGCCTCAATACACACACCTGATGGATGGGATGATAAAACAATGGTGATAATTAGTTGAGATCATCCTGCAGAGTGGAAAAGTAATTCAAAAGCAGGTTAATAGTCTGCATGGCACCAAATACAGCTTGTTGAAAATCATAAAACATATTTAAAAAAAAAAAAAACAAAAAAAAAAAATGATGAAGTCAGACAGGAAGACAAGGAGCTGAAACCTTTTTTTTCTGCAGATCTTCCTGTTTGGACAGCTGGCTGTCTATAGCCTGAATCACTTCACTAACACAGGACCGCAGACTCTGCAATAGATGGCAATGAGAAACATTCATGAACACTCATGTGGCAGGAATTAATCAACGCGTACAGTTCATTCAGTCAGGACACATACCATAACCTCCTCTCGTAACTGTCCGAGTGGCACAGAAAGCTGATTGAGAGCTTTGTCCATCCCCACCTGAGATGAAGGAGCAGAGATCTGAGATTAGAAGAAGTCTACCGTCACACTATCAGATTTATTTTAACAAAAACTGTTTTGGTTTTTTAGAGCCCAACAGTACTGAACTTTTGGAGCTGATGCCAATTTTGATACTCAAGAATAAAAGCCAGATAACAATCGGCCAATAGTCTTCTTTTTTTGACACTAAAGCAAAAAACCTCATAGCAACCCAGAATGTACTAAAGTCCAATAATGTAATCTGACAAATAATTCGGGCCATTTTAAACGTAACAAAGCCAATAACGTAATAACATGCCAATAATGTAGTAAAGTTTTTGACGTTATTGGCTGGTTATTACATTATTGGCTTAGCATTAAAAAAAGTATTATCTGATAATGTAATAATACATAACTAGGACTGCATTTCTTGGAAATAAAAGATTATTTTGCAGTTTTTGTGCAGTTTGTCATCAAAAATATATTAAGTGCATGGCATACATCAAGGGTATGCACTATGCAGCACTTAATTATGGTTATAAGAGCCAATTTGAGAATTATTTGTTGTACAAAATCTTTATTTAGACTATTGTTATTTGCTTAGACATGTAAATTCATAATGTCATGTATGGAGGAATATTATTTAATTCATTACTGTGAAGTGTGTATGGTAGTTAGATCGCTTCACTAGAATTCAGGAAGAGAACAGTCATGTAACCTACATGTGTCAGTGTTCAATGCTCATTGTTAGATGAAAAAGTCTAATCAGTCTAAGTTATTACTAAATTATTACATAACTGGCATGTTATTACATTATTGCATGTTATTACATTACTGGCTTTATTACAAAATGGCCAAAATTATTACGTTATCAGCAGGTATTACATTATAAGACATTATTACATTATTGGTTGCTACAAACCCTGTTATCAAAGTCGACAGTAGCAGCATTACATAACATACATAACATAAAATATTTGCTGGTATTAAACAATGAACATAATTGACATATTTGGCATGATAAATACAAACATAAAAAACTAAGCTTACCGCTGTGCACATTTTTGTACACACCAATACCAATATGTTTGTGATAATATCAACTAAAGGCGATGTGTGGCTGTGCTCCAGGGCACATGACAAAATAATAATATTAATAATATTAATAACAATAATAATAATAATAATAATAATAAATAAAGATCAACAATAAAGATCAAGCTTGCCTTTTCAACATTTTAAGAGACTCCACAGACATTGTCAGTGATTTTCTAGATTCCTTCATTATCTCCTGTGGACTACAAGCTGCTGTTGTTGCTGTAAAGTTAAAAGTGTGCAATGTGCAACATTAATAACGACTGACCAGGTTGGTGGAGAGGTTAACAAAGTCGGCATAGTCCTTGTTGATGAGCTCCACCATGGCTGTTTTCAGCAGCTTGTAATAAAGCTCCAGGTCCTCTCTCATCTCCTCCAGCTGCACCTGTTTGCGACACTCCGCCACAAACTGGTCAACGTCAAAGTCATCCTGCAGGACAGACAGACAGACAGACAGACAGACCAGAAGGAGACAGACACATTTAGACAGGACATTTTGGGTAATCAGACAACAAACAGGAGAGGTTCAAGAAACAGGACCACAGCTAATGCTAGCTGGTTTAGCAGCATAAGCTATCGCCGGCGCGTTAGCAAACGCATCGTTACCTTCATAAAAACATCCTTATCGAAGCACAAAGAGTCTGGTCCCTTCGGTAGATTCATGTTGGATTATAAAAACACAGCTACGACACACACAGAAAAAGTCACAAGCCTCTCACAGCTAGCTGCTGCTGCTGTAACCGAGCTTCCGCAAACATGGCAAGCGCACCAACGAGGAAGAAGACTTCACTGAGACAGGTTACAGTGATGCTACGAGCGCCACCGAGAGGCAACAAGAGGTAAGTGCACTGTGGCAAGGCCAGGCATTCAAACAAGCGTCTTTTTAAGCAGCTGCAACGTAGATATAAAAGTCTAATGAACTTCAAATTTCATGTGACTCTATTAATGTCCTAGATCAGGGGCCTTCAATCTTTTTCAGCCCAAGGACCCTTTGGACGAGAGACAAACAGAACAGGCTTTAAGCTTGGCCTATAATAACTTTTATATTTACTTTATTCACCTTTTATTTCACCTTATTAACCTATTTATATAGTTGGCTATTAGCCTATATGTTTTTTATGATTGATAAAAAAGTTCATGCATAATTATTATTGGTTATTAAATGCCAGGAGCTGTGCATCTTTGGACATGTCCATTGATTCATGCAACTGGCAGACCCCGTGCAGTACCTCTGCGGACCCCCTAGGGGTTGTGGACCCCTGGTTGAAGACCCCTGTCCTAGATAGGTATTTCGAACATTTTGAAATATTTAAGTCTATTGAAAGAATCTGTCTGTGGCTCTGGTTGCCACCATGTTGGCAGTATTGCCTCTTCATCGGTGACCCTAAGGAGGGCTGAATGACGCCTAGGTGCTACCTGTAACAGCACCCACCTGTCAATCAAAGCGGTCACACTGTTAATTCTGCATAACTTTAAGCCTTAATATAATTTGATCAGTTGAGTTCTATAAAAATTCAGACTGTAAACTCAATTCAGACTGCTGTAAACATGTTTATTTCTGCTGTGAAGACATTTTAATATGGGGGCTTATGGAGATTGAATTGTTCTGTAGCCAGCCTCAAGTGGCTGTTTGAGGAACTGCAGTTTTTGGCTTTTCTGCATTGGCTTCACTCCACAGCCACTGAAGCTGCCACTTTGTCTGGTCAGAACTGTTCAGAGTTCATCATGTTTATGGTCAGCAGTAGGTCTACAGGATGTCAAATAAATGTGGCACACTAATAACCCAACAAGCAAACTCTAAAAATGTGCCCTGAATCCTTTAATGGATTTTTTGAGGCTGCATTACACTTTAAACATGGAAATGTAGTGCTGTCCAGTAGGCTGCACCACTTGGAAAATCCACATTAGCTTAGTTTTTGTTGCTTTGTTGTTGTTTGCTTTATTAATAGCTTATATTCCAAATAAATAATAGATAAATATAGAGTACAGTGTCACAGGGGTATAGCACAGAGTATCTGTCCTGGTTGATTGCATTTATGTAGACAGCCACCATGTGAACCTTTTATTGAGATGATTTTGGTAAATATGGAAGATGTCTGTGAATGTTTAGTGTGTTTTATTATTTATTATTATCTGTCATTACGGGTGCAGACATAAACAAAAACATAAACCTAAATATATATTTTTTATTCTGTTAGTGTTGTTGCTCCATGAGGTCTGTGTTCAATATTTTATACATGACCATTAATCATCATATTTTTTTCCATGTTTTAGCTCCAGCAGCTGCTCCTCTCTGAGTTTGGATGAGAAAATGCATCTTATTGGATGACAGAGCACGGCATGGTGTCAGGTGATGCAGAGGCAGCCTCTCTATTTTCTCTCTGTGTGGAGAAATCACTGGCCTCTCAACCCGGATGCTGTGCCACAACTAGTGGTGATTTTGCCCAGTGCGCAGCGCTGTAGGCAGAGCGAGGAGGCGGAAATATTTCAGTACCCTTGAGGCGGACAGCTCTCCGCGGATCCTCACGCCGGGCTCCGCCGCATCCGAGGCTGGAGGACAGGGGAGGGGGTGTCAGTATTCATACCCAAGACAGGGGAGGGTGTAGCCGCCACATTAAAGGCAAACACATCGTGACTGCTTGCACGCTGCTGAAGCCGTAGTGAAAGAGGGAGTACGAAAGAGAGAGAGAGAGAGAGAGAGAGAGAGAGAGAGGGGAGGAGCAGAGCAGCATCACTACACAGAGAGATGGCGGAGTGCGGGCGGAAGGCGCTGTCTCTCCTGGAAGCGGCCCGCTCCCGGTACGAGAGCCTGCAGATATCCGACGACGTGTTCGGTGAGTCCGGGGATGATAGCAGCGACAATCCCTTCTACAGCACCTCCGGAGACTCCGACTCAGACAACTACATAGCCGAGATAGGCGAGGAGGACCAGCAGCCGAAGCACCACCACCAAAAACGGGGCGATAAGGAGAGTGGGCACAGCTGGGGAACCGGAGGTGGCAGCGGTGGGAGCAGCGGAGCCGGTCCCCCGGGCTCTCTGTCCCGTAGTCAGGCAGAGGAGGAGGGGTGGACGGAGACCCTGCAGGATGTCACGGTGCCGCCGTACAAAGAGACATATGGTGAGACGTGATGCACGACAAGACGAATAAGGTCATTTGCGCAACGGGGGAGACTTGTGTGGGTGTGTGGTGATTGGATGGAGACAGGAAGACATAGTGCGGTCCACCTTTGTGTTTTTCAGGTCAGGCAGGCCATTTGTGTGGCTCTCAATCTGGTGCCAGAACAGCACACAAAAGGCTATTGCTTTGGGACAACTGGAGGCTTGTTTCATGCTCGTTTGTGTGTATGTGTGTGTGTGTGTGTGTGTGTGTGTGTGTGTGTGTGTGTGTGTGTGTGTGTGTGTGTGCGTGCGTGCATGCATCCACCTTGTGAGTGTGTGAGTGACAGAGAGAAGCATGACACTGCATCGTTAATTGCTGTATTAAGTTAATGGCAAACGCTTAGCCTTTGATACTTCACCCCTTGGTGCTGTGGTACACATGCTGGCCTGTGTGTGTGTGTATGTGTGTGTGCATGTTTAATTTAGAGAAGCAGCATGTTGTCTCTCCTGGTTCTACACACACATACATGCACACATATTGCATAAAGCTTATAGTGTGTGTGTACGTATGTAGAACATGTGCAAATTCCCACTCTGGCTCTTGTCCTCCTGCACCAAGTTAATTAACTGAACTCATGAATGTATTAACATGAGACACAACCTCAAGGCACCCCGGTTTTGGCTGCACACTTTCTCTTCTAATGTGTGTGTGTGAATCGTGACAGCACCGTGCACCCACACGCCTCTGTCTCTCTGTCTTTGTCTCAGTGTGTTTTCGTGATAAAATGTCCAAAAGCAGCGCCTCGCATGCTGTTTAAAACCCACTCCTAGCAAGTAACTACAGTCAGCACTGTCTCTACTCAATAAACAGCTTTTTTTATCCATTTATCTGCCACTAAGTACAGTATGCATCAGGGAGTAGGGTTTTTGGTTTATAGTGCGGCGCCTTCTGTCGTCTCTTCTGCCTCAGCTGAAGCAAAGTCGATTGGTGGAAATGCCATCCTGTATCCACCGTGGCATGTTGCACTGTGGCACCCTTGGAGGTGAACCAGCATATGGCTGAAGCAGATATGGACCAAGCCCCCCCCCCCCCCCCCCCCCATCTGCTCACACACATTGAAAACAAGCATGACACAACACACACACACTGGAGCATTTATACACAATTGTGTACAATTGTGTAGAAGAACAGGCAAAGTGCCAGCAAACCACAGGCTGTGGTGACTGTGTCTGAGCTGTATGGTGCCCAGATTGAAGGAGGTTGCATCAGCTTGTCTTGCAAAGCAGGTCACCAAATAACATAACCAGAGCATCTCTGTTTATGTGCACATGCTCTAGATCTCATTTGCACTCAGCCCAGTCATACAGCTAACTATAGTAATCCTGCTTTGTGAGGCCGAAATATTCTGGATCAAACCGAGCCGAGTCGGGGTACCATAAGAGATAAGAGAAAGGTTACAGGATGTTCTGTACTCCCATGCACATCCTGCTCCGTCCCACTCTATTTGACTGTTTTTGCTCTGTTGACTTAAGATTGTGAAGCAGCAGGTGTGTCTGTCTGCTCTGGATAGTCTGGACTGGTTTGCAGAGATACAGTTAGTGATTGTTTGCACAGGCACAGCTAGCGTGGGTGTGGTCGTGCCATCCTGCATCAAGGTTGGATGCAGGACTCCCCAGGAAGCATAAAATACACCTCAGACCTCAAGTAGCTCTGATTTAATCGGCCTAAAGAGTAAAGATCGACTGCATCCTCCTGAGCACCAGCATATCCCCACTGATTTGAACGCCACGGGATGGTAAGCGCTTAAGCTAAAGTTGACCCACGGTGGAAATATCAGCAGTATTTTTTTATCATGTGCTTGGATTTGTCCATCTAGCTACCTGCCCACATGTCTGTTTGTCTTCCTGTCAATTTCTCTATCTGTCTGTGTGTCTTAGTGTCTGGCAGTGACAGTGCAGACACAAATGCGACAGATGGTGACAGCTCTGTTCCTTGGAGACTGTGCACCCTGTACATAAATCATCAGCCGCCGTCATAAAGCGTACATTCCAACTCATACAAACTTCTTCCAGCTGTTTTGTTTTGTTTGAGTTTGTTTACATTTACAGTGGCACAAGTTTGAAATTAAAATGTGGTTTACCCAAGGCCGGGTTCATAGGTGACGTGTTATCTTTATCTCAGCGTGAGAGTATTTCCCCCTGCAGTGGGCGAGAGGGGCGGCAAAGGACCAAGCCAAGGATTATGAAGCATACATCCACATCTTCGATTATATAACCACCTTATCGTGATGTTGAAGGGAATTAAAGAGCTATTTATTCATTCGCTTTGCCGAGCGCATCTGTTAGATTAACGGTACTCTCCATGTGTCAGTTTATTTGCCTGACCCTGTAGTTTAGACTGTCAAACACTCTGTCTGAATGTTGCCTCTTAACATTGCAGAGCCACTTGGGGAAAAAAAACATGCACTTACATAGAGACACTATGCATTTAAATACAGAATGCTACTGTAAGGTATATTTATCATTCGTGCATGTATTTATTAACACACACTCCTCCAAAGTTTCATAAATCAGAAAATTCATAAATTTAATCTATCACAGGAAATGGAGAGACAAACAATACAAAATTAAATTAAAAAAATGTAAATAGCAAAATACTGAAACACAATAACATTAATTTATCACCCATAACAAAATTCATATAACACTGATATTAACATGTAATACTAGAGGAATAAAAGTATAAAGAATGGATGTCGTATGTGTGACATCACCCACAGGTTTCTGAAGAGCCGTTATGAAGCTCAGAATACATCAAATTATATTAAGGCTTAAAGTTATTCATAATTAACAGCGGGGTCACTTTGACTGACATGTGGGTGCTCGTACAGATGGTTTGTTTGAGCAACCAGGCGTCAATCAGATGATGCGAAAAAAGTGGGACTACCAACATTGTGGCGGCCAGAGCCACCGCACTGAGCTTCAAAACAGCTCCTCAGGAACCTACCAGTGACGTCACACATACGACGTCCATTCTTTATACTGTTAGTGGTCTCATCATGATGTACTGTATATCATATAAAAATGTTTTTATTAATACTGTCATATTATTTCAAGTATATTTCCCAGCCATAGATTGAATTTGTCTGAGGAAATTGAGATAAATGACACTCATGTTCTCTTTATGTAACTTCTGCTAAAAACTAAGCTTAAAGCATGTTTTATTTTCTACACGACGGGTTTATCCCCCCGCAACTACACGGTAATCTCTCATTCTCAAATCCATGACCATTAAAGCTCAGGCAGGCAGGCAGGCAGGCAGATGTTTGTCCCTCGAACTGAAATACTACAACAGCTGAGGGAATATACATCTGTTTGTATGTGCAACATAAGTGGAGTTCTGTAATGTGGTGAAATGGATATTTCAAAGTGTCCCTTGTAGACGAACATCAGATAATATTAGTCTGAAAGATGAATTATGTAAATGTTTAATTCAGTTTTATCAGATTTGCCTAGGTTGAAGATCAGCTGACAGGGCTGTGTAAAGAAAAATCTATAGAGGAAGTATTCAATGACAGAAACAATTACATTATCCGTAAAAATGATAAGTTCTTCCTCAGGTTGTGTTTTTTGGCTCACTCGCAAGATGAGCTGAGGTGAGTCATTTTGCCTCAGTGGACCTTCCATCTGGATGTCTGATGTTTTTATCGAGGACTGGCTCGCTCCGGGGAAGTCACGCTGGATTTTACATCCAGCTTTCAAGTCTAATGGAATGCAAATGAGTAGATTTTGAGCTGTGCCCTCGCTACTTCTGCTGTCTTGGCTGCAAGCATCTGCTCTACTTTGTCTTTTTTCCTCTTCCTGTCCTCCTCCACATGTTGCTCAAGTCTCGACATTATAAGACTGAATCCAAAAGCTTTCATTATGGGATGTTGTTTAGCTCAGCTGGTAGCCCCATGTAAAAAGGCTCAGTCCTTGCCGTGGCGGCCCAGGGTTCGAATCTGACCTGTGGCTCTTTCTCCACCTCTCTCTTCATATTCCTGTCACTCTTCAAGCTGTCTCTGTCACATAAAGGCCTCTGTCACATAAAAAGAGCTTTCATTATTTTGGTAGCAGCCAACCGCTCAGGATCATAAAAAGGACAGAGTGAGAGAGAGTGAGAGAGTGAAAACCTTGTTCGGCGCTGTTCAGAGATAATGAGATCACGCTGTTCAATTGAGCCTGAAGTTGTTCTGCTCAATGTCCAAATTCACGGATGCAACAACCTTTGAGAAAATCCCTAATTTACTAGAGCAAACACATCAAGCCAGCCACTCCATTGTGTACTGACTTTGCAATTTCAATGCAAGACCTTTTAAATGTGAGGTAAATGTCACCTTCCTCTCTGTAAACTAGTGAATGGCAACACAGGAGGGGGGGGGGGGGGGGAGGCTTCCCCGTTATCTGGAGAGACTCTGAATAGAAGGCACAGACTGGCACTGATACTGATGAACTGACTGTTGAATAGCCACGAAAGAACACGTATTATATGACAAACTCATCAAGCTACAGACAAGAATGTGGCATTTCAACAAGTGCAATGTTTTCAGCTCATTTTACCGTAAAACTGTACCAGACTGGGGTTAGCGTTAGCTACTTTGAGCCATTTTAACTGTTAATTACTTTAAGTTAACTATTTCAATTGTTACTTTAAGCTAGCACTAACTATTTTAACTGGTAAGTACTTTAAACTATTTATTATAACTATTAATTACTTTAACTTAACTATGTAACTGTTAATTACTTTAAGCTAACTATTTTGAATGCTAGTTATTAACTAATTTAACTGTTACTTTAACTAGTTTAACTAATTCCTTTAAGCTTACGCTAACTGCTTTCTTTGCTGTTAATTACTCTGAAGTAATTATTTTAGCTGTTATTACTTTAAGCTAACTAATTTAACCATTTATCACCATTTATGTTTACCCATACTTTTACAGTAGCTATCTACATCAACCATTCGTAATCGCGCTTGGTCATGGTGGGAATTGTTGGGTCTCTGTATATGTTATTATGAAGAGTACAGTCTAGAGCTGCTGTACACGGAAAGTGTCATGAGATAACTTTTTGATGATTTGGCATTGTATAGATAAAATTGAATTTTAGGTTAAAAGGGTCGACTCTGCTGTTTAAATGCCACTATCTATCATCACCTGATGCTTTACTCACACTATCAGACGACCTTCAGTCATGGCTCCCTCCTGACCTGATATGATTTTGACTCATTGCCTGCCATCACACTAAAGCCACAAGGCACTGAATCCACGCTGTGACACGGATCACAGTGTGGTGACTGTCATGTTGTGTAAACCTTCTAACCGCTGCCCTGGGCTTCTGACACACACACCAAATGCTGCTGTGACTGATTCATGAAAGAGCATAACGATCATGTGAATGTAGTATATTCTTCTGACCTTGATTATTGGATATTCCACTTATATATTGGATATTATTGACAATGCAGTTTGTATGGATCCTACGCAGCCTTAACAGCGACAGCTCAGTGTCACAGTGTCAAATGAGAAATCCTTTTTAGAGCAAAGTCAATCAAATTGAAGGCCTGGTCCCAAAGTTTAGAAGCTGATATTATGTGACAGTTGTGTCAGTGAGATAGCCCATATAGGACTCTTTTATCTGTCAATCTGTCTATTTTCCTCTGCCATCATTTTTAACGCTTTTTTTTTTTTTTTTTTTTACCTCCTTCCTGTCCTGATCCAGGCCCTGCTCAAAAGCTGCCAGCCACCGCCACAGCCCTGGACTTCTTCCAGCTCTTTGTCCCAGACAATTGCATCCAAAACATGGTCGTCCAGACAAACATGTATGCCAAGAAGTTCCAGGAGCGCTTCGGCTCAGATGAAGGCTGGCGTCCTGTCACGGCCCAGGAGATAAAGGCCTTCCTGGGCTTTGTCACCTCCACCAGTGTGCACCGCTGTGAGTCGGTGCTCAGCATCTGGAGCTCGGGCTTCTTCAGCAACCGGAGCATCGCCTTGAAGATGAGCCAGGCACGCTTTGAGAAGATCCTCAAGTACTTCCACATCGTGGCTTTCCGGCCATCACAGGGAAGCAACCAGGGCCTGTACAAGATCCAGCCCTTCCTGGACTCTCTGCAGCAGTCGTTCAGCTGCACCTTCAGACCTTCACAGACACAGGTGGGTGCACTCTAGTCCAGGTCTGGGTCTCCATAACGCATCTTTTGAACATTATGCTTTTTAGTATTTATAAATGTCAATGTTGTTCAGTCACTGTCATTCTCAGTCTGGTCAGCCATGTAGGTTGAGGTACAGTACATTCTTTTAACACACTTTTAATACAGAAGCTAGCTATTTGCTGTTGAAGTAGGCCAAATCAACTAAGAAGCTCCCACAAGGAGTCTCAGTTTGAAAACCGTCTACCCAGCAAGTATGTGGGTGACTCATTTTTAACAGACTTCCCCTCCAGAGCACTTGTATTCAGTCGCTCTGTATGCACTAGGTCTACATTTATGCAACTGGGGCAGTGGAGCGCCAGCCTTGCTACTCTATTTTGGGTGGGCTTGAGTTTATTCAGCTCCTGCTTCACTTTCTTTTCTAGATGAATAGCAGCAGACCTTAAAGAGCCTTAAAGAGCCAGTGAATAAACAACCTGACTGAAGTAGCATTGGCAAAATTAAGTTAGCTCTTCCACATCTTTTGCTATCCTCCTGTCCAAATTGGTTACAGTGTTGTCTGTATGTTTTAGATGAGTCAGGAGGCAGAGGAGGCAAGACTACCAACATGGCGGTGGCCAGAGCCACAGATTTTGAGCTTCAAAACAGACGTCACACACATACGCTGTCCATTCTTTATACTGTCATTGAGAGAAACAAGAGAAATCACTCAACAAATCAACTTCATCACTTGAAACGCAAGCATACCATGTGTCTAATTAATCTGTTGAGCGTTCATTGAAGGAAAATGGTTTCCATAAAAGTCAGACAAAAATAACATTTCATTTCAAACTGTTTGGTTTGTTGTTGGAGGACATAGTGCTGCTTGCTTACAAAATCATATACATATTCACAATCTGGTTAGGAGGAGGGCAACCGAGTGGCTAATAATTTTCCAGTGGGATCTGGTGCCACCCCTGCAGCCACCGTCGAGCTCTTAAAAAATTAATGAATTTCTGGGAAGGGGTTGATTAAATTGCTTTCGGTCTTTCTGCAGCATGAGTGCTATAACATCGTCTTCGTTGTGAAAGATGATGTCAGTTCTGGTCTGATACATTTGGGAATACACGCTCTTAACAGCAACCCCCTCCTCATATCACATCCTCATTCAGCTGTGTAATTTCACCATCAAAACAGTTTAAAGGTTGATGAGTTCATTTCATTGTGAAGTAATAAAGGGCTTTGGTGAACTACGGGTTCACATTAGTGCTCTCTATCCTCTTTGATCTAAAAATGACTAAATTATAACAATGAGGGCTGAGCAGCTTTCAGACAGTGTGTGTGTGTGTGTGTGTGTGTGTGTGTTTCTTTAGCAGTGACGGGGTTCATGTGTATCTAGGACAGTTTGTTATCTGTTAGTTTTCTGTGCCAGGGGCAGAGAGGGGGCCCAGATAGTGAGAGTGGCACTGACTGAAACTGTTGCTCCACAGACAATTGAAAAGTAATCTACCCATTTAATGACTGACAGGAGGAAGGAAAGAAGTTTGAGGTTTGAGTTTAGGCTGCACCCATTGATTATTTATGATTATCAATAAATCTGTGGTTTTATATTCTTCATTAATCAATTGTCAGAACGTGACCAAGCAGAAATATTTTGAAGAACACTCCAAAACCTATAATAGTAATAATGATGAAAACTTTGTTTATTTAGCACCTTTCAAAACGCTGCGCTTTATAATAAAGCAGAAGACAATAAAACCACAATAACAATAATGAAAAGCAACAAATCAGTAAGAATTAGAATAAGATGTGGCATAGTGGAGTCAACTAAGGCTCTTTTATAGAAGTGCATTTTTAAAAGCTAAGATAGAGCTTGCAGGCCTGATCTCCTCAGGCAGTTCAATTCACAGTCTTGGAGCCCTGACTGCAAAGTCAACTCTGTGTATAAATCTGGACCAAGGACTAGGAATGACGCATCTGAGGATCTCAGGGAGCGAGAGGGGACATTGGGCACTCTGTAGCCAGTGTAAGGAAAACAGATTAGGCGTGATGTGATCATGAGTGATCAGAGTTTTGGATGTGCTGGAGAGTAAAGAGGGATTTTTTTACTGAGCAATGAATTACAGTAAGCTAGCTGACCAGTTATGATTTTTTTTGCAGACAGAAATGATCTGATCCTTGAAATGTTTCCCAGGTGACAAAAGCTGGACCGAACCATTATATAAACATGTTTATCTAAGCTGAGGTTTTGAAAATGACACCAAGGTTTATGGAAAAATACAGAGAGCCAAGACTGATTGAGAAGTTATTATTTCCAAATATCTTGAAATATGACTAATAACTCTAAGTCCTATCAGCATTAAGCTGCAGGAAATTGTGTGACATCCACTTGTGGATGTCCTGAAGGCAGTTTAGAAAGTTGCCAGCATCCTGGTAGTGATTAGATGGGTCACAGTTTGAATAGAACTGGGCATGGTCTGCGTAAAAATGGAAGTATGTATTGTGTTTATAAATAATGTGACACAGAGGGAGCATGCAAATTGAGAAAATAATTGGACCTAGCACTGAGCCCTGAGGTACCCCACAGTGAACAGCATTTGTGGATGATCTGGCTGTAGATGATTATTAAATATTTATTTGTATCTATTTTTAATTGTAAAGAACTGAACAAATGAAGGGGACTGGTTAGTCAGCTCAAATACAGGATATTTCTCTACATGTGAGTCTGCATAATTTTTCTGACACTTTCACCAACATTCAACGCGATGTGTGTGTTTGTGTGTGAAAACGCATGCTAACGTGTGAATAATACCAGTGCTGAACATTAGCACATTATCTCGGCTCCTCCTGACAGCGGTTCTGACACATTTTTCATGTGAGTCTGGCAGTTTTGCAGTCGCTGTGATGATCTGCTGCAACTGCTTAGTATTGATTTGCAAATCTTTGACAGCATTTGTCCACTGCCGCCACCATTAACATCCACTGCAAGACAGCAAATGACTGGATCAATCTGTGGATGGATTTTTGTCCTCTCTTTGTCCAGTACAAGTAAACCCATGTTAATGATTTACTCGAAGCATTCAAGTGTACCTTGTTTTCAGCTGCTAGAATAAGGTATATAGAAATATCTGGTGCCACAGTAGCTACAGCAGGTTGAGATATTTCTTAAAAGGCTATTGTGGTTTGAATGATGTCATCTATCCAAAGCCTAGATAGGCTCATTAATTTTCCACTTGTTAAATCCATAACCATAACTCTCATATTTGACTTGGAAATGACTTGTTGCTCCGGCTCCTAGGGCAGGAGAGAGCTGTTGGTCACTGCTCACCTCAGCTTTAGTCAAATCATGTCATGAGTTGGAGGAGGATGCTTGGAAGGCAGCGGAGGAAGGGAGAGCTGAGAGAAATTTGAAATGCAAATATTTGTCGGGTTGAAGGCAGCTCTAGGAAATATTTGGCCAGGTTTAGGTGTATTGTTTAACCGTCCAAAAAAGGGTTAGAAAATATTTGTGTTCTGTTAATGCCTCTGTTTATGTGGGCTTGTTACATGTATGCCACGTTGTAATACTTCTTTAATCTACATCCAGATCATCCTCAGTATCTGATCTGACCCATCCTGGCTTCTGTACTTTGAGACTTTGAATACAAGAGGAAGATGGTACAGTTGATCCTACCTTTGAAATATACTTTCTTGCATTATGTTGGCATGATCTCTCCACCAGCAAGTGGTAGCAGTAACTTAGAATATTCTCAGTTTCTAATCATGGACAGGGACGTTGGAAGTACGTTGGAAGTAAGTCAACAGTTTTACAGTGTTTCACAAGGAGACAGCAAATATAAACACATGAACATACTGTGTGTCAAAGCAGCCACTGCAAAAAAAAAACAAAAAAAGGAACAGGAACGCTGAACTTTTGCATCAGCGATGTCCCCGTTCATATGAGGCACCTGCTGTAAACGGAGTAGCAGCTGTAAATGGGAATCAAGGCCAGCAGAGCACACTGCTTTTAAACCTCAAAAAATTAGAGCAAGCTCAAGTTACTAACAGTAACTGATAGTAATTGCAGTTACTTAATGTAGTCTAGCTGTAGCTGGCTGTGTTGAACTCTCTGGGAAAGTCATAAGTTTAACTGATGGGTTTTATTATGCCTGATTTTAGGGGGTGCAAAGCTACAGGCCCCTCAGCACTGCAACTTCATGGGAAACAAAGGAGTCTTTTTATTACTTAAATGATCATTTGATTATAAAAATTGTTGCAGATTTGTTTTCTGACAGTCGATTAAACTATGAACCTGTCTAAGCACTCTGTAGTGCTTCCTGCATGTTTTTTGGTTTTTTACATGTTTAAATTTTAATTAGTTTGCACCACATGTAGCAGACAGCAAAGCTAATAACTTGACAACTCAATAACAGATTTTTCCCCAGGGCCACAGAATTTATTGCATCAGGCAAAATTCACACTCCAAAAAGTCTAAAGGAGCCGTTTTTTTCTCTGTTTTTACCACTTAGATGTATTTTTATTTTTTCTATTCTGCATGGGTTAGAATAGTGAAGTCTAAAAGTCAAGCACAGAACATGAAAGCACTGTCTTTACTTTCTTCTTTGAAAGTAACCAGGGAGAAGACATTCTTCTGAACAGTTTTGCAGACGGCTGCACAGTTGAGAGCGCTTGCTGGTGGGAGCTGTGTTTTTCTCTCTACAGCATCACACTCAAACACATACAAGACTTGTGAGGATCTTCGATTGGCTGCTCTCTAACCCTTAGCTGTAATGTTACATCATACACAACCTCCCTCCTATCCCACACACACAAAAATACTTCTTCCTTGTTGAGGCCGGCTATTTTTCCAATAACACAATCTTGCGCTTGACTTGTGATGTGGTTATATAAAAATCCGTGAAGGCAAATTCACGTGTGCAGTAACATCGCCTGTTTGTTTCCAGGTTCTTCATGAGCCCTTGATAGACGAGGATCCAGTGTTCATCACCACCTGCACAGAAAGAGAGCTGAGGAAGAGGAAGAAGAGGAAGTTCAGCCTCTGGGTTCGGCAGTGCACCTCCACCGGATTCATCTGTCAGGTAGAGACCTTTTCCGTATGAACTGTGCACCAGTTTTGCACCGATATGACTCAGAAGGCTGTTTTCTTAAACAAATAATAAACAAATAATGAGGTTCTTATTAAAATGATGCAGTGGTTAGTACTGTCACCTCACAGCACCGAGGTTCCTGGTTCCACCCCTTGTCTGCGTGGGTTCTCTCTGGGTACTCGGGCTTCCTCCCACAGTCCAAAGACACGAAGGTTAACTGATGGTTCTAAATTGCCCGTAGGTGTGAATGTGAATGGTTGTTTGTCTCTGTGTGTCAGCCCTGTAATGAACTGACTTGTCCAGGGTGTACCCTGCTTCTCACCCAAAGCCAGCCAGGATAGGATTCACCTCCCACAACTCTGATAAGGATAAGGAAAGGTTGCAGGAAATGGATGGATGGATGTCAACCAACTCCAGTTGACATTGCTGAGTTGCTTCTTACGTCTTACTTTGAGCTGCTCGCCACAATGTTTACAAATGTCAGCGCACTCTGCTGGATGAACTTTGCAGTGACACCAATATATTACCACAAGCATATTTTCTGCATTATATAGTGTGGAAAAAAAAAACTGTTTTCATATGGGCGCATATCAGATAACGTACACACCGATACTGATACAGCTGCAATAGGTCAGTGTTGGCCAAAACAGTGTGTGTGTGTGTGTGTGTGTGTGTGTGTGTGTGTGTATGTGTGTGTGAGAGAGAGAGAGAGAAGTAGGGGATTAGCAGAAGCAAGAGAGAGTGAAGACATGACAGAGAGAAAAGGGTACAATTTAGTTTGCTTGTATTTAGGGAATTTTAATTTTCTGCTTTCAAACTTGATGGAAGAAGTCTTGTATTTAAGATTTTCATTAAACTTATCACCAAATTTCAAATCTTGTTCTCAGGTGCATTCAGCTAATCACATGTCAAAGAATAAAATCACTTTTCATAAATTCATTATGATTGCTAGCAGCCTTTACATGCAGAAGACACCAATTTTGATTGAAAAAAACTGAAATTCTGGCTGTCAGGTTTTACTTGTGATGTTTTAGAGTGAGGTAGCTACTGGCTCAGGCTTAGATCTGAGTTGTCACATCGCAGGGAGGCAGATCTGCTCTGCTCACTAACGACCTCACCCTTAATGCAACCTACCACTCCTACATCGTTTGCTTATATAACACCAACATTTAACTGGGGCCTGGCACCGCAGGAGGACTGACAGACCTGTCCGACTCTGACCATTACAGGAGACAGAAGAGACAGCACTAGCAACCAACAACTGCAAGAGGTTGCAATTCCTATTTTGTGTTGGGAAATTGATGATTGAGAGTGATTGAGACAACCTCCTATTAACCCAGTATTTGTGGGACAGGATGTGTAGGCAATCTCTGGGTGAAGATACAACATTTCCCAGCTGAATGCAGCTTATAAAAGTGATTTCTTTTTATTACTGTGTATATATTGAGCAGGACTTCCATCCAGCCACCCACACATGCAAGACACACAAACATTTGTCCTGCTATTATGAAGGTCCTTCACCAATATAATGCATTTACTTCCAGTCTTATCGAGCTATGAAGCTAGACTGTTTTGACAATATGTTTTATTTGTCCATGTCTCCATCTCTGAGATTTCCAGTTACCTTCCAGTCCTCATTACCCAGAGACATCATTGTTTTCAGAAGAACCATTTCTTTGGTTGTACAGTAAATAGTTTTTTTTAAATAATTTCCAAATAACACTTTTTTATTTATTTAAGTAAACCAACTCTTGAATCATCAAGGGTAGTATGTAGAGTCCATGGCTAACCTAAAACAACATGAGTTCACAGTTTATTTTTGTATCACTGGGCTGAAAAATCTCTCCAGAAGAAAACAGGCAATGTTGGCGATGCTTTGAAAACATTAGTCCCTCGTCAGCGATATCCATTTGGGATTGGCTTCGCTGATGTTTATCCTTGTTTTCTGCCGTCGTCTGTCTTCTTCTTCTTCATGTTTTCGCTTCTTTGATGCAAAGATTCTTGCTCTCTTGACTTTTCTTCTGCTCAATAATAAGTGTGTTCAAAAACTTCTAACAAATCACAAAAAGTTACTCAATGCTAAATGCTAGCAAGCATTTCTTCTTCCTCTGTGTATCGGGTGGCAGTAGCTCAGTATGGAAGGTGGCCCTTGAGCAAGGAACCAACCCCCCCAAAAGGGAGCTCCTCTGGGGGGCTGCCCATCACTCCACTATCCCTCTCTCTCCATGAGCCCTATCACTTAGATATAACATAGTTATGCATATTATATTCAATTTCTGCCAACAGATCACCCTACAAGTTACACACGGAACCTTTAAAACAACAAACACTGAAACTTCTGTCTGCTGTAATCGTCCCCTCTGGCCAATTAAAAAGTCCTTTCCAACTGCTAGTGCTTTCGATGTTTTAACATTGACAGGGGACAAAATTCACAAAATGCTACTCTTTTCACTGTTCTCGCCTTTTGGGCCTCTTATGCCTCTATGAGAGCGTCATGAGGGGAGAGGGATGGAGTGACTTACATCAAAGGTCCAGACTCAAACTAGGGAAGTTGTCGTTCATGGTCGGTGCCTTAAAGTCAAATTCTTGTACAATAAAAGATTGTAAAGAATAAAACATTGTAAAGAACAGGCTTCTTAATATATAGAACCCATAAATAGATGAATTTCATTGTATAAGAATATGTTGCAGGGGGAAGTGTTTCCTTTTTTTTAGACTGGATATAGTCCAGAATTACATTAATGGAGAGAGGAGCAAGCAAATAAAATAACTGATAAATCTGACTATTCATCATTTTGCTTGTCATCCCAAATCTCCTGTGTAAAACGAGTTGTGTGTAAGAAGCATCACAGGCTCTGTCATTTAAAGCCATATTCCATTATCCCATCCATTTAACAAATAAGCATTATCATTCACACTGACTGTGGCCACTCAGTCTTTACCCGTCAACTCATGTGTATCTGCAGTGAAATCTTCTCTGTCTAAATGAATTGTGTCGAGGGAGAGAGAAAAAAAAATCCAAGAAATAAAATGAGTTAATGGAGCGAATCAATGAGATTCCATTAGCCAGTGCGCCACACAAGGGACACACACACACACACACACACAGCCATGGACCGGCCACTTAGTGTAATAGCTAACGGCCTGATGTAGATGCTTGCTAATCAGGCTAATGCCATTCAGCTCGTGAAAAGCAACAGAAATGTAAGTGCAGCGAGGACACTGGACTGTTAGTGAGCGTATATTTCTGTGTGTGGTGATGGCTTTCTGTGGAAGACAGTCTCCTCTTCATATATCTTTTGAGACTTGTATTTTCAAGGGCATCGTGTGCCGGTGTGTTGGTCATGAAAGAAGTCATGAAATGTGTTATAAATATTAGAATATACTGTATATTTTGAAAATTTTAGAGTCTAACATTAACTTAATGGACAGTTTACCATGAAATGTATCAAGTGCAGAAAATTATTTAATTTTGGACATTAGTATGTTCTTTTTTTTTTTTACCTTTTAAGAGGCCATAACCAGTAGAGAGATGACAAGTAATTAGGGGAATAATAAACATGATTTCTGCCCCTCCTGTTCCCCCGTTATGGCAGTTACAGATAGATATGGAATCTCTACACAACCACCTTGTATCCCAAAAACTCTACAACGTAGGTGACACATGCAAAAGCATAGCATAATCCACAGAGCATAACATGGCCACATTAATGCCAAAATATACCAGGTTGAATAATACTTTCCTTTTAGCCACCAGGATGATCATCAATCATCTTTATCCATCCATCAATATTTCATACTCTTATCGGCATGCTATGACTTCTTTCAAACTTATTCCTGAGTCCAAGTAGATTTTGATTTCAGCAACTCTGTTCATTTGTTCTGAAATTATTTTTGTAGCCTCTAGAGGGTTCAGACTTCTAGCGGCACGATTTTCTAACCTTGAGGACGATGAAATGGTACTTTGGGGAAAACTGAAATAAAGCTCGGTAGTACTTGCTACATCCGTTTTATCTATATGTCCTGTCTCTTTCCTCCCACTCTGCAGATCTCAGTCCATCTGAAGGATGGCCAGGGTACAGATGGTCTGGCCACCTTGAAGAACAAGCCTCAGCTCCACAGCCTTGTGGCCAAGCAGCTCTGCCAGAACATCTCTGGCAAGAACACCATCATTTTCACCGGGCCATCCATCACGAGTCTCAGCCTCTTCTCTGAATTCAGCAAACAAGGTACACAGACAAATTGCAGCAGCAAATATCGTATCTATTGGTCTGTCTGTGTCTGTGTCTTTCTGCTTTTTCCAGCCTCCTCCTCTGTCATCTCTTGCCGTGTTTCTCTTCCCTCGTTTCCTGCTTCGATTTACAGTTTGTAATTTCTCCCCTCATCTCTCTCCCTTTTTGCATGTTTCATTTGTTTATTCATTTTTAATCAAGTTGTGATGATAACATCCCCAGGCTAAACAGCACAGAGGGGAAGACAGTCTGTTGCGTTTCACCTTCAAATGAGACTTCACGGCACTGCGGGGTGCAGTTACAATAATTCATTTTCTCTTCGTCATCTGTCCTTACACCCGTGCCAGACATCTCTTACCACACAGGAATGTGTAAAAGCTCAGCCTGTCATATTTAAATACTTACTTAAGTCAATGAAATAGGCTGGTACATTGTACTTTGCACTTTGTCTGACTCTTTTAAACGTAAGCATCCATAAAATAAGATAAAATTTCTTAAAATAAAAACATATCGCAAAAGATAGCAAATTTTTCTATATAGAATTCTTAAAAACAACAAAATAAATTTGGTGTGACATCTCTTCCTGATACCAATCAGTGCATCTTGAGATTGCTGTCAAATCAAGTATAATTGTATACTTATGCACAAAGCTGACTTAGTCTGTCAGGTTTTCAAATATTTACATTCATGACGAAAAAATTATATCCTTCTGGGATTGTGCCCTTTTATGAAAAATGCATCTTGACGACTGAATCTTACACAAAGTGACTTGTTAGGATTGATGGAGGGGGGGGGGGGGGTCCAGAAAGCCCAACCATAAAAGCCCTGGGATGCACTGCTGTAGACTGTAGCACAATAAATCATGGAAGATTCAGCAGGGAGTGCTTAGCCTTGTCACGGCTCAAAAAAAATCGATAGATAAAGTGGACACTTAAGTGAAACACTACTTAGCATCTGACAACTAAAAACTGTTTTTGTTTTTTTTTTTCTCTTTCTGTTAGTGCCCATGTTCTCTGTTTGATATTTTATCAGAAGCAAAATGTTCCTCCGATTAGTTGTGATGTATTTAGGATATTTTATGCTGATAATTCATCTTTGACGCAGGTTTCCATAAAGCTCTAATTGTTCTGCTCATAATACCAAAAGATTTTTTTGTTCTAAAAGCATAATCCTATTGTGGCAGGCCGAATCACGTTTCTCTGACCTGTTTTCTTCATTCATAATAATAACTACAGATGTGGGGCAATGTCGTCGTGCCATAAAGGGCTAAAAATGAGTGAATCGGTGGCGGCAGAGAGCAAATATTCCCCAGAACAGATCAGGCTCCTTTACGACATCATCAGTGCAACTTGGAAATTGAGGTTTTTATATTCCCATTATCACAGATGCTCTTTGACTGAACAACAGCAGTTTAAAACTCAAGTGGGCAGAGCTGCAGTACGGCAAGTAAAGAAAAACAAGTCTGAGATATAATCAATATTTTGTCATACTAATTGGGCGAAGCTACCACGAGGCTTTCAGCCGGAAAGGAAGATTCAGTTCCGAGTTTGTGAAGGCATTGTCCGACATTTTTCTTTCAGATTTATCGCACCGGATTAATTAGCAGAGTTAATTACCCAGTGTTAACTCTGCAGCACTTACTGTGTGCACACACATATAACACAGATAGAAATCATTGTCCAAATTGAGAACATTAAATCAGCAGCAGTCAGCCACATGATTGTTTCACGGCCGCTCATCCATAGAAGAAATAAAGAAACGAAATGGGTGGAGAGACAGAGATGCGAGCCTGTGAGGGAAGAGACGAAGTGGTACAGATGTAAGAGAGATAAACAGTCTACAGTTTGTTCTGCGAGTTCACATCAGAAAGCAGAGTGCATAATTATTTTTTCATTAGTTGTTTGTTCTATAAAATGTCAGAACACAAGTAGAAGCGCCCATCACAATTTCCTGGAGCCCGCGTTGTTGTTATCAAATGTCCAAAACCCGGATGTATTTGCATTTACAATCACATGACAAAGAAAATCCAAAAACTGACGAGCACCTTGCATCAATTAAAATATTAATCATTTCATCTTTGTACTTATCATTCTTCAGATATCTACTGTTGCGGTCTGCTGAGCACCAGGAAGAGCGACTGCACGGGCTTACCGCAGAACATGCTGGTCTGCGGCTCCACGCCAGCACAGCGCGGCCAATCACGAGTAATGATGAAGGGCAGCATGTCACTGATCAGCTGGTACAACAAGGGACACTTCAGGTTCCTCACCAACGGTTATTCCCCAACAAAACAAGGTAAAGTTTGCTCTCTGATGGACCCACAGCTAAAACTTTATATGTAGATTTGTCTCTCAGTGAATTAGAAATGTTTTAATCATTTTAGGATATGCTCTAGCGGACAAAATGGATGTATTTAGAAACGTGCCGTGATATTTGAAAAGTCTTTGGGCTGCCATTCAGTGAAAATAAGATTAGCCGTACAGTCATTTCTGGATGCACGTTACCACCATTAAGCATTCGTGTCAGAGAAAATCAATGAGAGCTTGTAATCCATGATAATCCATTTCCAGGAGGTGACAGGATCATGATATTCAACTCTTCTTAGAGCGTAATCCACTTCATGATGAGACCATTTTGTTAGGTTTTAAACCTGAGTTGAGGCGCTCCGTTGTGTTTGATCCCTTTAAATGAAGAACTGAAGTGAAGCCCCGGACCAGTTAAACTGTTACTATCCAATATTGATTTACCTCTATGTGTGTGTGTGTGTGCAAGTTTTTTTTACTTTGTACAAAAAGCAGAAGAAAATGAGTTGCCAATCCCATCACTAACATGTTTTTTCTTATCAAGATATTATGTGTGTAGCATTACATAACTGTGATGTTCTTCAGAACCAGTGGTGGTCCAGAAAGTGAAGCATTCACCCAGTCATGTTGGAGATGTTAACGATGGCTGCATCCTGTTTACATGTACCAGTTTGTGCCTGCTTACTCACTGCCATGGCTTACTGGGACATCAATGTGCCATTGTTATTCGTTACACCTCCTGCTGTGACAAGACTGAACGCTACGAAAAAGGCGAGACTACAAACAGCGCGAGTCCCATCAGTGGGATCGTGTTTCTCTGCTCACTCTCAGTTTGTGACACGCGTGTGTGTGTGTGTCTGTTTGTGGCAGGTATGATCATTAAGAGGAAAAGCGGGGAGATCCCATGTCCTTTGGCTGTTGAGGCCTTTGCAGCGCACCTCAGCTACATCTGCAAATATGATGACAAGTACAGCAAGTATGTATAAATAATCCTTCATCTTTGACAGTCCTATTTTAGACATAACATGACATATTCTGCCTTCATAGTGAGACTGAAACTTTTGGGTATTGTTGCCTCCCTTTAATCATTTCTTGACCGTTCAGACTAGAGCAAAAGTGATTAGTCAGTCAAGGGGGGGATAAGGGTAGACAGAAGAAGGGATGAGGGTTGAGGGATAAAGAGTAGGTGGATAGAGGCCTAAGGGATGAGAGAAGAAATTGGGGTCATTGATGGATAGAGGAGTTTGGACTGATGTCGGCTAGCGGTGCAAAGACAGAAGGGAACCAGGAGGGAGTTGATTCTGAGTCTGGGAACTGTCTCTTCGTCACTCTGCAGATTAGAGCCCTTGGGCTTCGTGTATCCGAATGAAAAAGAGAAGAGGAAGAAAAAAAAAATATTAAAACTGAGTCAAAGAGGGAGTGAACTTGACATGGTGTGAGTCATATTTCAAGCAAAAATATGAGGATTTCTCCATTTCTCTTGGTCAGACAAAACAAAACATTTTAAAATCATTCAGCTTGAGGAAATTTTGATTTTTTTCCCCCTTTTTTTCTGGCATTTTATGCCCAATTTATGATTTGTACTACTCTGTTAGTTATAAGCAGTATTTAGATAGATATTTCCGTGTAACTGACTGACTAAATAAGTCTTTTCTACTTGTACAGCTGTTACACTACTCTCAGCATGTCACAGATAAACATTTCAATGTCACTCAAGTAAAACACAAAGTAAACACACTGTAGCTCACACGTTTCCTGTTTGCGGTCCCATCCCAGCCTACTTCTTCTTTTAAAATGAAGTGAAGTAAAGTGCCATTAATACTTGCTTCATCAAAAGCTACACGGTCACACATTATTTATACAGTCTTAAAATGTATTGATTCATTCAACAGAAAATCGATTCATTTCCTGGAGTAAGTAGCTATTTTTCTCCCACAGGTACTTTATCTTCCACAAGCCCAACAAGACCTGGCAGCAGGTGTTCTGGTTGAGCATCAGCATCGCCATCAACAATGCCTACATCCTCTACAAGATGTCTGACGCCTACACGGTTAAACGCTACAGCCGAGCGCAGTTTGGAGAAAGACTGGTCAAAGAGCTGCTGGATTTAGACGACTGCTCTCCCACACAGTGAGGAGGAGTACGAGGACAGCAGGAGCGTACAACACACAACACACAAACACACACACACTTAAACACACACTTAAACACACACAAACAAATCCCAACACATTTACACCCTTCATTACGGTCGTACAGACTCTGCGATGCTGAGTCTATGTGATGATACTGAAGCAGTGCCAAGCTTATGTCTCTCTTCCTCTAGTTGTTTTCTGTGGTACTGTAAATATTCATTCACACACGACTGCACACTACACAGTAGAGAATCATGAGCCATGAGACAGTTCACATGCCTCAACTGTAACTTTTAACCGCGCAGATTTACTAAGGATTTGTCAGCAGGAGCTATTTCACAAGCAGAGATGCAGGCGGGAACAATGAAACCAGGACAAATTCACCCTTAAATGATGTCAGTTCAAGTTTCAGCTCTTAAGAGTTGAACATTGATGTGAGCTTGAATCTCCCGCCTGAGTGTTCAAACACGCACTCATCCGACTAAAAGGCTACCCGTAGCTCAATATTTACACTCTGCAAAAACACCCGAGACCCTGTAACAAAAGCTTAGTAAACCAGGACTATGGTGTGTTCACACGCTGCATGCATAAAAGAATCTGGATTGTGACGTTCTCTTGTTCAGTGTGAAAATGATTTCTGCTCCAGGTGGGTTTTTGAAACTTTTATTTTGTGTGTGTGTATGTATTTAGTAAGTGGAACTGCCATTCGTGTGCGCGACATTGAGCCCGAGGATGTAAATGTACGGCTATTGTGACCCAGGTGCGTCATGTTGCTGCATACTGTACTCGCTGGAGGAAGACCGTCAGGTGACATAAAGCCACACACAGCAGTGTGCTACCAGTTCGCATCCTCCCACTCAAAAAAAATTTTTTAAGAAAGACTTTTTGATTTCGCATGCCCCTAAAAACGTTTAAATTAAATTGTTATTCATGACTAAAAAGGCAGAAAGTTCAAACCATTTGATTCGTGCACCAAAATATGCGATCTTGTGTTTTTTTCCACTTCAGACCAGTGAGAAAAGCACAGACCGAACCACAAAATGTGCGTTTACTCCAACTTTGGCAGGAAATGTAACTCATAATGAAGAAAAATTGAGAACAATAAACGCAGCCTACTTTTATCCACAGTGTCACACGGCAGATCAACTGATCTAAATTAGTCTTTTTTTTATTACTCATGTAGTTAACTATACTTTGGCTTTGCGGTGCGGAGCACTTTCAAAATGTCCTTGATTTAATGTCCAATAAGCCAGTGTTGCTAAGCAACGAGTACAATCTTGGCCAGTGGGCAGGGGTTTGGATAATATTGCTTGGCAAGATTTAAATCCGGGAAGTAAAAACTGACTCACTGGTGGCTTACAAGATGTCCCAGAAAGCCAAATGTTGCAATAAATCTCAATGTAGATAAAAAGCTTTGGGGCTGTGGCTTGTTTTCTCAATTTGGTGCCCAAATCTCATCAGGAGCTCCAAAAGTAAACTGAGTCAGTAAGCTGTGAAATTATTTGACGATTTAAAAAACAAGCAACACTTACTTTTACAAAAGTGACACATGATTTTATAACCGGATAGTTATTACTTATGAAAACATACCCGTTTATCATATATGTCTTCTCATCTAGAGTGATAGCATGCAACAGTCTGGACTCTTTATGTGAAGGTTGCTTCCTTCCACTGACACTTTTCTTGCCAGGTAACTGATTTAGACCTGCCATCTCGTCCCCAGCCAGTAGAAGTGCGAGTGGAGAGATTTAAATATGCTTAATGTCTCCAGATCACACACCACACTGCTGTCTGTAGCTTTAAGGAGGACTCTACAGTCCGCTTTGCTTTGCTTTGCTATGCAGTCAACATGTTATTGTCATACTGGATTTAAGTGAAAGGTTTTTAAATGTGTGCTTACTCAATCAGCATGGTTTGATGTGTGAATACATACGCTGGTAGAGCAGAGCTGTCGAGTGAATCGTGTGGTAGGACTCATGCACTTTCCTCCCCCCCGCCCATCACAGTCTTGCACTTTGAGGAGAATTGTAAAGTAAGCAACATGTTTATTAGATTACCCTTTTAGTTTTGAACCCAATGATAGTATACACTGCTCTGAGAAAAATATGAAAAATAGATAAGATAAGTTGTAAATACACGTAGATAAATGAAATGGATTATATAGAAGAAGAAGAAGAAAAACACCAATGAAATAAGTCTGAGAATTAATGACTATAACCAAAACAGAAAAGATTTTCACTGTAGACTTAGAGTACAAGTTACAGTATGTGTGTGTATATTTTGTTTACAAATTACTGTGAGTGTATGTCCATAATCACTGAGACTCAAGATTGTGATTTTTTTAACTTTTTCACTAATCCAAAGCATCGTTGTTGTCACTGTCGCTCTCGTGTGTGTGTGTGTGCGCGTGTGCGTGAATGTCGTCATCGTGTGTGTAATCACTGTTCACCTCGACGTAACACTGGTAATCTTCGCAGGCGCCCCTGTCATGCCATGTAATTGTCAGCTCATGATTTTAATACAAGATTTGATATCCACAAATCACACGCATGTTCAAGTATGAGGTTTATCGGGTCGTATAAAATAAAGTACAGCTGTAGCCGTTTTAGAAATTCCGTCCCGCCAGTTAAGACTGCGTATGTGCTGTGTTGGTGATTAAAGGTAAAATCCACTACTACTGAAAGAAACAGTTTAAAGAGTAACGTAATGCCCTCTCTCATTTGAAATGTTTACGATGAAGTGTGGTCAAAAATGTCCTCTGTTGTCCCTTTAAACACACCCACCAGTGATGTCACAGCGTACTGACACACCCTTTAGTACACATCTACATCACTGCGACAAAATTATAAGATGGTGTTAGGTTGCTCTTTACAGCAAAAAACGGCTTGATATCTCTGCTGATAGTCTTTGATTGATTGTACGTTTATTATATTCCCATTAATAACTAGATGATTTGACCAAATTAAACATATTTTCAGTGCAACTTCGGTGATATTTGATACAAGAATTGTTTTAGCCTCCTTGAATATCAATGAGAATTTAAGGAAATGTGTTTGGAACAGTTCCTAAATAAAAAAAAAAAAACCCAGCCAAGCCATGGATTTGCATCATCCATCATATTAAGACAGAGAAGCCAATCTCTCCACTGAGGACTAAACTCAGAAGACGTTAATACATGTGTGCCCTCAAGGCATGTTGCAGTCTGAGTACATAAGAGCATGGATGCAGTCATCTCTAACTGAAGCAGAAATAGATATGGCAGGTGAAAGAAAATCCAGCTCTTCAAAGCTAAAAAAAAATCCCAGGACTGCACGATGGTGACGGACATTTAACCGTCAGGAGTGTCCGATCGTGAATTTTTCCTTTCCAGCATGTCACGTGTCTAGAAATGAGCCTCTGTGACGGCTGCTTTGTAAATGGGCATTTAATCTGCAGCTCATGGCGGACACACTTTAAGGTGGCACTCACCAAAGATGTGTGTGACGTCCGAAGTAGTGCTTGTATCACTCAGCCGGGAAGACAAATGAGATGAAATTATGCACCGGGGAATCTACAAGGCCACGGTTACTTGGCAACAAATTATTTAAGAGTGATAGAGAGAGGGGTGGTATTTAAATTTTTTTTCTACCCATATGGTAATATTTTTATCACCCCAGTTGCAGACTGAGAGCTGAGCGGCTTCTTGCCGTCCCTTTTTTAAATCATCTATCAGAAGCGAAGGGCCGAGGATCCTTTTGTTCATGTAGTTCAGAGGCGTTTCAGCCCACGTAGATCAAAAACATGGCTTCATTTTAAATTCTCAGGTTGCTCTCTGAAGTGAATCTCTGACAATTATTCTGTCCAGCTAGCTCTATTGATCAGCCATGAATTGGATTTTTCTATAGTGCCTTTTCCAGCTCATTTTTTCCTCTCATTGCAGTGGTTTAGTGTTATTGATGTCCTGGCAAGGAGTTGATGTGAATGACTAGAAGAGATTAGATTTTAGATAAATACATGTATGTATTATGGTATAAAAAAAAAAATCCTGTCCTGCATGGTGTCAATAATAGAAACTAGAGAACCTCCGCAGTAGAGTTTTGGATGCTGAAAATGTTTTGTGCAGCCCTGTGCAAGTAATATTTCACATTTTCACCCCACTGATGCCGCTGCAGTCAACACTGAATCCTTTAATATTTAATATTTAATATTAATATGACTGATAATAGTAGAAAAAGTGACAACCGATCCCAGTTATGGATGTCAGTTATGCTTTTGTTTACATGGGTAAACTACTATGTAGGAACCTAGTTTGTATGTCAAAGGGAAGCGGGATCAGAAACATCCCATCGCCAAATATAGCCTTAAAACAAATGATAACCACCAATGTGAAAAGTGAAAATGTCTACCAGAAGAGAAATGTCGCTTTGATGGGTCTTACTGAAACAGTGTGGATGTTTTTTTTTTTTTTTTCTCTCTCTCCATTTTCTGCCTTGTCTCTTTTTACAAATGGCAAGAGATGTCTGGTATCTTTCATTTGGGCTCGTTCTTTTATGTCAGATGTGCAAATGGGAGTAAACAAAGGCAGATGGGAAGGAGCAAAAAAAAAAAAAAAAAAAAGGTGCAGAAGACGTGTTTGTCTTTCATCCAGTTTTGTCAGACAAATGATGATCCCTAAATTGCTTGTCAAAAACATTTTGCAAAAAAAAAAAAAAAAAGTTGGCATGAAATAAATCACCCTCACCGTCAGTTGTTTTGTAGTGATGAAACCCAGTGGCGTACAAGATGTCCATGTATGTGCTGTGCTGTAAGTGCCAGTGTGCCATCTCTGTGCAGTGCTTCACAGATGTCTGTGTTTATATCCGGTGAGTGAGACGGTTGTCGTAAGAGTGGGTAAAGATATTTAACTGTGGATGTGATACAGAATTAAAATGGCTGACCTCAGGGCTTCATAACTAACTGCTGTGCAATATACTCACTTACTGGACTAATATACATACACTAAAAGGACTTCTATAACCGTATCAGGTGCTATCAAACCACTGTACAAGTAATAGTAGAATTAGAATTTGTTGTTGTTGTTGTTGGGATCTCAGCAACCAAATAATGAACACCAGGGTCATATATTTCAGGAGTTGTGCCACTAAAATCACCAAAAGTTCATGTTTTTTTTTTTTTGTTTGTTTTTTTTCCAAATAAAATGTCAGAAATATTAATGTGAGCAGGCACCAAATGCAAACTTTAATCTAACAAGTGGTCAAACTATTTCGCTTCATATGATTCTTGGTGGCTGCAGGATGTTGAATAACCGTGTACTGTGGGGCTTATCTAGTTTCACAGACGGGCCAGAAGAAGATGTGTGTATGTGCATGTACAGCAATGTTAACGTTGGGTGGAATAATATATGTAAAATAACTGGTGTATGCTGGACCAAATAACTTTCTAAAATGTGTATGGTGATGAGTTGTACAAGGTTGTCGTGTAAGTGTGTCTTCATTAAAACTCGCCACAGATCTGGAGAAGCTCGTTACTCTGTAGCAAATGATCGGGGGAATGATGAGGAAGGCGCAGATTCAATGTCAAATGTGCATCGCGATACTTTTCATGATTTCATGAGTGTCTTCATTCAGCTTCTATGATTGGGGGATGTTTCTTTTTGCAGTGTAATGATCTCTCTCCGCATTGGCTTTCAATTCAGCATTTGGAGTTAAAACACATCTTTCATGAAGCATTTAACTACTTCATTATGAACTCAGAGCAGAGGGGTAACTGCACGTCTCCTGTTTGTAATTAGGGACTGTACGAAAGTTACCGGAGTGCGTTTTGCTTTTTAAAGACTCAAGATCGTCTCCAACGTTATTAGTATTTTCTGTGCACGTTCCCACTGACTGCAGCACCCCACATCCCCCTGTAATATAAATAATAATATAATATCATTGACTGCTGTTCTCTGCATATAACAAAACACACCTTTACTATTTTAGGTATGATCACATGGGAGGGCTTGAAATAAACTTTAAAGTCCCCGTCCTCTCAGAAAAGTTAGACTAACCTCCCTTATAAATAAATAAAACACCCCTGCCCTCTTTTCTTCACTCCTGCCACCCCGTTAACTTTCGTACTCTCCCTTATTGGACTAGATTTGTCCTCTTGTACCCATCTTGAGATGCAAAAACTGTGTGAGATTAGTACTCTGTATACAGTTGCCTTTACAAGTTGCCCAAACATAAACTGAGCAGGTTTAAATGTCTCAAATGTAGGAGGAGAGCAGTTGGCAAAAAGCCTGTCAGCACACAAGGCACTAAACCTGTACGTTCACTTAGGAGACCAACCTGCTACACAGAGTATTTGTTGCTAGGTTGGTCTTCATGTCGTTTCTCACCTTGTTTGACCTGTGAAGTGAATCATAAAGGACTGACTCTGCTGTGTACGGCTCCCTCTGTCACTTGTGCACTTACTCCGGCTCTCACTCTCTCTGCCAAGGACTGATGTTGTTGTGAAGTGTGTGTGTGTCCACGGTATTTTTTCCTTTGGTTTGAAAAGCTATTAAGGCTAAAAACAAAAAATAATAATAATAATAAAAAATAAAAAAAAGAGTTATGTGTATATCTTGACAGCTTTTCACCAGCTGACACTCACTGGGGTCTGTCTAGACTTTTTCCCTCCTCTACTTAAAGCTCTGTATATTCGCCACCATTTTGCACACACAGTATCTAATAAACGTTCATGGTTTGATACACGTGCCCTGTTCAGAGATGTATTGTGATTATGGAAAGTATTTCATGTGTTTGGACCTGCTTTACATGGGAAATCCTGTCATGGGTGCAGACATGGTTCATACTATATCACATCCACAACACAGAAAGTCTGATCTAAAGAAAAAATGGCCTCACACATGACTCAGTTGTTATATTTTCTCTATTCTAAGATTTATTGGTAATACAAGTATTTAATTGAAGTCCTTTAGGAAAGGAAAGGTGGTGGGAATGAGATAGGACTGAATAAAGGCAGGCTGTGATAATCCAGTCAGGTTTTGGTGATCACTCATGTGAGAAATTAAATTTTGCTGTTTTCCTACAAAAAAAAAAAAAAAAAAAAAAAAAAATCGAACGGTCTGTATAGTCATTCAAAACTCACTGTATTCTCCGAGAAAAGGTTTGATAAAAGAGAATGTGTCTGTATATTTTTAATTCAGCATCCATTATTTTCAGAAATAGTTCAACGTTTCCACTTCCTTCCCTCCCTCTGAAGAGCAAGTAACAAAACCCAGCATGCATAAAATGCTCAGAGTGATACAAGAAACTCATAAACCTGCCACAGCAATATTTCAAGTATTTATTGGACTGACAAGACAAAGTGCGAGAGAGGATTCAAACCCAAGGCTATCCTCATTGCAGAGAAAAATGCAGTTCTAAAATACAAAGATCAAGAGCTGTTTGCTGGTGTCCTCCACCGGGTTTTTCAAGACCCGGTTCTGTTTTTTTTTTTTACCTGGAAATGATTAAGAGAGACCTGCCAGCACATATAACGCTCACAGTAAGGCTGGGACATGTTTCGCAGGTGAGGAATTTAATCAGGAGATGCTTCTGAAACCACAGCCACATGAGTTGGACAACAAATCATGCAGGATTTAATTTCTATCAGCAACTCATGACTCATTGTATTGTAATAAGTGAAATATTACTGTAATGTAACAATCAGGGCCGAGATAAACTGAATCTGTGCTCATGGGTGCATTTGTTTCGGATTTTAGCATGAGGCCATCATAGACAGATGAAATATAAAAGCAGCAGCACGAATAATAACAAAATAAATATAGACTACTAACTTGCTCTCCTGCTTTTTCGCATACTTACTCTGTGTTGTGGCCTCTTGAGGGGCTTAACTTGTGTTTCTAACCTGTCAGGACAGACACAAAAATGTCCTCACACAAACCTGCTGCACAGTTTTACCACCATTCTTTACATTATGTAATACCGGAAGATTATATAATCATTTAGGGAAGTTATTCCACTGGTAAAAGCCATTACTGTTGTAACTGATGGTCCTATAGTGTGACTACAAAGAAGGGCTTGTCTGTGTATCGCTGTTATAAAATTGAAATATAGATGTAATTGGGGATAAAAGCAGCAGAGGGCAGCAAATCACAATTATCTCAGACACATTAAAGTCTGACCATCATCTTATTGACCATGCACTGCAGGGTAAATGGATTAGAACTGGTCCGAGTACCAAAGTGAGACTGTATAATTGAATTATTTTTGCGTCTTATTGATGATATGCTCCATAACAGTCTGGCTGGCTGACCTCCTAAAACTGAAGATATCTTCATGTGCAATCTCCAGGAAGAGACATGTTTGGCAAAAGTGGTGGCATGTTATCCCATCTGCAGCGTTGAAGGAGCTTTCAATGAAAATATTATTTCTGCCTCTAACTGTGTGCGCGCGGAGCATGTGTGTGTACGTGTGTGTGTGTGTGTGAGAGAGAGAGAGAGAGAGAGAGAGAAGAGAGGAAGTAATGGCAAATGAAGCAGGTCTAACAAAGCTCTGTTTTCTCTCATGCATGCCTCAAGGTGAAATTTAGGATTTTTTTTTTTTTTTTTTACAGAACAGAGAGACCTGTGGAGAAGTTACACAATAGAAAAGATCAGTCAAGCCGAGTGCTGAGCGCTCACACAACCACCGACAGCTCCCAGGGGTGGACAAACACCAGAGGAGGCCTGATCAGTGGTGAGACAGACAGATTGAGTGTCATGGGGAAAATGGGCAGAGATACTGGCTAAAATTGTAAGTAGTTAATTAGTTCTCATTTGATTGTTATAGACCGTAGTGAGTGGAATTCATTTAGTCACCTCCTGCCTTTGCACTACTGCGTTCGGTCAATAAAGCAGCTGCTGAGCTCAATGGAGACAGACAAAGAAAGCAGCAGACAGAGATGAACAGCAAAATAAATGCACCTCTTATAGAGTTATTATAGCTTGTTTGTTTTTTTTGTAAAACAAGCACGAAAATCTGCCTGGAGGTCGAGTTTTTGTCACCTGTTCCCAAGTAAAAGTAACAACACCAGCATCAGTAGCATCAGATTTGACTCAAAGCACCAAAAGTAAAAGTACTAATATGCAGAATGTCCCATTTCAGAGTCATATATATTATATTATTGTATTACAACTATGGATGTATGCATGTGTAAGCATCATTTTAATTTGTATTAAGTATTTTATGTACTGCTGGGTAGTATTTTCATCTAATATTTCATCAATCTGAATCTGGTTACTAAAGCTCTCATATAAATGTAGTAAAAGTAGCATAAAAAGGTAACAAACAGGGACCTGAAATGAAGTACAGTGCATGCTACTTGTTAAAATTACTTTTTACTTTCTATAATGTATCTGTAGTCTTCAGTCTTGTTTCAAGGTCCTGACAGTTGTGAAATTGTTATGCTCATCCAACTAACTGATTTTTTTTTAACGTGAGAACAATCGACTTCATCTTGTCCCAGTGTGCCTGAAGTCAGGAAAGACATTCACTGTAAAAGGTCAACAATTTGAGTACACAGCGAGACCAACGTGTTTCAGCTCGTAGCCCCGATAAAGGTCATTTATTATCTCAATATGAAGACAGGAGGATACTTTAAGTGGCGGTTCAGTCAAACATGCAGCTACAATATTCAGATCGTCTGACTTCTGTCTCATCTGAGCTCTTCAAACTATTTAAACCAGTTTGAAAGTGTTTCACAGTTCCTTATCACTTTCACTACATGCTGTAAAGCCCACTGCGACACACACTCGACCAACACTGAGCTCTGTAGTTTTTCAGAGCGATATTGTAAAACATTACTCATGGCAAATATACAATAAAAGCGAACAGTGTTGTTGTGAGAAATGTCTTTCCCAAGTTTATAACCTCTGTCTCCACAATGTCTGGAGTCTCCACCCACCCTATGTGTGTAAGGTTATGGCATTTCACCCCACAGTCCTTCACGCACACACGCACACACACACACACACACACGCACACACATACCTGCACTGTATGACAATATGTTGTAATCAGTGGTTGAAGTGATACAAGGGCAGTGATTATATTTATGGTTTTCTTTTGATATCCTCTCCTTGGAAGGTCAGTGTCATGTCAAGAGGCGTCACCTGTCGGAAGACTCTTGTACTTTTTTCATCAGTTTCATAGAAAGAGTGAAATCACAGATCGTTACAGGCTCTTTTATTAGCATGTTTTTTTTGTTTTGTTTTGTTTTTGGGTGGTCATATATCCATTTGTTGGTGAAAGGTGATTCTGGATGATTGATTGATGACAATGATTAACCAGTCTGTACATTTCTTTTTAGCGGCTGCTGCCCTGTTGCGACACTGTGCAACACGTGCCTCGGGAAGAATTGTTTGGAAAATGTCATTTTGACGTGAAATATTGGTGCTTTCACAAACACAGCCTTTGTGCTTTAAGAAACATATCTAGATAAGGCTGTGGGTGGACTTTTGACACAGGCATGGATAATGGCTAATTACTCCTCTATAATAAGTTGCCTCTTTACACAAAGGTGTCAAGAAACTCTCCGCGGACTACATGTAGTCTTTTTCCAGTCAGGTGGCATGTGCGTGTGTACGTGTGAGGGGATCTTACATCTCTCTGTCATGTTTCCCGGTGGCTGTACACTCATGACTCACCATCTTTAGATAGATGGCCTGTATGCAGAATATTAAGCTGCAACCAGCACAGGTTAGCTTAACTTAGCATCAAGGTGGAAAACACACAGGATCTCCGTCAAATGGTCAAATAAAATAAGAACCTCCAAAGCTGACTGATTAACACCTTCAATCTCTAAACAGGAGTGTAAAAATGACAATTTAGGGATCTACAAGGGTTTGTGTGTGGGACTATATCACGGGCAGTTGCAGTGACTCCTGGTCGCATGGTGACCGCAAATTGTTTGTTTTTATACTTCTGGTTTTTTGTACAGAATAAACAAGCAACACATAATGTATCATAATTTAGCTATGTCTTAATCTTAAGCCATGTAAATGCAGTGGAGTAAAACGTTTTTTTTGTCTCTGGAATGAAGTAAAGTAACAGAAATATGAAAATAGTCAAGTAAAGTTCAACCGGAAAAGATAGATAGATAGATAGATAGATAGATAGATAGATAGATAGATAGATAGATAGATAGATAGATAATTCCTGGCTAGCTACAAGAAGTCAGACGGACGGTTGCTTTCTCATGGAGACAATGGCTCCCAGCTGTAGTGTGTGTGTGTTTATGTGTGTGTGTGTGTTTTGTGCGAGCTGTGTGTGAGCCTCTTCTCTCCCACTCAGGTCACATCTAAACAACAGGACAGGGTCAAGACCGTACAGATTAAACTATTACCATTATGATGTTAGTAGGACTCGAGGGTGGAATCATGACCAGCAGTTATGAATACCAGGTTTCATAGAAAACAGTTAAAATGACGCGCAGCTGCCAAAGAAGAAAGGAGAGAGAGAGAGAGAGAGAGGGAGGGAGGAGGAGGCTGAGAGGTAGGGGATGTGTGATTCTTAGCCTCCTTACATATGTGTGTGTGTGCCTAAGCCATGTGTTCAGTGACTGTGTGTAGGTGTTAGGGGATATTTTGGCTGCATCGGGGGGATTCAGGCATGAGAGAGGCCTTCGTCATATAATAGGATAATGTTTTATCTCATCGGAAGAAAGGGGGAGGGAAGGGGGGGGGGGGTAATGAGAAGGGGAAGAGAAAGGCTGATTATTTTCATAGAGCAGATCTGGCATGGTTGTCCACCCACAAAACTTTACAACCTGTTTGACGTGCGTAGTACTCATGTACACACACACACACACATTGTGTACACAGGGTAATATCTGGTCAGACAGGTTAGGACAAGCAATAGGAACTTCTTTTCATTATATAACGTCTATTCACACGGAGAATTATGTGCTTATCCTTTACAAGAGACTGCACGTCTGTCAGTGTGTGCCAATTACATACCTCTTCCCATATAGTTTTATGCCTTTTCATGTCATTTTAGCTCGTTTAACTGCGCAAATGAAACATTAAATTGAATGGTGACTGCTTATTTGTTCCAATTCAGAGTCTTACTGGACAAAGTGGCATTGCTGTGTAGTATACTGGCCATATCCTGGATAGCAGTGTATGAATGTGTGCATCTCTGCCTCCCATTACAAAAACTTCCCCAGGCCAGAGCTGAAAATTAGTCTAGTCTTAACTGGCCATGCTAAGTAAGCATGCAGTTAATGCAAGTCTCTTTTGTGCTTTCCTTCAAACTTTTCCCAAACTTCTTTTTTTCCCTGCTTCTTTGTTTTTTAATCGCCTGCCTTAAAACAAATCTGTCTACTTGTGAGTCTTACAGAGGTTGTAAATGCCTCTGGGCTGACACCAGAGGATGAAAATAATAAACCCAGACCAAAATATACCCATATTATTCTCACTCTTTTGTATCTAAAAAACATGAAATACAAAATGTGTACTTTATTGAAACAAAGGTCATGAAAGGTGAGTCATTTTACAACTAACATCACATTTGTCATCGTAATTGTCACCACAATTATGTACTAATGTGAGTTAGCGTAAGGTCAGCATTTGTATAATAGCTTATGTATTAATTATCTGTACAGGCAGGTAGGGGTGTGGTTAACAAATGAATGAATAAATAAATAATGAAAATAATAATTATCATCATGACTCAGTGATTTGCATGTTGCCTCTGCGTGGATTCTCTCCGTGCATGCTGGCTTCCTCCCTCAGTGCAAAGACATGCAGGTTAAAGGTGGGGTAGGAGATGTTTTCTGGAACATTTTTTTACCATATTGCTTGAAAACCTCTTCACGACCCCATTGAAGCCAGTGAAATAGAAGGTTTGTCAAAAAAACTAAATATTTTAGTCCAGTCTAGAGGGCGAAATCATGGGAAAACACCGTTCAATCACGTTGATGGGGCTGCTCATTACGATTGGATCCTGACACGTCCATCAAACTTCAGTCCGCTTCTCCCTCCCCCTCTGCGCGTTCACCCATTCGTGAGCGAATAGAGACCTTTCCATTACTTTGAAGGCGTGGTTTCGAGGGGAGGTCTGAAGAAAAGGCATGGGTGTGTATTTCCAAAATATAGCTTGCTGGAACCGTTTTCCCAACATCTCCTATCCCTAAATGGTGACTCTAAATTGCCCATAGGTGTGTATGTGAGTGTGCATGGTTGTTTGTTTCTTTGTGTCAGGCCTATGATGAACTGGCATCTTGTCCAGGGTGTACCCTGCCTTTTGCCTAATGCCAGCTGGGATTGGCTCCAGCCCGTCACAACCCTAATAGGGATAACCGATTATGGGAAATGGATACACGGACTTCATCAGAACTGGCTGTATCTGTTGCCATTACGTGTTCGTCATCTTAAAGTTCAAGTGTGAGAAATATGAGATCTTTGACTGAAACATTTGATTTTCTTTTCATTCATTTCTGGTCTTTGTTATGATGTTTATGTTTACCTGCATGCACACACCTGATATTGCCAAATGTATGAAACCTGCCTGCATGGGATGCAACTGAGAAACCAGGAGAACACGCAAAAACCTGACACGACTCTTGATTCCTGAAATGTTGTCAGATTGTCATCGGTGCATTTCTGTGATCCAGGTGTTTTATTCATGCCCGCTATAAACTATGTTGTACAAACCTGAGTGAGCAAACTCAACAAGAACTCAAAGATATAAATTTCACTTTAAAAGCACATCTATTAGTTAAAATAACAGCTTTTCAGCTCATATAATAGGAAACATCAATGTATTTATTGATAAATGCCCCCAGCTTTTATATTTCCTTGAATCTTTGTACACAAAGGATCATTTCTGTTGAGAATTAAAAACTCCCACCGATAAAACCATCACTTTTTTTTTTTTTTTTAACTGGACCCTTCACCTTTCTCATCACATAAACTACCTCAGTTTTTCCACTGAGATCACATTGGTGTACAATTATAAATAAAGCCTGATTTATGTCCTGTCTGAGCAAAAACTTTCAAGAGAAATACATTCAATTATGAATGCCAGATATTCTCAACAATACTGTCTCTCTGGGACTTTAAATTCTGGTTTGTCTTCCAAAGAATGAGCGATCAGCATTAAAAGAAAAAAAAACCTTGACAATGACACTATTGTATTTTCTAAGTGTTTTGTTATGACAAGAACTAAAGGTTTCCCCATGAAGATTTACATTGAAACAGAACAAATTGATTCGTCAAACTGAAACAATAACACTACACAGTCCAATCGGGCTCCAGCTTCAATTCATCAGTATCATACTGAGTGACAGGTCTACTGCATATAATTTCCCTCAGTCAACAGAGGGACCCTTACATCCTCCAAAGCACATTTATGCTTTACATGTTGCTGTATCTGACGATGATGATGATGAATGAGGGGCTGAGCCGAATATAATGTTACATTTGGTGGTGGGAGCACACTTTCAAGAAAGGTCAAGCTCAGTTTGACTATTTGACTACTTTTAAATCAAGGCAACTTGTTAGAAACAAATTATTTTGTGCATTCATCTTCAGACAGGCAAGACAAATCTTCCTTTGTAGATGTTTCTGATTTTCTTTTCTTCATTTGAAATAATGATCCTGCTCACTGTTTTTTTTTTCTATCTACTCATACCCACTATTGTAATTTATATATGTTCTTATGCAACTTTTCCAATGCATATGTTGCTTGTTTTCATTATCAGAAGACCCAAAAACAAGTAAAATATTTCTTTGCCCCCTAAAAATCACAGGTGAGGTGTTACACTTCAGACTAGATTTGAAATAGGTGATTTCAATGATTGAGCGAAGATATCCAGCTGACATGACTAGACTGAATCTGTGAGTTTCCGGTTATAAGTCAGTATGACCAAACGGCAACCACATGTGCTTCATCACTTCTAATCTATGAAAACCATAAAACATGTGTGAAGACCAGAGGAAACCATTAGCTGTTTGGGAAGGGAGGCGCTCGGTACAGTCTACAAGCTAACGCTGAGCAAACAGCTTTGAATAAGTGTACGTACTGTACACGGACGATGTATATATACTGTGTATGTATATATATATATATATAGCCTGCAGACCCTTTTCTCTTTACACAAATCACGATAAGGACTCACAAAAAGGCCTTCACTTCCACACATCAAGTGTGAAAGCAAAAGGGTTTTGTTGTATCCTTGGACAGCTCATTCTGGGTGTCACCCTGAGTGTTTAGCAGGTGCAAAGATATTTGACTGATATGGAGGAAGCCTAATGGGTTTGTCCTTTGAACTCATTTTACATGCACCGGAACTTCAGGGTGGCTCAAGGCTATCATAAAAGATTTATGCAAGAGTTGGACCAAAAGTTATTAGAATGTTGATGATGATTAGTGTGTTGATCTGAGTCTGCTAGGTTGGTTTATGGTTTGTAGGATTTGTCATTGATTTCTCATAAGTCAGTGTGATACTGAAACTCTTTGACAGCTGATATGATGTTATGTTTCACATGGTGAGGCTACATTACTAAAACAACTTGTGATTGTGAATAAAACACAACTTCCCCTTCCAGAGCAACAGCTGAGACTACTTAGGAATGTTTTGCTGGTGATTATTTCAAGTATTTGATTTCAAAATGAGAGATTATGCAATCCCTACACCCACAAAAAAAAAGTATATTTTGCTGAGAGTGTATTTCAGCTAACAAACTGCCTGCAGATCTACTGTGGGATCAGTGAAGCAGCGCTGATTCTGCATTGATTATCAGCTGTCAACCACGCATAATGATGTTGATGTCAGAGAGAGATGAAGTCTCTTTTCTGTTCACCCTTTCTCCTAGCCTGATATTCAGACTCAAATACAGTTTGTCACATTGATCTAACAGCTAAGTACTAGTTGTAATCTAAGTACTCATACTCTGTACTTACAACAATCAGGATAGTTGGATCCATCTCATCCAGTTTTCTTCATTCTGTCTTTAAAGCAACATTGCTTAACTTTTAACTTTTCCACCATAAAATAACAGATTTTACATCATTTTGATCTTAACACCTCATAACCTTCACACTAAAGCGCACATCCAGGAGCAGAGCCAGTGTCGTGCCAGAACCTGAGCTGGGCAAGTATGGACATAATGACAGAGGTGAAAAGACCAAAGGGTAGGTTGACAGAAGACACTACGAGGAGAAAAGGACAGTGACTGGACAAGAAGCCACAAGAGGAAATCCAGGACTGACATTTAGTTGTTGGCGAGAGCTTAGTGAAATAAAAGGCTGAAAGACGCCGAGCTGGGCTTCTTACTGTTGGACTAGTAAGTAATATTAGCTGGCTGCTATGTCTTGTGTTGTTGCACTTGCTTGATGTTTGGCTGTTATCAAAGTCGGCACTCAAAAGTTTGTTTTTTTATGATGAGTAATACAAATACATGTGTCCACATTTACAATGCTATTGCACTAAGTTGCAAAAATACAATTTCTCTGCAATGTTGCTGTAAACCTGGACACCCCCCCATTTTCATGTAAATGTATCGTGTTCCCATCATGTACAGAGCACATGGCAGACTACACATGACTTGTGTAGTCACAGACAGAGACTTCATTTTAGATTGCTGGAATACAACCTGACCCACTGAGGATTGCTGTGTGCCAGGTAGTTTGTGGTAATTTCAACACAAATATAGGAAATGCGAAGCATGTAAGCATAATATCAACTAAAATAATAAAGGTAGTCTGTAAATTATAGTTTTCCCTTTTTGTTTTCCCTCAAGTAGCTCCAGTTTAGGGAAACCCCCTTATTACACTCTGTGTACATGTATCATATATATGATGGTTACACTAAAAGAAAATATTTAAACCCAAGACTGAAAATTCATCCTGACATATTCGGTATCTATGAAAACTTTGTGAACTCTACTAGAAAATAATGTTCTGTGGGTTTGAATCAAACAAAGCGTCTTTTTGTAATGGCCGGTTCAACAGATGGCCACGACTCGTGAAGGACTGACACAGAGGCTCTCTAAAACAAAAAGGATTATCAGGCACGGATTCAGGAGCTAGTTTAAGGTCTTCATCATTTTACTGTATATTTGGTGTAGTAGTGCACACATAGTGCTTAACTAATCAAATCACAAACTAGGTGATCCTGAGACATCTGTTGGTCTGGTACCATTTTCCCTGTTTGCCCAGTTAATAATTTATCTTTAGTTGAATCTAAATGGGCTAAATGCATTTATGTGCCGCTTTTATCCAAAGTGATTTATTATTTGCCTCTAATTCACCCATTTACACTTAGCCGCTGGTTTAGTGTCTCGCCCAAGAACACTTTGACAAGTGCAAAAGACACAAATAGCCATCCCGGTGGATATCGTGGACAAACCATCTGATGATTTGTGTTCAAGGTGCACATCCAGAGTGAAGGGTATGATGGGTAAGCAGCTAAGCAACCATGTAAGAGAATTTTAAATGCAACTTTTGGATTTACTGCTTTCTTTTTTTGTGTGTTTGTCCAGAAACTTCCCTATAGCGGCTCTACTTCAAGGTTCCTGACAGAGAACCACTACAGTCCGTATCATCAGCCATGACGAGGCTTTAACATTTGATTTCAAACCTCGACCTTTTTCTAACTAAGCAGTTCACCTGAGGCAACATTTTTAAAAATGAACGTAGCGTCTCGGAATAAAACCCTCCTCGATTTCTGATATTATCTTTAACTTCGTGATAGCATGTCAGCTGTTCTGGTATCTCTTCAATCTCTGATAACAACATGTTCTATTCTGAGAATATTGGGAAGGGTTGACTTTGGAGGGAGTTGCATATGTGTGTGTGAGTAAGTGTGAGTGTGTCTGTGTCTATCCGGGCTCCCCGTGGCCGTTCTATTGGTCTTCTGAGTGGGTGGTCTGTTCCAAGAGAGGAGCACTGGAAACATTATACCTAGATACACACACATGCGCACACACACACACAGACACACACACACACACACACATTCAAAGGGAAACTGGGAATCACACCAACGCAGCACAGCAGAGGGTGGAGCAGGCAGGAGCCTTCTTCCAGATGTGTGACATTAATTTAGTTGATCCAAAACATGAACCGGTAGCTCCCACTCACTCATCACCACAGTGTGTGTGTGTGTGCGTGCGTGTGTGCGTGCACGCGTGTGCGCACGCGCGCGCGTGTGTGTGAAACATTCATCCTAACTTTTTAATATTCAAACGCTGCAGAAGTACACCTGCAAGTCTACATTTTCATATATTCTGTATACTTTGGACGACTTGGTGAGAGAAGAAATCAAGATAAGAGAAGAAAGAAGAGTCTCAGATGGGATGTTCTCCTCTTGAGTTTTAGGTGGAGGAGAAAATGGCAGAGAGAGCTGCAGGGAGACGAGGTGGGTAGGTGATTAAAAGACGGGGAAAAGATGAGGAGCGGAGCAGGTTATGAGAACAGTCTCCACTCTGACCCACGGAGCAGCGCCCCTGGACTTTCATACAATACTTTCCATTGGGGAGGAGAGGGGGATACGGTGCATGGAAAGACAAAGAGAAAGAGAGAGAGAGAAATGAAATTAAATAAGGAGAGCGGAGGAGGAGAACGAGAGGACATGTAGGAGGACGGAAGTGGTTGATTGGGAGCCTCCAGAGATTCTTTTGTTTAGATTGTTCTGCATTTCACTTCTTTCACTCTCTCCCCTCCACCTCCCTCTTTTCTGACATCTGAGGTAGATTACAACAGAGACCCTGGGTCACATTTATGACTTAAATCAAGAACATATGGTGTGTGTGCGTGTGTGCATGTGTTTGTACGTCCATTTCAATGCAGTGGGATTCCCCTCCGGTCCCCAAGTGGTGGTCAAATTTATTTTCTTGTCCATTGTCTCTCACTGGGACATCAAAGGACTATTGTTTGTTGATCAGCAAGGGTGCTGCAGGTTACTTGCAGGTCCTGGACGAGAGCGTTTGACCACTCCTCCACATCTTCCCTTCTAATCTCCTTTAGCTGAAACTGAACTTTTAAGTATGTCAGCTCTACGCAGAAAATCTGCCGGATTAGCACTTCCACAGAAACCATGTTTAGATTTTAAAAGATTAACTGTGGTTATGCCTTATTTGTTTCACGTAGGCCTCGACAAGGCTCGCTTGTTCCCACAGACACCGCACTCTCTATCTGCACAACATGACTCACTCTTTTAAAAAAAAAACTGCATTAATATAAACCTCATGGACAAAAAAAAAAAAAAAAACGAAAAGTACCGCATACTTTAACCGCTGCCACACCTAAGCTTTGAAATTCAGTCACAGGTAAAAGAAGAAATCTCCCTATTAATTTCAGCACAAGATCACATCTGTAAAAGTGTCAGTTTGACTTTATTAGGTTCGGCTTCACTCAGTTGAAGAAAAACAACTTTTGTCTTTGGAACGTTTACCTAGGAAGAAAACAAATCTACAAAATAAGTTGTTGGAAGGACAATATATAAAACAATGGCATCAAAATATCTTTGACAAGAAAACAAAACTAAAGAAAAAAAAAAAAGGCTCAAATATTTTTTGGATGCAGGGCATTTTCCTCTTTTTTTGCCCCTTTGTTTACAAAATAATAACAAAAGAGGGAAAAAAAACAAAACAAAAAAACAAAAAAAGTCAATAGTTATTTACAGTGCATATATTTACATTAAGGCATTTTTGCTGGGGAAAGACGGTTGATCTGATGCAACCCCCACTTCTACACAATCAAATAAATAGTCAGATTTACCATGATACATTACAGTGCTATATTATCTTTATGCTACCTGCAGTGAAAGAACAATTACAGTTATAGGCGCAGGCTAAATCGCACCATCAACATGGACATTCAAGTGTATATTAAAATGAGAGGTTCACAGTATTTCCAAGACTTTCTGAAAACAATACTCTCCTATTTAAAATGTACATTATCAGAGTTTTTGACTGATGCTTGTTCCTCTTGATACGGACTCAACACAGGAGTACCCCAGGGATGTGTTCTGGGACCTCTGTTGTTTACCTTGTTTATGAATAATATTGCCATGGATTTAGAAAACTGTAAAGTTCATCTATATGCTGATGATAGAACACTATATTCCTCAGTGACTTCTAACACACACAACAACTTTAAACAACGTAGACAACGAACAGTCCAACTTTTATGTCACACATCTCAAACTTATCTAGCAAACTTAAGCCACTGGTTTTCTTTATAGGAATAACTTCAGCCTAACTATGTTCAGTAGAAAAAGGTTATGCAGGCTACAATATTGTCAGCATTGTGACCTCTATCACCCTGTTGGCTGCTCCTCTTTGGGTCAACAGAGTATTTTTTAGTAATTTATAGAGCCCTTAACTAGTAATGTATAGGACTTTGTATATAATCATATCAATCTATATGCAACTGTGTTTACATGTGTATATTTTATTCGGATTTTTGTGTTGTCACAGGGTCCTTTCTAAAATAAAAAATAAATAAAGATAAATAAAGTGATTTCAAAGGTGGCAACAGAAAACAAAATCCTTGTTCTGTGGATAAAAAAAATTAACAAAACCCCCTCTTTGTGCCCAGATCATTTTATCTTCAGCTGAAATTCCTAATGCATTTTTAAAATTTATTTCATTGTTGATTCTGACTCCCATTGCTTTCACTAAAAATACTCTATGATCTCTTTATGGCCAGTTTAGACAAGAGGAACATTTGCAGAAACCAATAACTCTTGCAATATACGTGAGCCTATGAGTACTGTCCTAAGAAAGACTGTGAATCCTCTGACAAAACACGTGTCCATGTTCGATTGACTGATAGAGCCGAGTTGCATGTTAGTTGTGTACAGAGTCAGAGAGTGAGACCCCTCTGGATTTGAATTTAAATGACTGTCAGGATGTCTGTGAAGTGGCCTGAGCCGAGCTGTTAAATTACAATGAATGACGGGTAACCTTGTAATTTAAAAGAAAGTTTTTTTTTTTTTTTTTCCCAAAGCTGAGTCTAGAGATCAAACAGATTAAGAAATAAAAAACAGCACCAAGTGTATTTAAAAGGACTTTCCACATTGATCACAGCTCTGCTACCACTGAACAAACACACATAAACCAGAGAAGGAGGCACTTAATAAGGTGTTGATGATGATGATAATGATGATGATGCTACTTTGGTTAAAACATTTGAAAGAAGTAAAATGCTGGATGAGAGAGATGGACAGTAATTGTATTTCGAAGCACTTAGTTCAAGCTTGTGCATCGGAACAGTCAATTCGGTTTTATTCTGAATGAATTCTAAGATATATTGAAGGTTTCTGCTTACATTTCTCTGGTTGGAAATCTGTCGAAAGTCAACATGAATAATTCATCGCCTAATTGCAGCTCTTTAGCAACCATCCACCTCTCTCTATTTCTCAGTCATCCTCAGATCTCCTCTCTTGAAAATCAAAAATCTTTCTAGCTCACCATCTCCACCCCTCCCTCCTTTTTCCCCTGCACTATCTTCCCTCTCTCCAGAGTATAAATGCCTTCAATTTTTAATATCTGAACAGCAATGATTTGTGTGGTGTTCACAGAGATTCAGTCCAGCAGTGATAATGATCGTTCCAGTGCTGAATGAGATGCATGGGTCAAAAACGGCTGAGATTTAAGATTACCAATTGTAGTGCAAACCGAAGGATTTGGTATAAAAAAAAAAAAATAATAATTAAATCTGGATATTCCAGTTCTATAAACAAACTAACAAATCAAGGAGTAAACAAAGTTCTATGTTAGAACAAAAGATGTACAAGTTTTGAGTGGTAAGTGCTTTCTTTCCAGTCACACAAAAGAGTCCAAATGGACTGGAGACACGTTTTGGAGCTACCATTTTCTTTTTGCTCTTATTTTTCCTCTTTGTATTCGTCCACAGAAACTCTACACCAAGTATATCTGAAGGTTAAGGGACCAGAAACTTCATCTGGCCATAATCTTTCTACTATACAGCCTCCAAACTGTCCCACTCTGGGTTAAGAGCAACACATTTGTCAGGTAATAGTACCGTTTTAGCACATGATAGCAGCACCAGGAGGAGCTGTGGTGTCAGTGAACGTCGCTCTGCATCGGGGGGGGGGGGGGCAGCTTGTAACAATGTAGTCGTGGGAGATGGAGCGAGTGCTTTATGTATGTGTGTGAAGACAGTGCTTTGTGTGTTTGTAGTGTGTATGCGCGTGTGCAAAACGTCGCTAGTTCTGGTGTCTCTTCATGTGCAGAGCGAGGTGGTCGGACCGGGAGAAAGAGCGCGAGCAGACGGCGCACTGGAAGGGTTTGGCGCCCGTGTGCTTCCGGTAATGACGCGTCAGCTCATCCGAACGAGCAAAACGCCAGTCGCAGCTGTCCCACGTGCACCTGTAGGGCTTCTCACCTGCAGGATGAGAAGAGAAGACAAAGTCTGAATGAGTGCAGCTCTGAAAAACCGAGCGAACAACAGAACTGAGCTGCATTTCATGCTTAATTATGATCTCCAGCACTGTACGACAGAGCTGGTATGTGTCAGTGTGATTATAAGCACTATTATAGTACTAATGACTCTTCATTACTAAAAACAAACTCTAATTCCTGTAAATTTAATGATCCATAAAGCTGGGTGGAGGAACTGGGAAAACAGGCTTTGGTGGAAAGTCCAGTTGTCTATCAACATGCATTCGTAACGCTGTAACAGACATTCATGAAGTAATCAAGCACTAACACTGCACAAGTTTCCCACGATCCTGCCTGGGTTGTCTGTCTTTGCCTCTGTGCATTCTTCTCTGATAGATGGAGTTTCTCTGTCACCTTGCCATTGCAATAATCTTACAGCTGCAGCCTCGGGCACTTTGTAAAAAAACTAGTGTGACCTGTCTGCTTCAGGCCCAGCTGGGTCTTACCTACACCAACCCAACCACTGCACAACCTCCAAAATCAGGTTCCCTGATCTAAAGGTGGTTTCTTCACTCAAATTACAAAAGCATATTTTCAGACTGGTGGCATCTATCCGTGCAAATTAAAAACTGGTTTTATTTATAAGATTTTAAGATATCTATCGCTGACATTTGGAGGAAGTGAACAGAACTTCAGTGATGGCACTTATGCATATTTCTACCATCTCTATGTACTTCATGTTTTTGGGGTCACAGTGGCATGCTTAAGAAATATGGTATTTCTGGAAGGAACGTCATTCTTGCTGAGCTAGTTCCCTCATTTTTCTTCTACTTTCTTTGGTTCCCCTTTTATTTAGTTCCCATTTTTATTAGCATTCTGTGAGGACAGGATGAGATAACCGCCTGTCCATGTAATCGAGTACAGAGTGTCTTAAGTTTTAGCCACAGTGTTGTGTATTCTATGGCTTGTTTAGACTAATGAGACAAGATTTAAATAATTTAAATAGAATTTTGTCAAGCTCTATGCACACACAATTCACATTAAATGGGGTAGCAGCAGATGTACCAAAAAAACAAAACAAAACCCGGACAAATCAAAGCTATCGGCATGCTGGATAGCACTAGAGGTAAGACAATATGTTTTTTTTTTTTTTTTTGTAAATTGTGTGAAGCAACTGTTTAAATAAGCACAGCAAGCTCACTAAAACAACAACCACATTAAACCTATTTAAGAAATTAACCAGCGCGTCACCAAACTCAGAAACGCACAACTGAAACTGAACACAACGAGGAGAGAGAAGGACACCGAGAAGAAAGAAAGAGTGAACTGGGAGCAGTGTTCAGTTTTTCACGAAACACTCGCACACATGCACCCAAGCACCCATGCACACACACACACGCACACATACACACACAGACACACACACACAGACAAACAATCAGGGTAATGGATGTTGATGGAGATTAGAGTGGGAACTCCCACAGGGCCCCAAACGCATTAGGAATCATCTCATACAGATTACTGACAGGTGTGTGCGTGTGTGAGTGTGTGAGTGTGTAAGTGTGTAAGTGTGCATCCAAGCAGCTGAATAAGAGAAGTAGAATGAGTAACAGACAAGGATAGAAATAACAGGGGGGGGGGGGGGGGGGGG